>JARQOC010000006.1:428616183-429022295 GCA_033576535.1 Allobates femoralis
GAGAGGACACACTGTACAGACCAGCTACTACTTCAGTACTGAGGGGATCAGGGCAGGTGTTGGGGTTTCAATATGTCATGAAATGGGAAGTAACGGGGATTAGGAAACCTCGTATATCAATAGTTACATTGATGGTGTGGAAAACACGGCTGCATCGTCAGCTCCTGTCTGAGATGACCTCCTGATCATATTTAGGTGTCATTTGTCAAGTGAGCTGACAATCTATGTTGTTCTTTACAGTCTTTAGAAGAACGCTGGAGCAGATATTTGGATTTGGTGGGGTAACGGAAGCAAATGAGATCCCTGGATCGGTTGTCTCCATCTTCCTGTTTTATGGCTACTTGCGGAGGTACCATGTGGTTGATCTGGAGAAGCACTTTGCAGCACTTACCAGAGAAGGTGCGTTATGTGATGGAGAAGATCAGAAGGAGCTGTGTCTCCACGGTGCCCTTCCCCCAGTTCATAGCAATAGATCTTAGGCCCCATTCATTATTTGCAGTATTTTTTTTAAAGGTATTTGTTTCAGTTTTTTGCCTCAAATTCTTCAAACTCATGAATTTTGCACAAAGAAATATTTTTTTTTTGTCCATGTAACATATAAAAAACACATCTTGTGCCAGAGCCATTCCAGTGATGTTGGCTCCTGGTCTGCGGGGCTCGCCTGACATTGTTATGTCATGTAAGTCATGCAGACAATCAGCAGCCGCATTCATTCTGCTTGTCCGACATTCGTCCGAGGAACGCAAGAGAACATAACGCTGGAACGGCGCCAGTGAGAGAGGGGAATCTGTTATCTTTATTTTGGACGAGGGATCATTTTGTTTTGAAAAGGCCTGTCCAGGTAGTGGACAACACTTTTCACCTTTTTTATGCTTTGTTAGAGCAAAAAATTGAATGTCCCATAAAATATCATAAAATTTGAACAAAGTTTTCAGGCGTGCAAAAATCGCTGAAGTTCATTTAGACAAAGTCATCAAAAGTTGCACCAAACTTTTGGAAAAGCCAAATTGACGTAAATATCTGAAAATTAAACCAACAATAAAAGACCTCTTTAAAAAAGAGACAAGTCTTTTTTTTTAATTTGTTGCAAATCAAAAAGCCACTAATTGAGAGTAATTCATGCCAAAAAGCTGTCATAAACACCAGGACGGATTGCGCCTTAGGTTGGCTTCACACCACGGTTTTGAGGTGTCAGGTTCTGTCCGGTGCTTTGCTGGAAACACCGGACAAACCTGACAGCTCCTGACAAACAGAACCGGAGGGCAAATATGCTCAGATGTCAAGATTGCGGCTAGCGGAGAGCTGGCTGCGGTTCTGAAATCTTAGCGGGGTGCTCTCCACGGTGCTGAAGTTCAGCGCCAGCCTTCATGTTAGGGAGCGCCGGATCCAGGAGGTTTTGATCGTTTTTTGCCCCTGACACAAAAGATGCTGCATGCTCCGATTTTGTGTCCGGGGCCAAAAAACAAAAGCTGCCGGATCCACCCGGACAGCACAAAACTGATGGCAAAACACTGTCATCTGGCCCCATAGGGATACTATGGGGCCAAAATCGGATCCGGGGCAGCCCTGGATCACGAGAACTGAGGTGTGAAGCCAGTCTTATTTCTATACTTTGGTCACGCAGCTAAATTTCGCTCGGCGCCACTGCAACATCACCACACCATAAAAGTGAATGGAATCACATTCAATCCCTGGGTCACCTTTACAAGCAAATCACAAGAAGTCAACTATGCCGGATTTTTTGCAGTTTGTTTGTCGCAGTACTCTTGACTCTTCTAAAACTTGGTGCTTTTTAGAAACATAATAGAGGCCACTGAGCATTGAACAGGTCACATTGTAATCACGTCTCTCTCCCACCGTGCAGTCACCCTCATTGGAGACCTGCAGCTTCCCGGGCGGCTGAAGAAGATCAAAAAGCTGAAAGCAAAACGGATCTCGCGGCTCCAGCCCCTGCCGCAGTTCCTGAAGATCGTGGCCACGTTCCAGATAGATGAGAACATCAAACTCTGCAAAGCAGCTGCCAGCTTCCTCAGTAGAGCATCCGCGAACAAGCACTTCAAGCAGAAGGTGGGTAGCGCTGCCCGGATGAGCACCCATAACCCCTAGCTGAGGCCGATACTGGTCCTCGAAAGAAAAAAAGGAAAACAAAATCCACGTATGGATGGGATATTTTAGTTGCTGTATCCAGTAAATTATGTATGCTGTGATTCTGCTAATCTGGTACAATCCAGGCATCGGATCAAAATTTGCAAATGCAGGAAGGATGATCAAAATGTATTAGCATCATTGGCCAGTTATTAGGAGCGTTTACAGGCGGTGGTCATTCTGCGCCTTTTAACCTTGGCAGCCCTGTCTTTGCACGGAACAATTGTTTCAGCTGTAAGATGGCATGGCTGATCATAAAGGCCACATGGTTTTTCAACTATCACTGCAAGATTAATTGGGATCTGTCACTTTGAAAAGCTATTTACCTGCAAATGTAGGGTTAATCTGCATGTAAATGGCATTTCCATGCTGCCCAGATGGCTTATTGAAAGCCCAATCACCAGGAGAATATGAATTTATTTCCTCCCTTTAGTCACTGGCTTTGTCATAATGCAGGGATCAATTACAGTCAGTGCTTACTATAAGCATGCCGCAGTACTTTGGATTGACAGCTATGTTTGCACAGATGTGCTGCAGGACAAACGGTCAATCATAATGAATGGGTGAGGTTACACTGAGCGGTGACTGTAGCCGCTCTGTGCTTGCCTCTATGACTGAAGGTTGGCGGCTCCCAGGAGGAAATGTGTTTGATTTCTCCCTGAAGCTGCAATATCAGTAAGCTGGTTGGGCAGTGCTGTAATACTATTTACCTGCAGATCAACCCCATATTTGCAGTTAAATAGCACTTACCTAGGTGACAGGTTTCTTTTAAGTGATTATGCAGGGAAACAGTGTAAAACGACAAGACAGGAATGCTGAGGATAACAGCTGCAGTATGGCAGCTGAATGCAGCCTTGTAGAGTATGGGAGGCAAAGAAACAGATATGCTCTCCTTCACTTTTCTATGTTATTACTAGGCCACGATCACACTAGAGAAATGCCCTTTATAACAAAATTACAGATTCCGATGTGCCCCCCCCCCCTCCACCAGCACCCCAACCACTGACTTGTTTATTTACTTACTTATAATATGCAAAGTCTAAAGGTTGAACATTTAATATTTAATAGAATTCCTTGTTCGTCCTTCGCACTTTTGTGTCCCGATGAATTATATTTTTTTTCCCTTTACCATCTTAGTGTGTAATAATCTTCTGTCCACTAGATGGCAGTGCAGCTTGTCCGGTTACACTGACTGCATTGACATTTTCCAACCCATGGAACAGATTAATACAAGTCAGAAATTATTGATTTGTTACCATTACAGACACTGTCAGATCTGCCATCGTCAATATAGCTGTAATATTCGTATTGTGACTGAACCCCTCAAATAAGGATTCTATGCCATCCGATATTTAAACTATATTACATATATTATTATATACAAATGAGTAACATAAGATCTAACCCCTGGTAGGGCCGGTACATGTGCTGCCGCTGGATCAGGGACGTTCCTGCCATTGTGCATTAGTTTAAAGGGAACCAACCACCCCCAATGACCCCCCCGGACTATTAATATCGGTCCCTACACGCAGCACATACATGTGCTGCAATGATTTTTGCTAAAAAAAACTGTTTTGTAAAACTTAAGATAATGCTTTTGAAAGTTTAAACCGAAGGGACGGGTGGGCGTTACTTATCTGTGGCAAAAGCCGGGTTGCAGCTGCCACTCATCCACCTGTGTCCCGCAGTAGCAGTTATGGCCAGCCCTTTGTTCAGCGTCACAGCCCGGTGCACGGGCTCGCATGCCCGTGCACACGTCATCAGCTACAGCCGGGAAGCGAGCGCGCGCTCTGACTTCCTGCGCTCAGCTATGGAAGTCAGAGCGCGCGCTCGCAACCCGGCTGTAGATGATGACGTGTGCACGGGCATGCGAGCCCGTGCACCGGGCTGTGACGCTGAACAAAGGGCTGGCCATAACTGCTACTGCGGGACACAGGTGGATGAGTGGCAGCTGCTACTCGGCTTTTGACACAGATAAGTAACGCCCACCCGTCCCTTCGGTTTAAACTTTCAAAAGCATTATCTTAAGTTTTACAAAACAGTTTTTTTAGCAAAAATCATTGCAGCACATGTATGTGCTGGGTGTAGGGACCGATATTAATAGTCCGGGGGGGTCATTGGGGGTGGTTGGTTCCCTTTAAGGATTGGGTGTCGCAGCAATTTGTTCCCACGTTCTTTTCCTTCTCTTTTTCTGGGATATTTGTTTTCTTTTTATGCTCCCTTTAGTTGACCGCAGACTGGGGATGGGTAAGCAGAATCCATGAGGGTAAATCAGGATTCCCACGGGACCGGCGGAGGAATGTTTATTCAGAAAGAAGGACAATGTCTGAATTTTCCTTGTTTTTGACCCGCAGTCTCCAATATCAAAATTACAGAGACATATCATGTTCCTCTGATCGCCGGCCAAGTGTGGTACTTACAGGGGAAAAAAATGTAGATTTTTTTTTTCCTTAATTCCAACCCATTCCTTTAATTTACATATACAGCGCAATCACCAAACCTCGCAACACCAGGGACAGCTGGCGGCCAGCGTTTATTCAGCTAATTTTTAATTCTCCAGCATTTTCAATATGGAGGGAGGAGAAAGCCGCGGCCAGGCGAGACCTTCCCTGAAAACAAAAGGACGGCCATTAAAATTCCTTCACTCCCCCAACATCATCTGTCGGGAGAGAGAAGGGAGGCCCTCATATACAACAGATGGTT
This sequence comes from Allobates femoralis, assembly GCA_033576535.1. Classification (NCBI taxonomy): domain Eukaryota; kingdom Metazoa; phylum Chordata; class Amphibia; order Anura; family Aromobatidae; genus Allobates; species Allobates femoralis. The sequence continues at coordinate 428,621,032 of JARQOC010000006.1, forward strand.
GGCACAGCCTGTTAACTTTAATCTACTGTGTACAGTTAACTCAAGATCAGCACAGGACCATGTATGTGTAAAGTTCTCTGTTATATCCCTGAGCTGCACTCACTATTCTGCTGGTGAAGTCACTGTGTACATACATTACATTACTTATCCTGTATTGATCCTGAGTTATATCCTGTATTATACTCCAGAGCTGCACTCACTATTCTGCTGGTGCAGTCGCTGTGTACATACATTACATTACTTATCCTGTACTGATCCTGAGTTACATCCTGTATTATACTCCAGGGCTGCACTCACTATTCTGCTGGTGCAGTCACTGTGTCCATACATTACATTACTTATCCTGTACTGATCCTGAGTTACATCCTGCATTATACTCCAGAGCTGCACTCACTATTCTGCTGGTGCAGTCACTGTGTACATACATTACATTACTGATCCTGCGTTATATACTGTATTATACTCCAGAGCTGCACTCACTATTCTACTGGTGGAGTCACTGTGTACATACATTACATATCCTGTATTGATCCTGAATTACATCCTGTATTATACTCCAGAGCTGCAGTCACAGTGTACATACATTACATTACTTATCCTGTACTGATCCTGAGATACATCCTGTATTATACTCCAGAGCTACACTCACTATTCTGCTGGTGGAGTCACTGTGTACATACATTACATTACTTATCCTGTACTGATCGTGAGTTACCTCCTGTATTATACTCCAGAGCTGCACTCACTATTCTGCTGGTGGAGTCACTGTGAACATACATTACTTATCCTGTACTGATCCTCAGTTACATCCTGTATTATACTCCAGAGCTACACTCACTATTCTGCTGGTGGAGTCACTGTGTACATACATTACAGTACTTATCCTGTACTGATCCCGAGTTATATCCTGTATTATACTGCAGAGCTGCACTCATTCTGTCGGTAAAGTCACTGAGGATCAGTACAGGATAAGTAATGCAATGTGTGTACACATTGACAGTACCAGCAGAACAGTGAGTGCAGCACTGGAGTATAATACAGGATAAGTAATGTAATGTATGTACACAGTAACTGGACCAGCAGAATAGTGATTGCAGCTCTGGAGTATAATACAGGATGTAACTCCGGATCAGTACAGGATAAGTAATGTAATGTATGTACACAGTAACTGGACCAGCAGAATAGTGAGTGCAGCTCTGCAGTATAATACAGGAGGTAACTCAGGATCAGTACAGGATAAGTAATGTAATGTATGTACACAGTGACACCACCAGCAGAATAGTGTGTGCAGCTCTGGAGTATAATACAGGATGTAACTCAGGATCAGTACAGGATAAGTAATGTAATGTATGTAAACAGTGACTCCACCAGCAGAATAGTGAGTGCAGCTCTGGGGTATAATACAGGATGTAACTCAGGATCAGTACAGGATAAGTAATGTAATGTATGTACACAGTGACACCACCAGCAGAATAGTGAGTGCAGCTCTGGAGTATAATACAGGATGTAACTCAGGATCAGTACAGGATAAGTAATGTAATGTATGTACACAGTGACTGCACCAGCAGAATAGTGAGTGCAGCTCTAGAGTATAATACAGGAGGTAACTCAGGATCAGTACAGGATAAGTAATGTAATGTATGTTCACAGTGACTCCACCAGCAGAATAGTGAGTACAGCTCTGGAGAATAATACAGGATAAGTAATGTATGTACATTTATACTCCAAGACAGCATGCTTTGTTCTGTAAGTTTCAGAGCTGAAATCTCCCAGCATTCCCTGCTTGTTCTAGTAATCTGCAGAGCTATTTTCTGATGATCATATACCCTAGCTGTATATAGTACACAGGGGTTCGGTCTACCTCTTCCTTGTGCTGTATCTCCTGGGTTGATCTCCTCTCTTTCCTCTACAGGCGGTCCTCTATTACACTGAGCTCCTGTCCGATAAAGATGTGAAGCTGCAGCGATCGGCATGCTTGGCCCTGAAACACCTGAAAGTAAGTGCACCCCTCCAGGGAACATGAGTAAAGTTCAGAATTCTGTTTCAGAAAAAGGAAGAACATCATTCAGGTTTATAATCCTGTACAGGAAATATTACATTGTAAACACTGAAACATCCTGCAACTCTGTAAAGACAAGGAGGCCGCCATTGTGATGTAGCGACTGGGGAAAGGGACTGGTGTAGATATTTGGACCTGCGCAGGCCTCCCCGTGCCAGGAGAGATTGGGGAGCTCCGGCCCCTGTCGTTAGAAGTGTGGGGGTCTATGACAGCGCCAGAAAGGAGGCGCCATGTTTTGATTTTAGCTATGGAGCACCGCTTATTGTACGTTCTCTTCTAAGGCCCTTTTCACATCAGCGGTTTTTTCAAATCGCGGCAGATGCGATGAAAAAAACGCATCTGCTGCGATTACCGCATAACCACGACACTTGCGGCACAGTTGCGGCAAGCCCCATAGAATGTCTGTGTGCTTGCGGCAGGTGCGGCAAGTGCAGTATCGGCATTTGCGGCAGGTGCGGCCGCAAAAAAAAAAACGCGGCTGACCGCGGCATTTTTTACGCGCCCGCACCTGCCGAAACCACACTTGTCGCACACTTACCGCAAGCCCCATAGACATTGCATGGGGCTTGCGGCAACTGTGCCGCAAGTGCAGCGGTTATGCGGTAATCGCGGCAGATGCTGTTTTTTCACCACATCTGCCTCAATTTTAAAAAACCGCTGATGTGAAAGGGTCCTTAGACCGTTCTATAACACCGTACATTTACATTACAGGGTTTTAATGTAACTAAAGAACTAACACTGTCCAAATTTTGCAATTGGTGAAGAACCAGAATACAAGAGCTCTGCTTGCTGTCACCATATACTACATATTATATATCAGACCGATCCATTGTAAACAGGATACTGCTAAAGTATATAACTCATGGGATTGAATAGACTTTGTGATATTTCTCAGAGCTGGAGGTTTGTTACAAGTAAATGGAAACACAACACTGTAACAAGCCGAGATCTTGCAATCAGACAAATTTGATTATACAGCGATAGTGTTTAGTATACAGACACCCTGTATCCACATGCACTGGTTGTGTATATGAGTAACCGGTGTCTTTTCCTACCAACAGGGCACTGCCAGCATTGACCAGATAGCAGGACTATGCCAATCAGAGGCAGAGGACGTGAGGATCACAGCCCGAGAGACCATTGTGTCGTTTGGTGAGTATGGAGGCACAATGCAGTATAGGACTTCGTTCACACAGGCGGATCTGTCTACCGTGTGCAGTAACACTCGGCATAATGGGCCTTTCAGTAATTTGAGAGGGTTGAGTCTTGGTAACCAGTCTCATCTATTTGATATCTTAGGTCAGAAGGGCCGGCACACGTTTAGAAAGACAGACAAGATCTGCAGAGAGCTCCAGGACACACTGACGCTGGACGGTGAGATCGAGATCACAGTATTCTGATGGGCCGACGGGAAAGGACGTCACTAATCAGCAGCTGCTGTAAAGATACCAAAGACTCCGCTCTCCCCAACATTACTGATTACATGATCAAGGCAGAAAATCAATGGCCGAAATGCATCATAGCCTTACAGTAGAGGAGAAACTCTTATGAGGTTCCTGAACTACTCTGTGACCTGTTAGAATGACTCTATAACATCGCCGCGAGGAGATGGATCCTATGTATAATACAGAAGGGGGGGGGAGGTGGTTGTATAGCACTGATTTGAATCTGAAAGGGTTAAATTGTACATAAATCTGTATAATAAATCTTAATACTTTTTTTTTTGTTTGGTATATTTAACTGGAGTTCACAAATATACAATAAAATTGGTTTAACGGAAGCAGAGTCCCTGCGATCAGCATCCATTGGGAAATTAAGAATGGCAAATAAAACCGCAAATATAAGGTGGCGACGAAAGAGAATGTGTGCAGTGTAAGATGTCACCACAAGGTGGTAGCAGAGCCATGTTCACAACTGCTAAGAATTCTACTACGGTAGTTTGTAAGGAGCTGATAGTAAAACAAGAGACAATTCTATCAGCAGAGAGAAGATGGGGCTAAACTAGAAAGGATAAGGGTATGTGCCCACAGGAAGGTTTAACGTCGGTTTAGCAGCGAAAACCGCCGGCGGTTTGGCATAGGTTTTATTTAAATCTATGTAAATCCTAAGCAGCGTTAGGACTTACAAGTAACCCTATGTAATTTAGAAACCGCTGTGCACACAGTCGGTTTCTGTGAGCGGATCCGCCCGCGGTTGAGCGGTTTCCCAGCGGTTTAGCAGCATACAACATGTCAATTCTTCTCAGCGGTTTTTGATCGGTTCCATGAACAAAATCCTCCATAGAAAACAGCCGGAAAAACCGCTGGAAAAACCGACTGAAAAACGCTGTGCACACGCTGAAAAAACCGCCGGAAAACCGCCGGAACACAACTGGAGACTTCAGAGCTCAGAACTGATAATTTCCAGCGGTTTACTGACAATTTGAACGCCACTAAACCATCCTGTGGGCACACACCCTTAAGATGGCAGCTGATGACAGATATTAAACTGCTGCAAATGTAGATTTGACTGGAGTACAAGACATAATAAAATACCTATTTTTCCTTAGTCATTTGAATAGATTTCTGTACACTGGCGTCTGATACCAGAATTCTGCATCACCAGACGGTTTGAAAAAAAGATTTATTTTGGCAACGAAAATAAAAAATAATGTAATGCAAGCCAAGAAAGAAGTGACGTAAGAAAGGTGTTTAACATGTCTGGCAAGGTGTGCATGCCACAGTGACAACTCTGGTGCCTTTTCTTCCCACCTGCTCTGTCTAAGCCAGGTTTGGGGAACTCCAGGTCTAAAGGGCCACCAACAGGTCATGATTTCAGGATATCCTTAGTGTTGCAGAGGTGATAGAATAATCACCAGTGCAGATGATTAGGTTAACTTCTATGCAATGCTAAGGAAATCCTGAAAATCTGCACAGTGTGGAGTTCCCCCCACCCCTGGCCTAAAGGGGCCGTTACACACTGCGATGTGGCAGCGATCCGACCAACGATGTTGATTTCTGCCACATCGTGAACTAATCGATGGTAAGCAGTCACACAGACTCACCAGCGACCAGTGGACAAGCCACATCGTGGAAAAGAATAAAATATTCTTTCCACAATGTCTAGCTCCCGCTGCCAGGCTGCGGTAAGCGGGAGCAGGCTGGTAACTATGGTAAACAGCAGGTATCTAGGCAGCACCTAGTTACCCGATGTATACCCTGGTTATCAGCCTTCTCCGCTTAAAGACTGGTATCCATTGTACACAGCGGGTAACTAGGGACAGGGCTGTTGCTGTGCAGCGCTGGGAGCTCGTTCATAGTTTGTCTCCCGCTGTCACAAGCGCCAATGCTGGCCGCCCAGCGCAAGAACAACAATGGACAAGACCACAAATTTACGATCAACGACTTATCGTTGTCACATGTCACACAACATAACAATGTTGTTTCGACATCGCTGCAACATCACCAAACCATTCATGATATTGTTGTATGTAATGGGCCCTTAAGGCTAAGTTCATGTTTCCATTTACATAGTTCCATGGGGGAAGTCATTGAATGTTGTAGGGTTCCCATCTGGGTTGGGTTTCTAGAATAGAAGAAAAAGTTCTGTGTGCTGCGCTTTTTCTTCCACTCTGAAATCCAAAGACAGAATGGCACCCAGGCGGACCACATAATACAGATCCTAACGATTGTTTCTATCTCTGATGCAGTGGATCCATTTTCCGCATGAATTCACTTGATCTGTTCCTCTAAATGGGACACCAGGAATGTGCAAACGAGACTAAGAAAAGCAAAAATCTAGGACAGTAATAATAAACTCCTACGCTGTAATTCTAGATCAAGTAAATCATTTACAAAGCTACATGGAATCAGAGAGGGGTACAACATAAAACTTTACTAAAATAATCTGCTAAGTAAGCGGCTACAGTCAGGAGGAAACCCAAGAGAGAAATCACTAAATGATCATATTCTGTATAATAATGGTGGGTTTACACGCCGCGATATCGGCGTCCAACTCCGACCCAACTCCGACAAAAAGTCACGTGGGTTGCGAGTTGGACCCGATATCGGGTGCGCGTTGTACGGTTTCAGTGTACAACGCGATGCTGGAACGATGCCAAAACGATATCGGAGTTGAATAGCAGAGCTATTCAACTCCCCGATATCGCAAGGCCGTTGTACCAGCATCGCTGCGTGTGACAGCCCAACTCCGATCTGTACTCGCACCTCACCCATTAACTCCCATGTTAAATGGTCGTTACTGGGTTGGTGGGCGTACACATCTGAGGGACGTTGTTTCCCGATATCGCAGCGTGTAAACCGCCAATGCGCGCTCCCGCGGCGTTGCCTCCGATATCGCGGCGATATCGGGACGTGTAACCCCACTATAAGAGTAATACTGCATGTAAATAAAATGGGCACTTGGTTAACCGTGCTAGAAAGACTTAAAGCCATCCCACCACAACGAGGTGTACCCATCAGGACGGCCCTACTCCAATATTAAGGCTGGGTTCACATGTATTTCTGCTTTTGCACAGAGCTATTTTGAGGATGCGCTTTGCGGAAAAAAATGCATCATTCACACATTACGCTTTTTTAAGCCCATTCTACAATGGGGGTAATAGAAAAGCGCAACCTCAAAAGCGTGAAAAGAATTGACATGGGCATTCTTATTGAGGATGCGCTTTGCAGTGAAAATGGATATAACTCACCGAAAAATTGGCAGGCAAATATCCATTGCACCTAGCAGCAGGCTGCTAGAGGCAACACAGGCGTCTGCATACCGGTACTCAATCACCTACAACCCACAGTGGGGGCGGTTGTGGCACCAGCGTCCGGCCATGCTGTCAGGGAGGTGACTGGTGGCATTTATAGACACAAGGTTACCATAAGGCTCTGCCACTCAGGTACATGTGAAGCATAGTGTCAGAGCAGCCTATTGGTCCTGCCCTGCTATTAGATCAGGCAGGCTGCTCTGCACTGATTACATGCCTCACAAATGATAGACACCCCCCAGAGGGCTCAGCCCCATACTGCAGATAAAAAAAGTGCAATAAAACACTAAAAATGAAAATGTGAGGTGTCACCTCCCTGACAGCATGGCTGGATGCTGGTGCCACAACCGCCCCCATCTGTGGGTTGTAGGTTATTGAGCTCCGGTATACAGACACCTGTGTTGCCTCTCAGAGGAGCTAGCAGCCTCCTGCTAGGTGCAATGGATATTTACCGGGCAATTTTTTGGTCAGTTTTTTCAGATTTTATGACCTATTTCTGTTAATCTCAAAACAGTGAAAATGGATACTCAAAAATGCGGAGCATGTGAACAAAAATTTGGAAAATGCATGGACTTGGCTTGTATGGCATCCTCAAAAAACCGCTGCAAAAACGCAGCATGTGAATGTAGCTTACAACCTTCCTTTCCGTCAGCAACATAAATGGGAATAAGGGCAGAGAAAGAAAATCACCAACTACAGTCACCTGTCCTGGAACGTTACATAGATTAAATGCCTAGCTCACCCCTACTTTTGCAGAGTTGGGGTCTCGTCTTTCTCTGCCCCTGTTCACATTGATGTCACTGATCTAGAATATTAGAGTAGGACCATCCCTATGGGTACACCTTGATGCGGTGGGATGGCTTTTACACTTTTTGATGAAACAGCGTTAACCAAGTGCTCTTATTTACATGTAGTCATACTCTGTACTTATTATAGGGTATATGATCATTTTGGGTTTAAAATGTCAAAAAGCCACAGTATGAACGTGTGCTTACTGCACATATAACAACTCATACTCCGTCTCATTTGTTTTGATTTTTGTATAGTCAAGAGGTCAGACACAACGCGCCCCCTGAATCCACTTTATTCTAATAGAAGGGGTAAATCTGTACACAGTCCGACACAGTAGCAGATTTGCTGCTTTTTGACGGGCCTATGCCATCTACTGTATAAATAGTCTGATCGAGCCACCAGCCCTTAAGACAAGGCACTGCAGAACATGCAATATTGTTGCTTCATGTATCAAAGGGAAATCATTTAGGAATTCTTATTAACATGAACATATCTAGAAGCTTTGAGTGCAACAATTAAGGTCACTGCTTTGTACACAACTGTTTCATATTCTGCACTGAGTAAAAAGGCTTAAACAGGTAAAATGTGTGTGCATATACATATATATACAACCTTACCATCCCAGCTGCCTGTAGATAGTGGGAACTTACTGCAGACTGGACAATTATGCTCAATACAAGCCATCAGTGAGTGCCCTCTAGTGGTAGCTGCAGGAAGTGAAAATTAAAAAGTATTAAAAAAAAAAGAAAATCAAACCTGAAGACCTTTAAGTGTGAGTGCCCATGATCAGTGTGTCTTGGATGCAGCATATTTTTGCTCCTTCCAAAATGCTGCTTTGTACAGTACATGGGATGGGATTTGTATAAATCTCATGCCCCCTGTGCTTCTCGTAGGGTAAAATGACGTGTTACAGTTTCCCGATCAGCAGCATAACCATTCATTCTTGTGGAGACGATCGTGTTCTGAGCAGGAGAAGACAGTGAAAAAGTTCTGTGTCCAGAATCCTGATCGTGGGCAAGAGGAGTGAAGCCGAGTCTGGAATGCAGGGCCTCATGATCGTGGGCACGTACCCATATTATATGTCCAGGCATTTTTTGGAAGACTCAATACATACAAAGTCAATAAGAAGTCAGGAAAATGCTGAAAAACCCCACACACTACAGGTTTACTAAACATCAGTGAAAAGGGGAGATTACTGAATAGAGGTCTGATTGAAAAAAGTGTCGGAAAGAGACTGTGTGAACATAGCCTTAGGCAATGTTCTAACATTGTAAACATTGTCCAATTTTCATTCCAAAAACTCAAGAGGATTTTCATCCGAATTCATAGATTTTAATAGGTGCGTGATAAAATACAGTTTCCCAGGTCAGTAGAGGAAGCGGATCTTTAAAAATCAGATACAATACGGAGGATTATTCAGTTGCAAAAGCAGATCACCTAAAAGGTGATGCGCGATTTAAAGTAATTGTGTTTTTTCAGCTCATAGACAATGGTTTCAATGGCAAAAGCAGATTAGAAAAACCCAACACAAATTGACACATTCTTTGAGAGGATCCATCTAAATGTCCTATTTTGTTGATTGCTCTCAGCGGGAGAAACAAGATACAAATCTTGAAGTTGTGATACCTTTAATGTCATATCTTGAAACCCATTGACTTTGTTGGGATGCCCAGTCACTGCAAAAAAAACGAATCCGCAAAAATGCTGCGTGAATGTAGCCTAAAGGTGCTGTCACACAGCACGATCTGGCCAGCGATGTCGGAAGCGATGCGCGGGTGCCCGCTCGCTTCCGACATCGCTGGCCAGCTGTCACACAGCATCGCTGCGGCCGGCGACACCGCAGCGATGCGGGCGGTGACATCGATCGCTGGGCTGGGCTCAGCCCAGCGAGCGATCCGCAGCAACGCTGCGGTATAGGCTGGATCGCCACCGACATCGCTCTGGCGATGTCACACGGCGCAATACAGCCTTATCGCAGGTCGCCGGTTGACAGGTTTATGGTTCTTCCCGTAAACCTGTCAACCTGCGACCAGCGATAAAAGCGGTCGTGCCGCTCATTTACACAGTGCGACGTCGCTAGCGACATCGCTGATACGTCACTTTCTCGGCGATGTCGCTAGCGACGTCGCCAGGTGTGACACCACCTTTAGAATCTAGGCTTTGTCTTAGCTGAGATAAGTCTGTGCTGCACTTCAGCACCAGTGAAGCTCCTTCTCTACACACAAGGGTAAAAAGTAAAACACACTCAGAAAGAAGGAAGGCCTGCACTCATCTCAGAATTGCTAGAGTGAACAGGATAACAAGATTAAGGTCATTACTTCCTAAAGCATATTTATACTTTTAATAAACTGTGCATGAATCAATAGTAATAAAATGGATGCCTGTACATGGCACAGAGTGAACTATTTTGCCATAAAAGTTCGATTTGTTTGTGACAACAAAGAAATTGTTATCAAGACACTGGCTTTAAAAGATACTAAAGCTCATCAATCACACCAGCTAGTTTCTCCAGGCCTTAGGCCCCCTTCACATCACGTTTTTTGTCTATCCGTGTGGATATTGGAATTTCAAGGACCTCACGGACAGGCAGGGATCTGTGCAAACAGGTACCACTGATGCCCTCGGATCCGACATCAGTGTGCAGAGAATAGGGTGGGAGGGGCTGTGCACATGCTCAGTACAGCAAAATGGATCCATTTCACGGACCCGAGCCCCATGTTATTTGAATCCGACAGCGTCGGATCCGATTGTGTCCGCTTTTTTGAAGGCAGCCCAAAATCGGAGCAGTCTCCGATTCTGGGTACTTGGGAAAAAAAGAGGACACAATCGGATCCCTGATAAAACTGGCACACACAGATGGCCATTAAGGACCAATCCATGCCCATCTGTGCCCTTAGGATACATGGTATTTGAAAGAAGAGACAACATGTATAAGGAATGGAGCGATCACCCGATTCAAAAGGATCAGAAAAGTGTTTTTATTTTTAATTCCAAACTACAAAAAGCACACACAAAAACAAATTAAAAACAATTAAAAAAGGGGCAAGCAGCCCTACTCATCAAGGTGGTCCCTGCAGATGGAAAATGCCAACCAATGAGTAAATTACAATCTACGGTAACAGTCAATTGCCAATATCAGTTAATGCAAACCAAAAACAATAATTCTCAGAATATTCAATTCCTGGTTTTGTAAGGAACACAAATACAAAAAACATTAAACATCCAACCCCTTATTTATAGCCACAATGTTGCAGAAAAAAAAAAAAAGTGGTTTTAATATACTGTTGTCCCCACCTATAATAGGGTCCCTATGGAAAGGGGAAGGGGAGTCAGTTAGGACAAATGGTCAGTCAAAAGCTGTCAAGAGGAGGGGAGGACGGAATTGAGAATCGATGAAAAATAAGCACCAGGCATCATAGATTAAGAGCCTGCAGAGAGAAAAGGTTGCAGATCAATTTGGAGAAGAAAACTGGAACTGATCAGTTACCAGTTATAAGGCATACCTAGATTGCTGGCTGGCAGACAAGCAGGGATACACACCGCGGCCCCACGCGTATCGTACACCAGAAGGTGACTTCCTCAGGGGGTGTGTGCCATCAGAGTCCGGAGTAGGGTTTACATAGTGTTTACATCATAAGAGAGTGAAATCAGCTGGTTATTCCAGCTTATTGCCGGTGTTGTCCCGGACTGATGATGTCACAAGAAGTGCGTCATCACCGGGAGACATCAGGAGTACAGGGCTTCATTTGGCCGCCGGGCATGTGCAGAAGGAAGAGTGGGCGGAGCTACAAAGCAGAAAAATAAGTTTAGAAGTCTCAAATGTAAGAAATGACTTCTAAAATGGCACGGGAATGTGTTAGGACAAGGAATAGGAAGGCACAACCCATCTATCTTACAAAATTGTGAACTTTGTTGTGCTGCCAGCATATAAATGTATTTTTTTTTTTGTATTAAACAGAGCATGATGAAACACACAGTGTCCCAAAGGGACGGACCTGAACAGCTTTTAAGATGAATTTCCTGACCTTAATGAAAGGGCAGGCAAAAAATAGATCCAGAAGGGACCTTATTTAATATTTTTATATTTTGAGAATTATTTGGATGATTGTAATTAAACTAAACAGAGCTATAGAGTGGCCAAGCCTCTTCCTGCTCATGGGGTTCCCCATAAACTGTTTTTTTATATAACAAATCAAAATCTATTTGACATATTGATAGGTAAATACCTAAAATCAAAAATTTGATAATCAAACCTATAGGGTAAAAGGCTAACAGTTACCTTGTTCAATTATAATTGAGCAAAGAGGACCCAATTGGGACCTTAAGGGTATGTGCACACTGGGCGGGTTTTCGGCGGTTTACCTGTGTAAACCGCCGTTTTGCATACATTAGTTTTATTTAAATTTATGTTAATCCAAACCGACGTTTGGATTAACATTGAAACTAATGTAACCCGCCCAAGCCTGTGCACATACCGGCGGTTACCCAGCGTCATCCGTTGCTAACCCGCAGGTTTCCCAGCGGGTTAGCAAAGAATGACCATGTTCTAAAAACCGGCCGGTTCTGCAGCGGCTGCAAGCAGAATCATGTGCTGCTTCCAGCCGCTGCAGAATCTCCGCCGAGAACCCGCTGGGCAGCCGCCGGATACCGCCCGCACATACCCGCCAGGAAGCCGGTGCACGGCGCCGGAGCTTCCTGGCGGGTCCCGCCCAGCCGCCGACGACCAACCCGCCGGTAAGTGTGAACTTACCCTAAAAAGATCAGAGAAAAAGAATCAAAAGAATGCAAAGGAAAAAAGTATCTAAGTAAAGGAAAAAATATAGTCAACAAAACATCAAAAAAGATAAAGAAGTGCTGTAGTCCAAAGGTATGCTCAAAATACATTTTTTTTATTGACTAATAACACATATTCACACATTGTGCGCCCTCCCACTCACTTCACCATTTCCCCCAGCCAGATTCCCATCCAATTTATTATACCGGCCGGACCATTGACCATTCCAACAATAGTCTGTGAGCCATAGAATATTTTGGTTGGTTATAATTTATGTATACTGATCCCAAAAAAAGGGGGTGTGAGAGTCCAGAGATTCCATCCTCAATTTTTGCGAGGTATATTCTGAGGTATTCTTGGCACTTGCAGACGGACAAGTGACCCTCAAGATAGATGGGGAGCCAAATAAGATCCGTGGTTATCCGTTTCACAATGGATAGCCACGGATCCCCAAAAAACGTGATGTGAAGGGGTCATTAGTGGAAGTTCTGCAAGATTACCAAGTCAAAAAAGAACAGGTTCTTGCTATTGTAACGGACAATGCTTCAAACATGAGAAGTACAATTAAATTGATGAATGAGAGTAATGAAGATGATCAACAGCTAGAAGAAAATTTAGGATTCAGTATGTTTGCGATGCAAGGCCACAGTGCTGTTCATGATGTAACTGAGGAACATACACAGATATTACTACAGAAGAACAGCAAAATGATACTTTAGAATTAGATGATCTTATTGAAGCTGCTTAAAAACACTTTCATATTCATCATATGCGCTGTGTTGTGCGCACGCTGCAGCTGGCAATAAGAGATAGTCAGCAATTGGGACATGCTGGAAAACTGATTGGAAAAGTGAGGAAACTGGTTATTGCCGTCAGAACCCCTAAAAATTATTGTATCTTGAAGAGACGTGCTGGGAAAGGGGCAATTGTCGATAAAGCCACTCAATGGGGCAGCACTTATTTAATGAATTAGCGATTGCTTGAACTAAAATAATTTTTTTATAGATATGGCGAACCCTCAGGTAACCCTAAATGAAGGTCAATGGACACAAGTTGGTGAATTGAAGGAATTGCTTCATCACCCATTTACTGTGACTACAAAATTAGAAGCTGAGGATTTAACTCCTGGCATTTTCATAAGGAAGTGGAAAAACTTGCTATTTTGCCTGTCACAAAGAGGAGGTTTAATTGCAGATGGCACTGCTGCTTCAATGAAATTGAGACAAAGCTACTGGAAAATAAAATGCTTCTGTTCTTCTGGCAGCTGTTTATGTGGACCCAAGTCACCGTATATTGCTTGATGATCAACAGCTTACTAAAGGAAAAGCAGCTCTGACTGAGGTAGCAGTTAGGCTGGCATCACATCACGATTTTTGCACATCCGTAGTGATCTTTGAATTTCAAGGATCACTCGGATAGGCACGGATCTGTGCCAACAGATGCCACTGATCAGTCAACATTTAGCAGAGATAGGGCTGTACCTTGCTTCTAACATGTGCAGTACAGGAAATTGGATCTGTTTTACGATCCAATTTATTATGGATCTGAGATACATAGACTCCCACGTTATTTGACGCGGAACGCAACTGATCCGTGGTGTCCGATTTGAGTCATGGACACCAAAATCCTAACAGCCTACGTTTTTGGATCAGAGACAAAATCGGAAATCTACGGATGGTGCTAAAATCAGATGCCAATAGGGACACACCCGATCCGATCCGTGGCCCATAGGGATACATGGGAGGCAATCCGTGTGTATCAGTTTTGACACGGATAGGCTCGGATGCTGCAAAATCGTGATGTGAAGCCAACCTTAGGATGAGTGGCTACAGGACTACCAGGCGCAAGAGGACTTGAGTCCTGACAGTGCTACTGCTGCCATATCTTCATCCTCATCAGATGAGGAATTTAACTTTGACAGGTATTTGAAGACATGGAGCAAAGCATTGCCGCAAGAAAAAGATTTCACTCCGTCTCCTACACTCCCTGACAGAGGTTATGTCGCTTATCCATGTTATGCAAATAAAAGCTTATAACCTGACGTTTAATTTATACAACCAATGAATGAATTTCTCTATTGAAAGCTGAAACCCTCAGAAATTTGGTTTAAGTTAAGAAAATAAATTGGAATCAATGCTGAAATATTAATAATTTAATGAACACAGAACGGTCAGATTTTAGCAAGACAAATGTTTTGACGCCTGGTCATATAATGCACCAAATCCTAGTTTACATCCTTACCTATGCTCAGTAAATGATCGGTTAATTAGTGGGTGTGTCTAAAAAGAAACCCAGCACCCCAGACCTTCACTTGAACTGCAACTTGAGCTCTGACAACATGCCAAATATCCTCCCCACGACCAAAGCATTGATTATCAAGAGGCTGAAGACCAGATCCACTGCAAAGATTTGGAAAGACTGGAGATGTGTTTGACAAGCCCACGTTCGGCAGGCCCCGCAAGACATCTTGCTCAGGAAGAACATTTGTTGGTTAGAAAATCAAAGCAAGTCCCTCTTCCACTGCAGCAGAGCTCCAACAGGCCTAGTCACCTCAAGTCCTTGTGTCAACTAGAACAATTTGTAGGATTCTGTCTCGAAATGGCCTCCATGGTCGAATCAGTGCCCTGAAGCCAGCACTAAACAAAAGGCAAATAAAAAACCATGTGGCATTTGCAAAGTCCCACAGCCTGCTAAACAGATGGATGCTGGAAAAGTGGCAGAAAGTGGATTTCTCTGATGAATCTTCAGTAGAATTACACCACAGCTGCCGCAAATACTGCAGGAGACCTACTGGAGCCCGTATGGAATACACCCAGAAAACAGTTACATTTGGTGGAAGAAAGATCATGGTCTGGAGTTACATTCAGTATGGGGGTGTGCAAAACATTTGCAAGGTGGAAGGCAATATTAATAGCCTAAAATATCAAGAAGTATTAACTACCTCTTATATTCCAAATCATAAAAGGGTTCAAATTCTGCAGCAGGATGGTGCTCAGTCTCATACATCCATCTCTACATCAAAGTTCCTCCAGGCAAAAAAGATCAAGATGCTCAAGGACTGGCCAACCCAGTCACCAGACATGAACATCATTGAGCATGTTTGGGGTAGGATGAAAGAGGAAGCTTGGAAGACAAAAACAAAGAATCTAGATGAACTCTGGGAGGCATGTAAGGCTGCATTCTTTGCTATTCCTGATGACTTCATTAATAAATTGTATGAATCATTGTTGAACCGTATGGATGCAGTCCTTCAAGCTCATGGAAGTCACACAAAATATTAAATATGACTAATAGCACCACAACTTCATTCACCAATGTTATGCAACATATATTTGTATTTTAAGTGAAATTTTTGTTTGCAAATTACATTACTTTCTGTGGGCGACAAAACTCTTGTCTTGGCAAAATCTGACCCTTCTGTGTTCATTAAATGATCAATATTTCAGCATTGATTCCAATTTATTTTCTTTACCAAAATCACATTTCGGAAGGTTTCAGCTTTCAAGAGTTATTTATACAACCAATGGATGAAGTTAACGTCAGGTTATAAGCTTTTATTTACATAACATGGATAAGCGACATAACTTCTGTCAGGGAGTGTATAGCAAGCAGATTTTGCTGAAATATGGTCAATTTTTCACTTGCTCTCAAAGGAATAGAAATATTCAACCGTTCTTCAAAACTGACTGTGCATGAGGCCATTCCTTTATACCCGGAGACTGTTGGAGATGTTGCCCATGTGGTTACAGCTTTGGCTCCAACCCAAGTTGGTGTACAGAGGTTGTTCTCTAGCCTTAAATTATTAGGTCAGATTTGAGGTCATCTATGAAGGAGGATCTGATTGAGGAGATTCTATTTCTTAGAACAAATTCATAAACTGCACAAATGTTGTTCAGTATGTTTTTTGTTGAAAACTGATTTTTGCTACTTACTGCATACTGTATTGCATATTTACAATTTATTAAAGTTTTTTTGTGTTCTAAACTTGTATTCCAATAATTGTATTTTATGTTCTATCTAAATAAGGAGATTTTTGTGTACTCACCGTAAAATCCTTTTCTCTTAGCCTCTAATTGGGGGACACAGGACCGTGGGTGTTATGCTGCTGTCCACTAGGAGGCGACACTAAGCAGAATCTGCAAAAGAGTTAAGTGGCTCCTCCCCTGCAGTATACACCCCTGGCACAGGCCTTGCCTCACCAGTTTTGTGCTAAAGCAGTAGGAGAGTTTACATATAATAAAATTGACACAGGACCTGTAATCACACAGGAAACATGTGAAAACAGATAGAGCGAACAAGTTAATAACAGATTAACGGAATCTGAATTTAAACAGGCATGTGTATAAACAGATAAGGTTAGCAAGTAATCTTAGTACAATAAGACCTGTGACAAAACAGGTACATGCGTAGACCGTGAGGAATTCACGGAGCAATGATTGTATAACAAGACCTGTAGGGAAACAGACCTACAGTACCAAAAAAGGCCTGTATCAAAAAACAGGCCCAGTCTAAACATTACAACAGTGAGCAATGTGAACAGAGACAAACGTGCAGACCTATTAACACTATAACAGCTAAAAAGCTATGTAGAATTATAGAACAAAACCCGCAAGGGTAAAAGGGTGGGTGCTGTGTCCCCCAATTAGAGGCTAAGAGAAAAGGATTTTATGGCGAGTACACAAAAATCTCCTTTTCTCCTTCGCCTCATTGGGGGACACAGGACCGTGGGACGTCCCAAAGCAGTCCCTGGGTGAGAGAAAACAACTGAACTAGGCATACTGAACACGATGGGTGATACCCATGCACCGACAGGCAGCTGCTGTCGTCTGGAGTACACGTCTACCCAGACCTGCAAGTGGTGAAGACGGAATGCAAGCCCTGTAATGGCTTGAGTATGTGCGGAAGCTGACCCTTGAGTGTTCACACAATATTGTGCTGACACCTGGTGCCAAACTGATCAGGAGGCCCGCACGGCCGTAGCAGAATGTGACGTCACATCGCCGGGAGGTGTAGCGTCTTGGATGGTTAGCCAAAACCACTTGCATAGAGGGACCTTAACGGCTGATGTCCTTATTTTTGTCCTCTGGAATAGGGAAGAAAAGAATTCAACTTCCTTGAGAGAGACTGGTCTTGGATACCTACATACGTAGTGACCCGACACGGTCCAGCATATGTAGGTGGGTTACTACCAGACAGACTGGAGTCAGGCGTAGTGATGACAGAAAAAAAGGTCTTTAGAGAAGTGGCAGGAGTTTAACACGAATGATGAAATCAGCCTGAAGATAATCTTGTTCCGGAAGAAGACCAGAGAAGATGGTTTACATGAGAGTGCTGAGAAGCCCGCTATCTCTGCAGAAAAAAACAAATTGCCCGAAACCTATTACTGTATGGACGAGAATGTTAAAGGTAATATTCTATAGGAGCTCAAACGAAGTTCTTGTAGAGCCGTGAGGACAAAGATCAGGTTACGCAGGAGCGGTCCTGTTGAAAGGAGGCCCTAAAAGAGAATCCTTGAAATAAGGATTTTCCTAGACGCCTGGAAACAAGACATCTTTATAAGAAGGTGAAAATAACCTGCTGAATGGGACCTCAAGACACAGTTGAGTCTATGTTTGAATAAAGGAAGTTCTCGGCATGAATGACCTCTCGAGATGGATGAAGCTAAAGGAACACAAAATGATTATACTTGTGGAATCTGATAGATAAGGCTGGTTTACTTGCTGTGACTTATGGTCGCTACGATTTCCAGGAAGAAGCCTTTGGGTAATTTCCTGATGTCAAGGGTACGCAAGTCATTTTATAGCTGAAGAATTCCAGGAGGAACTTTGTCTTGTATGAGAACAACTAATAGAACAGTGTTCAAGGAGTCCACCCGGTGAGGTATGATCTGAACGTGTGGGATCACCTGGCCACTGCGGGTTCCACCTTGGTGATTGCCCTCTGCCCTGCTGTGATGTTGTCTGACTATATCCTAACAAGTCCGACTGCCAAAGGGTAACCACTTGACTAAAAATATTGGCCGAATCTTTGCAGATTGAGGGACATCGTTGGATGCGGGCGAGACCACTGTCATGTGTATTGTGATGGGAATATCTCGCACCACATTTTGCTCCTGGATCCTGCTTAAGCATGGGTAAACGACGACACCGTGGATACATCTGGGCCTATGTAAATGCCTTCCAGGCTTCCACTATTGCATCCAGTACTGTTATAGGCGTTGTGACGGATTGAGAAGACCACTGAAAACGACTGCTGGGTCCCAGACGATAAAGTGTCTTGTCTGGGAAAAATCAATATGGCTGAAACTCCATATGAAATGCTGTGGCCTGTGGTCATCCGGATAGGCAGCGAAGTAGGAACTCCTGGGTTTATGCGTTGTGCTGCCTTGGAATTGAAGTACACTCATGCAGGGAAAACAACGCCAATAGAGTCTTCTTAAAGGGATCCCGTCACCCCCAAAACACCTCTAAAGCTATTAAAAGCTGTCCCTAGAGCATAGTAACACTTACCCTACACTCCTTTTAGCTCCTAAATGCACCAAGTGAAATTGAAGATAAATGTTATTACAGTACCTCATTAGGGATGATAATGAGTGACTATGTTATTCATAGTCACCCTGGCAGGCTCTCCCACTTCATGATATCACGCCTCCACAGGCATGATCTTCTAATCAGATTAAAATGCATGCCTCCCCGCCGCTCTGTGCGCACAGAGCGGCGGGGAGGCGCGCATTTTAATCTGATTAGAAGATCACACCTAAGGAGGCGTGATATCATGAAGTGGGAGAGCCTGCCAGGGTGACTATGAATAGCATAGTCACTCATTATCATCCCTAATGAGGTACTGTAATAACATTTTATCTTCAATTTCACTTGGTGCATTTAGGAGCTAAAAGGAGTGTAGGGTAAGTGTTACTATGCTCTAGGGACAGCTTTTAATAGCTTTAGAGGTGTTTTGGGGGTGACAGGATCCCTTTAAGGTGCCCATTGAAAATGGTGTGTTCGCAGACTTCCAAAAATTATGCATTTGATGAAACCATCCAGATAAGGGAGACTCCTGGAATGCATTATAGACAATTCCAACTTCCGAAAGTACCCATGGGCCTTAGGTTTAACGGAATTCACCTTTGACTCCTGAGTCAAGAAAGGATTGACTGCGTAGAGGAGGGTCCAGGCCCCAGCCGCACGGAGGGTCGATATCCCATCCATTGAGTTAATGCAGACGCGGGTCTGCGAGGTCCTGCTTTGGAGTGGGCAGAACCGAGGGCGAGCTCCTGTTATCTCGGCCGAAGTACCCAAGTAGGTACCGAGAGGGGATTGGCCGCTGTGCTGTATTACGCAATCTGTAATTTAGATTTTCGTGTTTCTGATCTGGGGATGGAGATGAGATTCTTTGCGGATGCATTTTCATCCCGAATCCCTAAGAGTGGGGGAACGGAGAAGGAGTATGCTATGGTTCGTAGGACCTAGTGGCCGTTATCTTAAGTACCTGTGCTGCTGTGTATCCCAGTGTTTCAGCCTGTGTCTTATAGGACTTGGCTGTCGTCACCACTAACCAGAGCAGAAGTTGTTGAGGCCTGGCGAACAGTCCTAGGACACCTTACAGTTACCAGGTGATTGTAGATTATATCAGCTTCCTCTGGGAACTCCAACAGTGGGGGTTCGAGGAAGGAACCTGTCAGTTAAACCTGTAGTAAGTCCCCTCTAAAGGGGGCCTTGCGTGACAACCGACCCCTTGTCGGACCTAGACGAACCTTCTGACTACCCCTAACAATTTAGAGGGCCGGAACCGATATGCTGACGGCGACTAAAAACACCGGCCTGATGTGTTTTGGGGGTGGGAAGTACCCTTGAGTACTTAGGGCCTGAGGACAACTCGTACAGTAATTTTTCGAAGAGGTGCCTGCTGAGACATGGGGGACCAATGATGGCCCCCTTGCTAGCACTTCGGCCTCCCATGCATGTAGCCAGACGCCACGTCTACTGGCAAAGGTAGTGGGAGATGTTATAACAGAGCAATTGGCAACTTCCAGGACTGAAGTTAAGTGGCTCCTCCTGTATGAGATAGTCCTGAAGAAACAACTTGAACTGCCTGGGACACCAGAGCAAAAAAAAAAAAAAAAAACAGTGGCTGGGATGATCTGCAATATGTACAGTGGTTACACATGTAGACTGCAGCTGCATATCTAATGGCTGAACAGGAAGCTGCACTACCCCTCGTAGTAGGAGATTGCTCAAAGCATGGCCGAGGGGGGCTGACAAGGTGCCGCAGAAAATAGCGCTGTTCAGTGGCGTAACATCAGGCCCTGGGGCCCCGATGCGAAGGCTCCAATAGGGCCCCCAATTATTGCAAATCTTTAATAGCATTAGTCTTTTTCTATAGGCCAAAGGGACTTTTGGGGCCCCCCTAGGCTCCGGGGCCCAGGTGCGATCGCAAACTCTGCACCTGTTGTAGTTACGCCCTTGGCGCTGTTGGTTGTTCTGCAGTTGCTACCAGCGACTGGGACACAGTAGGGTTGCTGTGTATCATCTAGAGTCCCCGTGAGCAGCGTTACGCTCTTAGGTGAAGGCTGCTAGTGGAGACTCTTGTATCTCTTGACACCAGGCTCCAGCTGCGCAACTGCATCTGTAACAAGGGGGAACATTGCTTAACCCCTTGTCACTGGTATTATGGTACATTGCTAAGCCCCTTGACCCTGGTATTATGGTATATGGGCAGCAATGAACTAACAATCAATGTGTGTTTAAACAGTTGTGCTGCAGCAAGAGAAAAAGCCATGTCAAGGCTTCTGTCCCCTTGCTGCTGAGGACCAATAGGGAGTTGACACTGAAAACTCCCCTAGTCCGTCCCGTGCAACTCAACAGTAGCCACCGCTACTGTTGAGAAGGGGCTCCTGTTAAAACTTGCTGCATATCATGCCATGGAAGATGGCTCCTTATCTGGCCTTTACGCAGGGGCCATGGATGATGCTCCTTGGCTGGTATTTATGCAGGGGGGCTTCCATGGATGATGCCTCTTCACCTGGTCTTTGTGCAGGGGCTTCCATATTTGGCCCATGATATGCGGTGGTGATGTGCTAACAGGGATGGGTAACTGGGGGAGAGCTGTGCTCATCCAGCCTCAGCATATATGCTGCCAATGCACCCTATCCTTTATGTAATGTCCGCCCTGCCTGTAGTGTCCGCCACAACTGAGAAGAGGGGCGGGTCAGTCACTAAAGAGCGCGCAGGGGGCTCTCGCGATGAGCAAGAAGCGCCAGGACCAGCTGTCCCGCCCCCCTTGTGACGCAGCTGCAGTCCGGCCTGCCCTTGTTATGACGCTATCCGCGTCATTCGTCGTCATCCGGTAGGCGGACCGGGGGCGGGTAAAAAGGCGGCGGCTAGGCGCTAGGCCGAAGCCGCGGCCTGTAGTAAAGAAACTATGCCGGGAATGTCTGCAGGCCGGCGCGGAGGTCCGGGAAGGGGTCTGAAATGACTCGGCCATGAGCCCTGGAGCCTGCCGCGCTAGTGCGATGATGACCCCCGCAGGAGATCCAGAAGGCTGGATCTTCTGCCTCTTGCTGCCAACGCACCCCCACATGATGATAGGGATCCTGGCGTAGTAACAGGCAGTATGGCAGTCCGCTGGTGCCTGTCGCCATAGAGCAAATCAATGCAGAGTCCTCAGAATTAGCTGTGGCTCTGTAGGAGCTGGGAAGGAGCCCGGAGTGGACCTGTACATGTTCCAATTATTGCAGAGTCCGCAGATGTAGCTGTGGCTCTGTAGGTGCCGGGAATGGAGCCCGGAGGGAGCCTGTACCTGGTGCTGCCTCTACCTAATGCCTTTAGGGAGGAAACCTGGTGTCCTTCCCTCTCACTGCGCATATTACTGTGCCTGTGATGCAGCCTGCAAGTGCTGCTGCAGCAGCAGGCTGTGTCATGAGTGCAGTATGTGCTGGCCATAGGATGCAGCCTGCAAGCCTGCGCTGCTGCAGGCAGCTGCAGCTTCCAGCCCAATGCAGCATGTGCTGCTGATATCTGTGGTGCCACTACCTAAAACACCCAGGGGTGATTAGGGGGACGTCATCTGGCAGGTAGTCCAGCTCTGGCTTCAACTCAGGACCCCGAGGGAGTGAGGAAGGTGGATGTTATGCTGGGCTGTCTCAACTTTAACCCAGCAACCCAACAGTGGGAGGCCGAGATAGGAGTACGGGATATGTAACAATTCTCAACCTCAACCCAGCGCCCCAACAGTGGGTGGCCGAGGAAGGAACATGCCGGGGGCCACGCCGGACCCACTTTTCTTCTTAAATGATGAAAATTCACCGAGAAGGAAAATGGTCGTGTGCCTCCTTCGACACTAAGCAAAAACTGGTGAGGCAAGGCCTGTGCCAGGGGTGTATACTGCAGGGGAGGAGTCAATTAACTCTTTTGCAGATTCTGCTTAGTGTCGCCTCCTAGTGGACAGCAGCATAACAGCCACGGTCCTGTGTCCCCCAATGAGGCGAAGGAGAAATCTTGATTATTGTATCATAAAAATGATTAAAAGTCTGATGTTCACATTTTACTACAATACATTTATAACTTCAATATAAGCAATATATGTGGGAGTCGGAGTCGTGGAGTAAGTTTAAGGGAAACTGAGGAGTCGGAGGTTTGGCTTAACGACTCCACAGCCCTGTCAGCTACAAACCACACGGTGATCACGGCTAGATGGAAGGGGGGGATATAACTTTATTGAGTCAGCACATACATCCATAACACATTCAAGTGTCACAAGTGCATTTCTGTATTGCGTTAGGTCTAAACAGTATTGTAAAGTTCACTAAACATTGACCCCCCCATCTCCCATCTCCTCCCCTTCCATATGGTGTTGGTTACACAACCCAACACATTGTACTGAGTATAAATGTAAAAGGCAAGGAAAAAAAAAAAATATAAAGCTTATACAGATGAATGACACAACAGCCATAGAGCGGACCGATGCAGACCTTCGGACACTACTGTGGTGACAAGTGAAGCCCCATGCACACGGCTCAGTCCCAGCAAAGTGGTTTATTACTCCCGAGCACCGATGGTGAGATCTAAGAACAGTCATGACCCGAAAGTCGGCTCTGCCGGCGTACAGACATTCTTTATCGTCAGCCGGTGAAACGCATGGGAAGGCGGGTGTGAAGAGACGGATTAGCACTCCAGTTCTGAGGCACCGTACGGTTGAAATGCTGGTATATCTAAAAGGACGTGTGTATAAGTCAGGACTACAGGAGAGTGTGACCAATGCAAGTCAAACATTTGACAATATGGGGCAAAGGGGGGGAAATATTTTTGGCCTACCCTGAGCAAAAATGAAAGAGAGGACAAAGCTGCTTCTACAAAAAAAATAACATGGAAATGACATTGAAGCCTTTGTAACAGATACATTGAGGATACGTGTCAGGCACAGCCCACAACAATATAACAAAAAAGAAGACGTTCTATACAAAGTCTCAGCTCCCACCCACCCCAAAAGTCAAAATTCCTATTAATACAAATGACGCCTTCCCCTCTGAAAGACAGTAAAAAATAAAAGTACATTCCTCCGACGTGTTCTTCTTTTCAGGTTGCAGGGGAAGGAAGGTCGGATTTTTGGGGGCCATTAAATATAAAGAAATCAACTGGTTCTGAACACAGAAAATAAAAAAGTGACAAGCTGTATCCAAATTGCTTGTGGTTCCAGTAAAATGGAGCAGAAGGAGATAAAATGCGTACTCTGTACTCTCGCATTCTCTAAAAAAAAAACAAAAAAACAAAGACGAGGGGAAAGAAAAATAAAATAAAACCTGGCCAAAAAGAAACAACAATGTGTTGTCATGATGAATTTATTCCAAAAAGAAAAAAAATATAATATATATATAGAGATATATTTGGCATTATCTGTGTTTACTCCTGAATAGATGTAGAAATGCCCTGAGATGTGAAGAATCTCTCCGGGGGGCGTCAGGACTCGGAGACACCATTAGTGCATTGCGATTGCAGCTGTAAAAGCTTCGCTCAGCTCCTTGTCCTCCTCATTTGGTTCCAAATACGTCTCACTTGCACCTGGGTGATGAAGTCGGATGTGGCCCGGGCAGAGCGTTCGTTAATGGTACCACACCCTGTAGCACAGGATCGCCCCCACGGTCAGCACTGTGAACACGCACACGTTTATTGCCCACGACTTCCATTCTTGGCTGCCGTTTCTGTCGTCTGTGTTGTCCGATTTGGTCGTCTCGTCGGGGTTGGATAAAGAAGGAATCGCGTCACTCAAGTTTCTCCTTCTTAGCTCAGTGTTGTGTTGAAGGCTGCAAGACGGACGGACAGGAAAAAAAGAGAGACTAGTTAGTGGCAGAAAGTAAACTCTGACCTGTGTGCTACATTCAGCACGTGAGTCACGTTTATTGACCCTTTAAAGGTACCGTCACACGCGGCAATATTGCTAGCCAATTTCACTGGCAATTTGCTGGTTGCAGTGAAATCATGGACACATTGTTCCATTTGTACACGGCAACAAAATAGAACAATGTGTCCATGATTTCACTGCAACCAGCAAATTGCCAGAGAAATTGTCTAGCAATATTGCCGCGTGTGACGGTACCTTAAACACAGAAATCCATCCTCCATGTCTCTTTCCGCTGAGCACTTTGTGTTGTTCAAGCAGTTCCTCACCAACTTCAAGTCCGCACTCACTGCCGCAAAACAAGCCTTCTTCTCATCCCTAATAACCTCCCTGTCCCACAATCCCAAACAGCTTTTTAAAACTTTCAATTCTTTACTCCGCCCGCCCTCTCCTCCCTCTCCCCTTATCTCTGCTGAAGACTTTGCCTCCTTCTTCAAGCAGAAGATCGATAAAATAAGAGACAGCTTTTACCCACTATCCCCACAGCTTCCCCTCTCACCTACACTGTCCTCTCCTTCCAAAAGCTGCTTCTCCCCATAACAGAAGATCAGCTCTCCTCCCTTCTATCTAAGTCACAACTCATCACCAGCGCCCACGACCCGCTCCCATCCCATCTCATTCCCAGCCTCACCTCAGTCTTCATCCCAACCCTAACCCACCTCTTCAACTTATCACTTACTACTGGTGTCTTCCCCTCATCCTTCAAACATGCCCTGATCACACCCATCCTCAGAAAACCCTCCCTCGACCCAGCATCTCTTTCTAACTATTGCCCCACATCTCTTCTCCCCTTCGCCTCAAAACTACTTGAAAACGTCCATTCAGAACTGTCCTCCCACCTCTCCTCCTGCTCCCTCTTTGACCACATACAATCCGGTTTCGGACCCCCACCACTCCACCGAAACAGCCCTAACCAAACTCACCAACGACCTACTGAATGCCAAGAGCAAGCAACACTACTCCGTCCTCCTCCTCCCTGATTTATCTGCCGCGTTCGACACTGTTGACCATTCCCTCCTACTTCAGATCCTGGATTCTCTTCTCCATCTACAATCTCGGCCTAGGGCAACTCATTGAGTCTCTTGGCCTTCAATACCATCTCTACGCCGACGACAAGCAATTCTACCTGTCTGGGCCTAACATCACCTCTCTACTATCCAAAATTCCACAATGCCTGTCCGCCATCTCATCCTTCTTCTCTACTCGCTTCCTTAAGCTGAACATGGATAAAACTGAGTTCATAGTCTTCACCCCCCCCAAAGTCGCTCTCCCCCGATACCCGACCTGTCCATCCTTGTCAGCGACTGCTCTCTCTCCCCAGTCCCCCACGCCAAGTGCCTCGGGGGAATCATTGACTCTTCCCTCTCCTTGAAGCCTCACATCCAGACCCTCGCCACCTCCTGCCGACTGCAGCTCAAAAACATTTCCCGGTTTCGCACTTTCCTTGACCACAACAACACTAAAACACTTGTTCATGCTCTCATCTTCTTCCGTCTTGACTACTGTAACCTCCTGCTTACCGGCCTCCCGGCTACCTCCCTCGCACTTCTCCAATCTATCCTAAACTCAGCTGACTAATCCACCTGTCTCCCCACTACTCTACTGTCTCCCCCCTCTGCCAAGCCCTTCACTGGCTCCCCACTTCTCAAAGATCTCGATTTAAAACACTAACCATGTCATCAGGAGATGACCTGGTTGAATAAGTTGACACCTGTTTAAAGTTAAACTCAATATCTAGAATTGTTTTTACACCATACTTTCTTGAAATGTAATACTCTGTACTAAGAAGATGATTATATGTATGTTTTACAGTCTTGATTTCAATAAAATGAGATTTACCATAAAACACTAACCATGACATACAAAGCCATCCACAACCTGTCCCATCCATACATCTCTGACATGGTCTCCCGATACCTACCCTCATGCAAACTGCGATCCACCCAAGAACTCCTTTTCTACTCCCTTCTCATCTCTTCTTCTCACAACCGCATACAAGATTCCTCCCGTGCATCCCCATGTACTCTGGAACTCTCCCCCAATACATCAGACATTCTCCTACCCTGGGAACCTTCAAGAGAAACCTGAAGACCAACCTCTTCCGTCAAGCCTACAACCTGCAAGGAGACCCGGTTCACCGCACCGTCTCACAATCGGCACTACCCCCTCCTACTGTATCCCCACCCGTCCCTTAAACTGTGAGCCCTTGAGGACAGGGTCCTCTCCTTCCTGTATCTGTATCACTTGATTGTCCATATATATTGTTCTTTTCCTTGTCTGCCCTTTCCATATGTCAAGCGCCATGGAATCTAATGGCGCTATATAAATAAATAATAATAATGTTTCAGTGTTCAGATGCAGTGCAGGAGATTGTAAGCAGACAATCCCCCACTTGATTGTGCTCGATTGTTACCCGCTTAATGTAGAGTACTTGCCTATCTACAGGGGGCTGAGAGCTCAGGTGAGGTTTGCCATCGGGAATGCTCTCCTCCACCGCGCTCACTGCTCGTTTTATAACCTCCTCCACAACCTGCTGAGAGAAGAACTCTTGTTGGTCGTGCATCCGTCCATTCAGGGTCTCGGAGGTGCGTTTGGGGGGTCGAGGTGGAGGTGGGGTGTGCTCTGGAGGTGGGTCCATGTCCTCATTAGACAATTCTTTCCATTGTTCCTACAGCAGAAACAAAAGTAATATCAATAGGAATGCTAAAAACTCAGCCACCACCAACACCCATGTCAACATGATCCCCATTATGCATAGATATGGAAACAATAAGACATCAG
The DNA here is from genome assembly GCA_033576535.1 of Allobates femoralis. NCBI lineage: Eukaryota > Metazoa > Chordata > Amphibia > Anura > Aromobatidae > Allobates > Allobates femoralis. The sequence goes on from JARQOC010000006.1 coordinate 428,648,584, forward strand.
TTGCTGAGATTCTGGGTTATATCCTGTATTATATGCTCCAGAGCTGCACTCACTATTCTGCTGGTGGAGTCACTGTGAACATACATTACATTACTTATCCTGTACTGATCCTGAGTTACATCCTGTATTATACTCCAGAGCTGCACTCACTATTCTGCTGGTGGAGTCACTGTGTACATACATTACATTACTTATCCTGTACTTATCCCGAGTTACATCCTGTATTATACTCCAGGCTGCACTCACTATTCTGCTGGTGGAGTCACTGTGTACATACATTTCATTACTTATCCTGTACTGATCCTGAGTTACACCCTGTATTATACTCCAGAGCTGCACTCACTATTCTGTGGTGGAGTCACTGTGTACATACATTACATTACTTATCTCGTACTGATCCGAGTTACATCCTGTATTATACTCCAGAGCTGCACTCACTATTCTGCTGGTGCAGTCACTGTGTACATACATTACATTACTTATCTCGTACTGATCCTGAGTTACACCTGTATTATACTCCAGAGCTGCACTCACTATTCTGCTGGTGGAGTCACTGTGTACATACATTACATTACTTATCCTGTACTGATCCGGAGTTACATTCGTATTATACTCCAGAGCTGCACTCACTATTCTGCTAGTGGAATCACAGAGTACAAACATACTGATGTAAAAGCTTTGAAAACTTGCAAAAAATTTTCACAGTGGGCAGTTTCACAGACGTTTGGTGAATTTTGGCGTATTCACCACAGTTTGGATCAGCTCCAACAAAATGGGAAGACCTGAGGAACAGCTAAGGCAGACAAGTGGGATATGACCACTCGTCAAATATGTATTCATTAAAGGGCATACACCCTTAATCTATTTGACCCTTTACTCTAGCAAGACTGGCGTTGGGCGAATAAGCGCTACACTATCTTGATGAATTAGCCCCTATGTCAACATACATTATTTATCTCATACTTCAATTTCCAGAGTGCATGAAGTACAAATAATGACTATGCCGCAACGATTCAGAGAGGAGCTTATGACAACACGGATGTAGATATCCACCGACATGCGTGGCGCCTTCAGCAGGTATTGTGCATCTGTTCAACACTAATGAACAGGACATTCACACACATGTCCCTCGAGGACAACGGACACTCGCCTCCTGCAACAAAGTCAGCAAAACTGGAATAGCCCTTTAAAACTGGCAGAATGTGTGCAGGACAAATGTCACTGCTGTATTCATTGATCTGCAGCCATCCCTTAGAGAATGAATGGAGCCACAGTCCAGTGTGCATACTGCCACTACATGCAAACAGCGTAGAAGTCCCTCTTTTTGGTGATCGGTTGGGGGTCTCAGCAATTATTGCCTATACTAGGGGATGGTGATAAGGTAGTATTGTGGTCAGGAAAAGTAATGTAGTGTATTTATGGGATGTGAGATTACATCTATATGTAAATTGTACATCAATGTAGTGTTAAACACAGAAGTTTGCTATAAACAGCTGCGCCATTAGCAGTATCCCTAGTGACTCCTCACCTGCACAGACGAATCCCCCATGATGAATTTGGCCCCCTCGATCACCGCCAGGTAGGAGAATCGCAGCTGATCAGCCGTCTGGATGAGACCCATTCTGTACTTTCTCATGTCCAGTAAGACCTGTTTAATGTCCACTGAGGACGGATCTTTCCGTTTATCCATCTACAAATTAAGAAGAAAATAGATCAGATAGTTTTCTCTCCCCAGTCATTATAATGTAATATGCCATGATGAGTGAACCCCTTTTAGAAATAAGTGAAGTGGCATCTTAACAGTAGACACAGCCTACCAGCTCCACGAGTCTCAAGTGGATCAAAAATAATGGTTGGAGGCCACTTGTGCTGCTCCTATCTGTTCCCCATCTCTTCAAGTTGACTATACCATCACTGTAAATAAGCCCCTGTATTTAGTGTCACCCCCACCTCATTGTTAGATTGTAAGCTCTTATGAGCAGGGCTTTCATTATTTTGCTCTAATTATTGTATTGTATGTATTATATTTTCTAATAACTGTTTCTTATGATTGTTTAAATATGAACCTCTGTATTGTGAAGCGTTGCAGAATATGTTGGGGCTATATAAATAAAGTTTATTATTATTATAACAGATGTAAAAGGTATCAGTCATTACTCCTGGTCTCGTCTAACCTGTGTTTTGGTTTTTCCACTATGTACTTACCAACAGCAAACAGGTGTCTGCCAGACAGAAGGTGCCCGAGCGCCCGATGCCAGCGCTGCAGTGCACCACAATGGGCCCGTGCTCAGGGTTCAAGGATCCGGACTCTCGCACCTTAAACAAGAAATTGAGGAATGATGCTGGAGACTCTGGGACCCCGAAGTCTGGCCACGTTGTATAATGAAAGTGCAGGATCTCCCTGGTCTCCTCCGTCTGCAAAACAAAACAAAAAAAGGTGTGTAGGATGAGAGGCGTGAGCAAGGAATCCAGAGGGCATGTGACTAAACTAACGGAGTCCGCAACCAATCAGATCACATCGTCAGAAAAGCAGACACCTGATTGGCTGTAATTAGCAATCTGCACCCCGAGATTCTATATGAGGAAACGTTTTAGGAGTTTACAAGAAACTTTATGGTTCAATTGTACATAATTTCCAAGGTTTTTGCTTCCAATCACAGGTGCAGGGCTTGTTGCAGTTTGTCAAAGCTTCCATTTGTAAGGTAAAATAAATAGAATTTTGGGGTTCAGCGCACTGAATATAAAAACTGCGTATAAAAATGAATCTATATTCATTAAAAATGAAAACAATATTTTATTGATTTCTCATGCTACCATGTACTATATAAAAAACATATATCAAACATTAAAAGCGATAAATATGTATCAAAGAGTATCTTTAATTGGATAGGGGTTGCTTGTCAGCTGTCATATTGCTTTTTACGGTTCTGAAACAAGAGTGAAAATGTAACTTATAAGGTCTTTGGGAGTAGTTTTACACCCTAAATGGTGCAGACATTGCTAGAAAATAGTGTTAAAAAAAAAATAAAAATCACTAAAATTGACAAATCCCCGGGCCCGGATGGGATACACCCCAGAGTGCTGCTGGAATTAAGTACTGTCATAGATAGACCATTATTTTTAATATTTAAAGATTCCATAATAACAGGGTCTCTACCACAGGACTGGCGTATAGCAAATGTGGTGCCAATATTCAAAAAGGGGACAAAAACTGAACTTGGAAATTATAGGCCAGTAAGCTTAACCTCTACTGTGGGTAAAATCCTAGAGGGTTTTCTAAGAGATGCTATACTGGAGTATCTGAAGAAAAATAACCTCATGACCCATTATCAACATGGTTTTACGCGGGACCGTTCCTGTCAAACTAATCTGATAAGCTTCTATGAAGAAGTAAGTTCTGGACTGGACCAAAGAAATGCAGTGGATGTGGTGTATATGGACTTTTCAAAAGCTTTTGATACAGTGCCACACAAAAGGTTGATACATAAAATGAGGGCAATGGGGATAGGGGAAAATATGTGTAAGTGGGTTAAGAACTGGCTCAGTGATAGGAAACAAAGGGTGGTTATTAATGGAACACACTCAGAATGGGTCACAGTTAACAGTGGGGTACCACAGGGGTCAGTGTTGGGCCCGCTTCTATTTAATATAGTTATTAATGACCTTGTAGGGGGCATACAGAGTAGTATCTCAATATTTGCAGATGACCCTAAACTCTGCAGGGTAATCAATACAGAGGAGGACAATTTTATATTACAGGAGGATTTATGTAAACTAGAAGCTTGGGCTGCTAAATGGCAAATGCGCTTTAATGGGGATAAATGTAAAGTCATGCACTTGGGCAGAGGAAACAAAAGGTATAATTATATGCTTAATTGTAAAACACTGGGCAAAACTGTCACTGAAAAAGACCTGGGTGTATGGGTAGATGACAAACTCACATTTAGTGGCCAGTGTCAGGCAGCTGCTGCAAAGGCAAATAAAATAATGGGATGCATTAAAAGAGGCATAGATGCTCATGAGGAGAACATAATTTTACCTCTATACAAGTCACTAGTGCGACCACACTTAGAATACTGTGTACAATTCTGGTTTCCGGTGTATAAGAAAGACATAGCTGAACTAGAGCGGGTCCAGAGAAGAGCGACAAAAGTCATTAGAGGACTAAGGGGTCTGCAATACCAAGACAGGTTATTAAACTTGGGGTTATTTAGCTTGGAAAAACGAAGGCTTAGGGGTGATCTTATAATAATGTATAAATATATGAGGGGACAGTACAGAGACCTTTCTAATGATCTCTTTACTCTTAGGCCTGAGACTGGGACAAGGGGGCATCCTCTACGTCTGGAGGAAAGAAGGTTTAATCATAATCACAGACACGGATTCTTTACTGTAAGAGCAGTGAGACTATGGAACTCTCTGCCACATGATGTTGTAATGAGTGAGTCACTACTAACATTTAAGAAGGGCCTGGATGCCTTTCTTGAAAACTATGATATTACCAGTTATACATACTAGATTCGTTGATAGGGCGTTGATCCAGGGAATTAGTCTGATTGCTGTATCTGGAGTGAGGAAGGAATTTTTTTCCCCAATGTGGAGCTTAGTGTTGCCACATGGTTTTTTTTTGCCTTCCTCTGGATCAACATGTTAGGCTATGGGTTGAACTAGATGGACTTAAAGTCTTCCTTCAACCTTAAAAACTATGTTACTATGTTACTATGTCACTATATTATATATATATATATATATATATATATATATATTTGCATCTTATCAAACCACCTAAATCAGCAGGGGGTTGAATACTACTTGTAGGCACTGTGTGTGTGTGTGTGTGTGTATGTATATATATATATAGCTAATACCTGTATACAAAGGGATGTAACCTTCTAATATTCTCCTAGTATCGAGGATGCAGTTCTTAATTCTGAAGATACAGATATCAAACACTATAAGCCACTTGCTGTGTAATCTAATACTGTATAACATGTAGATTAAATAAGCGGTTATTTTTTTTTTTTTTACCAGGGGGATCTTAATTAGAAGATCTTTAGTGAAGTGATCCTCCCATGTGTATGGTTCTTTGGAAAGAGTGTCAGGATTAATTGTGTGCTTTTCAATTCCTGTGATTCTTCAACATAATAGCCTACAGGAGATTGTTGATTAATCTTATGTGGTCTAACCTTTAGAAGGATGCCATATTCATAGTAAAAGCAAAAGGTTGAAAGATTGTTCAAACGTCCTGTGTGGTGCTTCACCTGAAACTGAAAAAATGAGGCTTGCTCAGGTTGATTCTATGTAATGTTATGTATCTGATTAGTATAGGGAACACTGGCTGAAAGAACTCAATCTGCCTTGGTAGTAATAGTCTCAGGAGCTAGCATGCCATTTCATCACTTACCCAGTGCTTCCCCGGTCTTGTACGTGCGGCTGGCTCCAAATCAGAAGGGAGAGCAGGAGCCAGACACGCTGGCCCGCGCTGTGCAGTGGTGTGGCGTCTTCCGGGTTGCGGTCTCGGGTCTGGCTACGTCACACTGTCAGCTGATCGTCTGCGTCATCTAGGGGCGGTGCCTAGGGGCTGGACTGCGTCTGACAAGTGCTGTAATACTGGAGAGGTTGCACAGAAGTGCGGTCTCTGAACTAACAGGTCTGGAGATCGACCGGTTTCAAAGGGAACGCCCTTCTTCCTCAGGATCAGCTGACAGTGTGACGTTATGTTGTTCAGTTGAATTTTAATAAATTTTACACATAAAAGTGTGGGTCAATTATTATTCAACCCCTATGTTTAATATTTTGTGGAATAACCCTTGTTTGCAATTACAGCTATTAACCGTCTTTTAGAAGACCTGATCAGGCCGGCACAGGTCTCTGGAGTTATCTTGACCCACTCCTCCATGCAGATCTTCTCCAAGTTATCTAGGTTCTTTGGGTGTCTCATGTGGACTTTAATCTTGAGCTCCTTCCACAAGTTTTCAATTGGGTTAAGGTCAGGAGACTGACTAGGCCACTCCAACACCTTGATTTTTTCCCTCTTGAACCATGCCTTGGTTTTCTTGGCTGTGTGCTTTGGGTCGTTGTCTTGTTGGAAGATGAAATTAAGACCCATCTTAAGATCCTTGATGGGGGAGCGGAGGTTCTTGGCCAAAATCTCCAGGTAGGCCGTGCTATCCATCTTCCCATGGATGCGGACCAGATGGCCAGGCCCCTTGGCTGAGAAACAGCCCCACAGTATGATGCTGCCACCACCATGCTTGACTGTAGGGATGGTATTCTTGGGGTCGTATGCAGTGCCATTCAGTCTCCAAATGTCACGTGTGTGGTTGGTACCAAAGATCTCGATCTTGGTCTCATCAGACCATAGAACCTTGAACCAGTCTGTCTCAGAGTCCTCCAAGTGATCATGAGCAAACTGTAGACGAGCCTTGACATGACGCTTTGAAAGTAAAGGTACCTTACGGGCTCGTCTGGAACGGAGACCATTGCGGTGGAGTACGTTACTTATGGTATTGACTGAAACCAATGTCCCCACTGCCATGAGATCTTCCCGGAGCTCCTTCCTTGTTGTCCTTGGGTTAGCCTTGACTCTTCGGACAAGCCTGGCCTCGGCACGGGAGGAAACTTTCAAAGGCTGTCCAGGCCGTGGAAGGCTAACAGTAGTTCCATAAGCCTTCCACTTCCGGATGATGCTCCCAACAGTGGAGACAGGTAGGGCCAACTCCTTGGAAAGGGTTTTGTAACCCTTGCCAGCCTTGTGACCCTCCACGATCTTGTCTCTGATGGCCTTGGAATGCTCCTTTGTCTTTCCCATGTTGACCATGTATGAGTGCTGTTCACAAGTTTGGGGAGGGTCTTAAATAGGCAGAAAAGGCTGGCAAAAGAGATAATTAATCCACACATGTGAAGCGCATTGTTCTTTGTGCCTAAACTACTTCTTAATACTTTAGGAGGACCAAACAGAATGCTGGCTGGTGGTTTGAGGGGTTGAATAATAAATGACCCTCTGAATTAACTTTAAACGCTTTAAAAAAAAAAAAAAAAAAATCTTTTTGGCTGCAGTGCATTTCCCACTTCCAGGCTGATCTACAGTCCAAATGTCACAATGCCGAGTTAATTCCGCATGTGTCAACCAGCTAAATCTGCAGGGGGTTGATTACTACTTGTAGGCACTGTATATATTTATTTCTTTATTTTTAACATTATTTTCTAGCAATGTCTGCACTATTTAGGGTGTAAAACTACTCCCAAAGACCTTATAGGTTAAAATCTGAAACGAGTGAAAATGTAAGTATAAACCTATCGCATACTGGGAGAACCGTAAAAAGCAATACGACAGCTGACAAGCAACCCCTATCCATCAGAAAGGTAGGCGACCGTCGTGCTCACCTTCTCAAAAGACATCTTCTTTATGCAGGTCTCATATAGCCATTCTTACACCCTAAATTTCATTTCCTATAGGATTATCAAAAGAATAATAAAAGAAAACAAACGAAGTAATCCATAGCACATACTCCAGAACTATAGGAAAAGACCTACAGAAAATTCTGATGGGACATATTCCCTGAATGGACCCTCTTTGATACATATTTATCGCTTTTAATGTTTGATATATGTTTTTATATAGTACATGGTAGCACGAGAAATCAATAAAATATTGTTTTAATTTTTAATGAATAGATTCATTTTTATACGCAGTTTTTATATTCAGTGCGCTGAACCCCAAAATTCTATTTATTTTACGTATATAGGGCGAGTGTCTCAGCCATAGAGGTATTCCTACACGGAGGTCCTCAGGGGTTTCCTAGCAGCACACGGACACTCAGTGGTGTATGAGCACACTACTTCGTGTCCGTCAATACCTTTACGGCCAGCTCCAGTGTCATCCTGTACATAATCCATTTGTAAGGTATCATGCACCTGTGTGAGCAGAAACAGGACAGATTGCTGCCCCTGCAAATAGAGGGTGACTGGACAACCCTTTCAATGAAGATGTTGGTAGACAGCTACGACATACATAATGGGAGATGGTTTAGCATTTGGTTCACTTAGTGGGAGGAAGGGCTGTTAGGAAGAAATTGGATCATTTATCACTGTTGCTGTTTCCTGACAATAACAACACTGGTAAACCTGGATCTCCCCATCGATCAGTACTTGTGCTCCCGACTTACACCGAGGTTCTCCAGCTGCAGCACTCGGATTGTGTAATAAGATTTGATGTCTTCGGAAAGGAGGTTAATTTCAAGTTTGTGTCTTCAAATAACATAGGGCTGTCCTCTTTCTTTGGCCAGTACTGCGCACACTTTATCTGTAGAGGGAGGAATAAAAAAAATAAATAAAGACACCCGCAGAGAACCTGCAGTTAGGGGGAGCCAGATTGGGTGTAGCCTAACAGTAAAATCCCCATAATGCTTATTCAATGTCTGTATGGGTTAAAAATATACGACAAAGCGGTAGGCTAGGTGTAAGCAGATGACCATCTTGTGTATAGGGACCTATAGATGTCAAAAGAAATAAGAATTGGGCATGATCCTTTTATTTTCTCATACCTGATAAGCTGCTGGAGGTTGGAGTTATCTGGTAGAGACCGATTCAGTACTGTCATGTATAGGGGAGGGGATCTTTAGAGACAGTGTGAGGTTTTAAGTCTATAAGCCCTTATGATGGAGCTGGCACTGCCACTTTGATACGGCACGGCTTGTCTACCATACACAGCGTCAGTCGCAATGTTTGAGAGTATCTAAGTTGCGACTCTACAGAAGCTCTGCTGGGTGTGGGAGGTGCAATTGTGGCCAAATTGGTGGTCATCTAGACAAGAGAAGATTCCTGGACTTCTCTTTGCCAGTAGTCCCCCATAGTGAAGCTCCAACAGGTGCAGTCTGTACAGCACAGAATAAAACCTAAAGCCCGTCTTATGATTCTGAACTGGACGGTGCAGTCATCATACCCTCACTGATCATTGTGACCCCATGTAACTCCTCTCCAGTGGCGTAACTTGAAGCTCATAGGCTCCCAATTATGGCAAATCTTTAATAGCAATAGTGTTTTTCTATAGGCCAAAGGGACGTTTTGGGGCACAGGTGTAATTGCAACCTCTGCATTTGTTGTAGTGACACCCCTGCTCCTCTCCATTTGTCAGGATTTAGGCCTAGGCTTGCTATTAGATCGGCGCTGAGCTTCATCTACAGTTATGGGGTGCAGAGGAAAGTGGCAAAAAACACAGGAACACTAAGGATACGCACCGATCCTTTCTCAACGACTCTGTTCAGCATGACGACCCCACTGCTTTTCTGCTCCCAAACCATCTCCCAGAAATGTCCGCAGGTGTTGGGTAAAGGTCCCTGTAAAGAACAACAAGATGGCGTTAATTTTCTGCATGGAACAAACACTCCCAGCAATGAAGATGGGGCAGAACCCTGTATAAGATGGGGATAAAATATAAATACCCAGGAGCAATCATTATGCAGGTCAGCCATCCCTCCTGTTATCATCCACGCAGAGGACAGGGCTCACCACCGGCCTTCGCCATTTGCCTTCACCACATAGCAAGAACAGCAGACAAGACTCAGGCCCGGGCGGCCGCAGGCAGCGCTCACCTGAGTCAGTATGTAGCTCCTCTGTGCCTCCTCCATCTTGATTAGACTGGCGTTAATATAGTCATTGTCTTCTCGGTGCAGCTTTATCCGGCTGTGGTCAACTACAAGAAAATTGGCAAGAGTTAGGATATATGTCTGTAAATCTCCACAATACCATCCTGTAGGGCAAGGGTGTCCTCGGGTGTCATATAAAGAGACTTAGTTATACAAGAAATATATTTATCTCGGCTTGGATACATTCTCCAGCGTAAGACTTTGTATCCAAGTCTGTTAAATATCTGCATACATTAGAATACAACTCAGATACAAAGTCAAATGTTTTGGAAACATTTTTAAGGTTAGATACAAACTCAAAAAATGTGTCTGACTCAGAAAGCTGAAGACGACAATATGGTTAGATACAGATTAAATTTGATATGTAAAATGTTAGATACCAGTCTACAGAAGGTATCTAAACATAGCTGCATAAACACAGACATACTGTATCTACCATGCGAATGTATCCAAGATCTTTGGCTCTACACTGTAAGTAGTGTCACATTCTATAACGGGTATCTAAACCGTCAGAGTCAGATACAATTAAGTCTGTATCCAACCATGAAAACATATCTAACATTTTTGACAAACTCTGATTCTGTATCAGATTCTTCAACTTTTATCGAAGCTGGATGCATTTTGTATTAAAGTTAGATACTTTGATAACTTTCACCCTGTATCTAGGCTAGGTTTGAATTCTGTATGTGCATTTTCAAGTCAGACATTTTTGGTTAGATACAGACTAGATACCTTCTGCAAGATTACATTAACACAACAGATAATACTAAATGTTTGTTTTTTCCCCCATAGCAGAAGTTTTCAGCCGCCCGAAGGATTTCCGCCTCAGATTTGCGGTTCACATCCATGGGTTGGCACAAACTATGACAAGGTGCAAGATCCATAGGAAAACTAGCAGCGGGAACAAAAGTATGCGTTGAAAATTGAAATATACAGTACATTGAATGAAATTTGCTTAAAGTCGAAAAAGTGGTGAAATGCACAGGAAAACGTTATGTTAACAAGCCCCAAATCTCAGTATCTTCTGCTACAAGTATCTGATCCCAAAAACTTGCAGAACTAAACAGACGTACATCTGAATATCTAAGATCCTGAATACACGATAACAATTAGATGTGGAGCCAATAAAAGTATCAGAGAACAAATACGTCGGCACACTCGATATCAAGAAATGAGGAAAAACATGAGCTATTGTCTTTTATTCAGCAATGAATTGACGTAATCCAAGATCATAACCTCCCCCTACGTTTCGACCCATCTTAGGTCTTCGTCAGGGGCTCTGGAGACCAGATTTCTTGGAGCACAATATAAAGACTAATCCTTAGACAGAATTATGCTGCACATGGTCATCATCATTTCCCTAACCTTTTTTGCTCGATGAGACAGGCTACTAGATGTCATTTTTATTACAGTGGCATAATTTCTTACTGGGCTCCTATTCCCATTCTTCTTAAGGTCTTCTAGACTCCTGTCTAAGGATTAGTCTTATATATTGTGCTCCAAGAAATCTGGTTTCCAGAACCTCTGACGAAGACTCAAGGTGGGTCGAAACGTAGGGTGTAAGTTCTCATCTCTGATTACTTCGATTCATTAATTGCTGAATAAAAGACAAGACTATGAATAGCTCATGTTTTTCCTCATTTCTTGATATCGAGTGTGTCGAAATATTCTCTCTCGATACAGATTTATATTTTTTACTTCTGAGCACCTTCTCAAGAGGTAGAGCCAGGTCTACTTTTTTGACAATAAAGGTATCCAAGTCTTGGTCCTTTCAGGTCGCTCCATCATATAAATTTTGCCAGGAACTTGCAGACGGTTTAAGTTTTTTCTATTCTTTTTATCGCTGCAAATAACCGAAGCCAGGAAATCTGCAGAATGTGGTTAATAACATTTCCACAGAAATCTCCACCAGTAAATGTCATCACAGCCCTTGTGTGAAGCAATAATCTGCCGGCGATGAGCCGATCTACTGCTGCATGCCGCAGACGGAGTCGTTGGTTTGGGGCATGATTAATGTAAAAGCTCATTGTACCAATGCAGCTGTGGGACTACAACTCCCAACGTGTCTTGTCACCCGGGGCGGAGCGAGGCGGTAGATATACAGCACAAATCTGTGTGGTGCAGGCTCTATGTTGGCTCCGGTAAATCTCATACTTGTGACAGACACTAGTCACCTCTTCGTTACGTCACATGTTGAGAGTTAAAGGGAACCTCTCACCTGAAATTAACCCCGTGACCATCACTAGCTGTCCCTACACCTTCCTAGGTGCTCCCTAACCATCCCTTTGTTGTAAATTCGCCCTTATAAAGTTTAGAAAAATGACTTTAAACTTACTGGAGGTCGCTCTCTCAGGAGACTGGAAAGGCGGTTCCAGGCTCCATGGTCCCCTCTCGCTGCTTCACTGCACGCCCCTGCTGGGCGTCATTATTCTGTATTATGTCCTCCTTTTTTTTGGAATCTACCGCCCTCTTTTCCAGCTATGATGCACCAGCCGGTATGTCACATCCAGCCCGGTGCATTATGGGCCTGATCATGTGATCGGCCCCGATCATTATGAATTATTAGGTCACGTGATCTACCCGGCTTAATATGCGCATTGCGCATGCGCGGAGCTGGGTCAATCACGTGATCGGGCCCATAATGCACCAGGGCCGATCACGTGATCGGGCCCATAATACACTGGGCTGGATGTGATGTACCGGCCGGCATCATAGCTGGAAATCAATACAGAATAATGACGCCAGCAGGGGCGTGCAGTGAAGCAGCAAGGAGAGGACAATGGAGCCTAGAGCCGCCTTTCCAGTCTCCTGAGAGAAGTGACATCCAGTAAGTTCAAAGTCATTTTTCTAAAACTTTACAGGTCGGATTTACAGCAGAGAGGGATAGTTAGGGAGCACCTAGGAAGGTGTAGGGACAGCTAGTGATAGGTCAGGGGGTTAATTCCAGGTGACAGGTTCCCTTTAAAAAAGTCAGACTGAGCCCCACTTAGAACATTTAGAATGTCACCCCCTCCTGAACACATAGCTGAGATTTTGTAACAATGTACCAGCACGGGAGAAAATTATCCACCCTGAGTCCAAGACATGTTTAGTTTACGCTGATGTAATGTAAGCAGTCTGAGCAAGAGTCAGGGCAGGGCCACGGATGGTGTCGATCAGGGGTGGGGAACCTCAGACCCATGGGCTGCATGAGGCCCTCAATGACCATTTCTGCAGCCCCTGGGCTTGCTGCCGCATTTTGCTGACTAACTCCCTTTTAGATCAAGCTCAACAGTGACTCACAGAATACACCCCCAGCCCCTGTGATGTCTATGCCCCAGCCTCACTCTATCCAGTGACATGTATGCCCCCAGCCTCACCTGTGATATCTATGCCCCAGCCTCAGCCTCCCCAGTGACGTATATGCCCCCACGCAGCTGTCAGTGAGTATATCCCCAGCCCTCAGTGATGTCTATGCCCCAGCTCAGCCTATCGAGTGAGGTATATACCTCCAGCCTCTCCTGTGATGTCTATGTCGCTCACGTTCAGTGAGGGACTACCTCAGCCTCTCTGTGATTCCATGCCCAGCCTCGGCCTATCCATACAAAGTGCCTTGCGCAAGTATTCGGCCCCCTTGAACTTTTCAACCTTTTGTATTTCAGGCTTCAAAAATAAAGATATCAATTCAAATTTTTTTGTGAAGAATCAACAAAAAGTGGGACACGATCATGAAGTGGAACGAAATTTATTGGATATTTTAAAAACTTTAACAAATTAAAAGCTGAAAATTGGGGCGTGCAATATTATTCGGCCCCTTTACTTTCAGTGCAGCAAACTCACTCCAGAAGTTCAGTGAGGATCCTGAATGATCCAGTGTTGTCCTAAATGACTGGTAATGATAAATAGAATCCACCTGTGTGTAATCAAGTCTCCGGATAAATGCACCTGCTCTGTGATAGTCTCCGGGTTCTGTTTCAAGTGCAGAAAGCATCATGAAGACCAAGGAACACATCAGGCAGGTCTGTTGTGGCGAAGCTTAAAGCCGGATGTGGATACAAAAAACTTCCCAATTCTGAGGGCGGCTTCACACTGCGGCGTGACCCAGTCTGGGGCTGTCCGGGATGACCCTGACAGCCGTGGACCGGATCAGCACACAGGACTGGAGGGCTAATATGCCCTCCGGTCCGGTGTGCAGCCGCACGCAGTTCCCGCTGCTGATAAGTCAGGACAGCAGGTGCCGCGGTCCTGACCTGTCAGCGGCAGCAGCTGCGTGCGCTGCACACTGGACCGGAGGGCATATTAGCCCTCCAGTCCTGTGTGCTGATACGGTCCACGGCTGTCAGGGTCATCCTGGACAGCCCCGGACCGGATCACGCCGCAGTGTGAAAGCACTCTTAAACATCTCAAGGAGCACTGTGCAAGCGATCATATTGAAATGGAAGGAGTATCAGACCACTGCAAATCTACCAAGACCCGCTGTCCCTCTAAACTTTCAACTCGAACAAGGAGAAGACTGATCTGAGATGCAGCCAAAAGACCCATGATCACTCTGGATGAACTGCAGAGATCTACAGCTGAGATGGGAGAGTCTGTTCATAGGACAAGAATCAGTCGTACACTGCACAAATCTGGCCTTTATGGAAGAGTGGCAAGAAGAAAGCCATTTCTCAAAGATATCCATAAAATGTCTCGCTTGAAGTTTTCCACAAGCCACCTGGGAGACACCAAACATGTGGAATAAGGTGCTCTGGTCAGATGAAACCGAAATCGGACTTTTTGGCCACAATGCAAAACGATATGTTTGGCGTAAAAGCAGCACAGCTCATCACCCTCAAAACACCATTCCCCACTGTCAAACATGGTGGTGGCAGCATCATGGTTTGGGCCTGCTTTTCTTCAGCAGGGACAGAGAAGGTGGTTAAAATTGATGGGAAGATGGACGGAGCCAAATACAGGACCATTCTGGAAGAAAACTGTTGGAGTCTGCAAAAGACCTGAGACTGGGACGGAGATTTATCTTCCAACAAGACAATGATCCCAAACATACAGCAAAATCTACAATGGAAGGGTTCAAAAATAAACGTATCCAGGTGTTAGAATGGCCAAGTCACAGTCCAGACCTGAATCCAATCGAGAATCTGTGGAAAGAGCTGAAAACTGCTGTTCACAAACGCTCTCCATCCAACCTCACTGAGCTCCAGCTGTTCTGCAAGGAAGAATGGGCAAGAATTTCAGTCTCTCAATGTGCAAAACTGATAAGAGACAAACCCAAGGACTGCAGCTGTAATCACAGCAAAAGGTGGCGCTACAAAGTATTAACTCAAGGGGACCGAATAATATTGCACGCCCCACTTTACAGTTTTTTATTTGTTAAAAAAGTTTAAAATATCCAATAAATTTCGTTCCACTTACTATTGTGTCCCAATTGTTGTTGATTCTTCACAAAAAAATTAGAATTTATATCTTTATGTTTGAAGCCTGAAATGTGGCAAAAGGTTGAAAAGTTCAAGGGGGACAAATATTTTCGCAAGGCACTGTATGTACCTCCAGCTTCTCCTGTGATGTCTATGCCCCAGCCTCAGCCTGTCCAGTGAGGTATATACCTCCAGCCTCTCCTGTGATGTTTATGGCTCTAGCAAACCTGGAAAAGCAGTTGAGAAGCAACATGATCAATGTCACCTACCACCACAGTCACGCCAAAAAGAACCAGTTCCAGCCATTACAGTAGGGGTGAAATAAAGGGAGTAAGTTTGCCGCAACACTGAACACAATATGTTAGAGAAACAGCTAAATGGCTGATACATGAAATGCAGGATTGTCTGTGCAGCTAATGAATGCATGTATGAAAAATGAACACAGTAAATACTGTAGTGGAATAAATGAATTGAGAGACTTAGCTTCATCACTGACGTCACTGCGAAGAGCCCGGTAACTGCGCCAAAGTGCTCTCAAACTTACCGGGTCCTACTCTGACTGTGCTCCCTACCCCTGCCCAGTAGCTTCGCCCACACCTCCATCTTGCTGTAGCCCTGGTCCTGGTTCGGACCACTACCAGCTGGTTTTTTATTTGCAGTACACAGGCATATAAACCACTTCCCAGCAGTGTAGACCACAGATAGTGTCAGAGTAGGACCCGGTAAGTTTGAGAGCACTTTGGCGCAGTTACCGGGCTCTTCGCAGTGACGTCAGTGATGAAGCTAAGTCTCTCAATTCATTTATTCCAGTACAGTATTTACTGTGTTCATTTTTCATACATGCATTCATTAGCTGCACAGACAATCCTGCATTTCATGTATCAGCCATTTAGCTGTTTCTCTAACATATTGTGTTCAGTGTTGCGGCAAACATACTCCCTTTATTGCATACACATTTTTTTGCCTGCACCTGCACATCAAAGGTGAAGCCAGTCCTTTAAATTATAATTACAGTAGGGGTGAGCAGATTGTTTAGCCAAATAAAGCGGTGTAATTCTAAACCGATGCTTTACAGTCAGTTGCCAAAAAAGGCTTACTTACTGTTTGCATCGGTGAGCTAATAGATACTGCATTGCCTGTTTTGCTTGAATATTTATCAAGTGGCCTAGAGCAACCAATCACAGCTCAGCTTCTGAATGGTTGTTATAAGTAACTAAGGACATTCATAGTATAACACAGCTTATGCGTGTCTGTGAAACATTCATGGGAGATAGCCAAATGCAAGGACTTCTGGAAAATGCTGCACAGTGCACAGGACTGTGATTTTGTTGTATTTGGTGCTGCCAATTTTATTTTATTACAATGAGGTCAATGGAGAAAACGGATGTGTAATTGACACGCTCATTCTTTTTCTGGATGAGTTTTCTGCACCAAAAACAGACCAGTCTAGAACTCATTGGCACAGCATTTCTAAAATCTCAAGACTTTGCTGGATCTCAATAAATTCATGTGTTTTTGGTGCAGATTTCACAAAAATGGGTATAAAATGCAGCGTGGGCACAGAGCCTTAGATGCACTTTTTTTTTTAACAAGAGTTTTTCTGGTTAAAAATGTGTCTCATGGTCCACAAATTACGCTCATGTAAGCGGATCTCTCTGTATTCTTCTGTTGTTCAGGTTCTTCTTCTTCCTGTCTGGGGACCGGAATTGGACAAACAGAGCTGGGCACGTCACTGGTGGGGGCAGGGCTACCTCTCTGAGTGACAGCAGTCCGGGCACACGTGCCCTGCCTTTCCCAATCTGGTTCCCAGAAGAGGAAGTAGCAAAGCTAGAGAAACAATAGAAGAATATAGGAGCAGAGCAGGTAGAAGAGGAAAGTGATAGTTAGGAAGAGGTGGGGCACAATGAAAGGGGGTAAATTAGAACTGAAAACCTTTCTAATAAAAAGGTTGTTGTACTTTTTAAGTACATAGTGTGCATAGGTATGTATTAAGGTTAATTAAGGATCAGTGGCCATTTTTCTTCCAATTTTAAAGGATCCATTTATATACTGGCCATAACAACTCGGGCCTCAAATATTAGTGCGGCTGTGTACAGGTCACAGAATACACCGGACTATACAGAATGACGAGAGCGGGCAGGGTATGCTGGGACTTATAGGTTAACAACTGCAGTGCCACAGGTTACTGGTCTACACCGCCTCCAAATGAAGCAAATCCTCAGCTGTGGGATTTTTTTTTTTTTTTTTTTTAGAGTCATCTACTCTATAATTGCCGTAGGCAAAATCGTGTCGGACCCCGAAAACGCCGTGGCTATGTCACTATGTGACGTCACCACGCGCGAGCAATGGCCGCGAAGCGGCCATTGCGAGTCGCTGGCCGAAAATAGAACCAGAGGCTCGGCCACAAACTTAGCGATTTACTGCTGAGGTAGCGCGAGCAATGGCCGCGAGGCCATTGCGAGTCGCTACCTCAGCCGCCGCACCTGCCGCAACTCCCCCTATACTTTCAATGGGGATCTATTGCGAGTCGCTGTGTAGCGCGAGCAATGGCCGCGAGGCCATTGCGAGTCGCTACCTCAGTCGCCGCACCTGTCGCAACTCCCCCTATACTTTCAATGGGGATCTATTGCGACTCGCTGTGTAGCGCGAGCAATGGCCGCGAGGCCATTGCGAGTCGCTACACTTGCAGGTTGGTGTAAAGATGTCATTGGAATAATTGGATTATTATTTGAAAATCTAAAAAAAAAATTAAAAATATTCTAGACACCCGATGCATTTGCATCGGGCTCACAGCTAGTTGGATATAAACATACAACAGTTTCCATACTAAGAGGGTAGGCACAGATTCACACTATGGGAAAGATGCAGAACTTATTATACAGTGACCCTGGAATGAGAAGCTCCTTGTTATC
The DNA here is from genome assembly GCA_033576535.1 of Allobates femoralis. NCBI lineage: Eukaryota > Metazoa > Chordata > Amphibia > Anura > Aromobatidae > Allobates > Allobates femoralis. The sequence continues at coordinate 428,666,536 of JARQOC010000006.1, forward strand.
GGGATTAGCATCCTCTGCTTGATTGTTATTAATCTGTCCATCTCATGATGAAGAGATGGTGATGGAAAACATCTAATATTACGACATTTGTTTGGAAAGCCCAGACGCCATTACCCCTGGGGGAAATAGCAAACATCTTCAGTTTCCATACTGTTTACATAGATACTTGGCTCCAGGCTTTGACAGACATTCACAGAGTGCCCGAGGCTCTCATGACGGCAGAAGAGACACGTTGCGATGGGGACACTTACACGGGCTGACGTCTCTGTAGCGGTTGCGGGTCTTGTTATCTGGCAGGCGGGCCACTTTACAGGGAAAGTCGCTGGCTTCATGTCGGATTTCCTGCAGGAGGGAACAGGAAACGTTTTATGTTAGGGGTATCGGATAATCCCTTCATTTTGGTATATTGACATATACTATGTGGAGTCAAAAGTAATCACACCCTGTAAATACACAGTTCACAGATCAATGACCCAGAGACACAAAAACTATAATAATAGGGTAAGGATATGCCCTATGGCAACAGGTCATAGATTCTCCCTAGTTCTACACATTCTACCCCGGAGCAAAGGTCTTCAACATACATGTTTTCAGCTGTTACTATAATACAACTCCTATCAGATTGAAGTAATAGACTACTGCCCTAGAGATCATATGCCTGAGAGGCACTGACATTAAAGGATACCGATTCTTCCATGTAGGGCCCATTCACAAGGATAGACCTGTGCGGACCAGATGTGGCCAGTGTTCAGCTCAGTTATAAATGCTGCCTGGTACTCTACAGAGGATGCTGCAACGTGCGCCGGGTGTCACAAGAGTTAACGTGGATGATTTATACAGAGGAAGTGTTCGATAAGAGCAGCGATCTTCCTCCTCTGGGGCACTAAATGCGTCACTCGTGTAAATGGCAACATGTATGGGAAACGTAACAGCAATAGATGAACGAGGAGGAAGATTGAGCAAACCAGCAAATTCTGCAAAGTACAGCACATCTTCCTGTAACAGAGCAGAAAAATATTCTTATTCATGAACAAGGAAGATGGTAATGTTTCACAGTACTCTCATCAATCACTCACAATCCATAGTAAGTCATACACCAGCTCACGTGAGCTCCTATACAAAGCGTGCAAAGTGTTCTCTACACCCCAGGACTGATCGGAGCCTGCTATAAAGGAATCTATCAGATTATTGCTACCTTATATTTGAGTAGAATAATGTAGAGGGAGACCCTGATTCCAGTGATGTGTCACTTTCTTGGGCTGCTTGGTGTAGTTTTGACAATCGCAAATATTTTATCAGCAGCAGATTATCATTAGAGGACAAGTAAGCCTGCTGTCATGAAATCCTCCATACCCATGAGCTCTGTATAACTCCACCCCACCAGTGATTTCATCGACAGAAAGCTGCCAGTCAATGGTGTGGTCGGAGTTATACAGACCTCACCATTCAGAGAGCTGAGATCTGCAGCAGGTAAAACAGTGATTGTATAAAAAATAACAGCATGCAGACCAACAAATGACCCATCACTGGAATCAGGGTCTCTGCCCCTATATTTTGTTGCTCTCAAATGGGGTAGCAAAAACCTGGTGAAAGATGCCCTTTAATGACAGAGATCGGTGAAGGCAATGAACAAGCAGCAAAAAACTGGGAGATGTCAGCTGCAGAACTGCAACTTCACCTCTGGTGTATAATTCAGGATCAGTACAGGACAGGCAATGTCAAATACAGTGCCTTAGGAAAGTATTCAGTCCTGGAAAACATTGCCACATTTTTTTTCCTAGTTACACCCACAAGCTTAAATGTCTTTTAATAGGATTATATGTGATATAGCAACCTTAAGTTGCAAGCATTTCTGAAGTGTAAAGGAAATTAAAGCTGTCCTTGCTTGAGATGTCAGTTTAGGTGATGGCCAGGTGTTGGTAGGTTTGCATTTCTGCCTTACCTCCTCACATTTATGTGTGATGGATTGAACAGTGCTCAGTGAGATGTTCAGAGCTTTGGCTATTTTTTATAACCTAACCCTGCTTTACTTTGCTCCATAACTTTAACCTGACCGGTTTGACGAGTTCCTTGGTTTCATGATGTTTTTTTCGATCCCTGATGTCCACAAAAAACCTCTGAGGCCTTCACAGAACAGCTGTAGTTATAGTGAGGATAAAAGTACACAAAAGTGGACTTCACAAACAGACTATGTTCACACAGAACGTTTGTCATCCATTTTTACTGAAGTATTTTTGGAGCATTTTCTGCACTAAAACTGGACCCTCTTTTTGCAAAAAAAAGTATCATAAACGCATCAACCATTTATGCTGCTTTTTTGTTCCTTTTTCAGGGGACACAGACAGAGACATAACACACACAGACAGACACACATTAGTACCCTCCTGGTGATCCCCGGTGAGGTCTTCCTCCTCCTCGGTAAGACATGTGGATAGTCTGTACAGTACTTACAGGACCTACCACCATGTGACTGAGTCATGGGTCCTGGAAGCACCGTCCTACTCACAGACAGGTCTTAACGATGTCTGGGAGGAAGACATCACCGGGGCTCGCCATGGGATCGCCGCGTAGGGCAAGTAATTGGATGTTAGTGATGCAGAAAGCACAGCAGAAAAATGGGCGCTCATTATTTTCTGGATGTGCTTTCTGCACCACTAATGCAGCAGTCAAAAACGTAGCGCCTGAACAACAAACTGGAGATCCCATTCACTTTGCTGGAAGATGTTTTGACTGATCCATTTTTGGTGCAGCAGCATCAAAAGCGGATCTGAAAAGTCCAGTGTGAGCTTAGCTATACTCACTACTTTGTGTTGGTGCATCACATAAAATCCCATTAAATACATTAAGTATGTGGGTGTAACTTGAAAAAATAAAAAAGGTTCAGTTTTCAAGGGACTGTATGTACACAGTGATTTTGCCAGCAGAATAATGAGTGCAGCTCTGGGGAATACAAGCTGGAAATGACTTGCAGTCCCATTAAACGTATGCGGTGGAGCGGCTGCAGTGTAATACCATCTGTACTGGAAAATGCTCTTAATTGAGGAATCTGTCGGAGCTTGCATGTTCACCTTATACATTTTTTTCTTTTTCCATTGAAGTCAATGAGGAAACACAAGTAAAAAAGAAGAACCACCAACATGAGGCGAGGAGGAGTCAGTATAAATAAAGGTGTGAATGAATATTCTCCATTCAAAGTGGCAGAAGCCTCTAGTGTCAGGCCATCGCTCCTTAAGGGGGTGTCACACGCGTCAATATCGCCTGCACGATATCGGCTGCACGTGACGTTGCAGCGATATTGACGCGTGTGACATACTGCATCAACCAGCGATAAATCGCTGGTTGATGATCGCCAGGTTTCAGAACCAGCTCTGAAACCTGGCGATTGTCGCCCGGTGGACACGCAGCATCGCTGCGTGTGACACCGGACTAGCGATATTCCAGCTCCCAGCGCCTGTCACAAGCGCTGGGAGCTGGTATCCAAGGTACACTGCGGGTAACTAGGCAGCGCGCGCTGCCTAGATACCCGACGTGTACCTTAGTTACCAGCCTCCTCCGCTCACCCGGTGAGCGGAGGAGGCTGGTAACTAAGGTACACGTCGGGTATCTAGGCAGCGCGCGCTGCCTAGTTACCCGACGTGTACCTTAGTTACCAGCCTCCTCCGCTCACTGGGTGAGCGGAGGAGGCTGGTAACTAAGGTACACGTCGGGTATCTAGGCAGCGCGCGCTGCCTAGTTACCCGCAGTGTACCTTGGAGACCAGGCTGCTCCCGCTTCCAGCAGGCTGGCAGCGGGAGCAGGACATCGTGGAAACGATATTTAAATCGTTTCCATGATGTCACTGGTCAATTGATCGCTGGTGAGTCTGTCTGTGTGACAGCTCACCAGCAATCAGCCGTCAATGTCGTCAGCGATCAGATCGCTGACGACATTGACGCGTGTGACACCCCCTTTACAGTCAGAATCCCAAGATTACAAAGTAGACACCTCTCCCCCACTCTATCAATCACAGGGGGGAAATGAGGGCGGTCATTACTAAAAAAAAAAATGCAGAAATTCAGAGCCCGTCTTTTCTGAGTGCTGTAAATGGAGCCAAAAAAATCCCATAAAAACAGAATAATTCACTGGTCACTTTAGTAAGCCTTAAACGCGGTCGGTGCAATGTGACTCCCATTCAACGCTTTGGTTGAAGTGTATTACAGGGGGCGACCTGGAACAAAAAGATATTGCTCCACCCTGAATCGTAATAGGAGAGACTGCTACAAAGGGAAAGTTGTATGATCTGACAATTAGGGCAGAGACACTATGCGAGATACCTGCATGAAGCTCACATGACTCACCCGATACGGCCCCTGTCTTTCTGGACGGGAGCGTGTCAGCTCCATAGAAACACACATAGCTGACGTGCTCATGTTCAGAGAGGCAGGGGTGAATCAGGCAAGACTCATGCAAGGATCTCGCATGCATCTCGCATAGTGCGACTCTGCCCTTAGTAGGCAGATTAAAGGTAAGGGGCGCAATTAGTTTTTGCCACAAGCTGAGCAATTATCAATGTGGCGGCTGTATAACTGATGTCAGCCGCTCCTCTACTAATATTAGAGCACTATCACAAGCTCTGGACTGGGAGCGTTACCGGCCCTTTAAAAGCATGAAAATAAAAGTAAGCAGCATGTTGAGAATGGAGGTCGGTTTCCCTTTAAGACTCTTGAGCAGTGAAGTTACTGGAACTTGCTGTAAAACCACAATAAGTCGACTTCTCAGTAGAACACAAAGATGATCACATTGCTATTCCTGGAAAGTAGATTGGTCAATAAGATTATCATCTATTAAGACCGGTCTCATGAGAGCAGGCGTCTTCAGAGGCGTGAACCGGGCACCCGGCTGTGCACCAGATACAGCTGCAGAACTATCCAGACTAAAAAAAAAAAAAAAAAGATGCTGCAATTAGTAATAAACTGTCCGTCTGCACCACACACTGGGCTGTAATGTTCTAAAAAGGGGCACATTTAGGACAAAGCCACCATGGTGCAAAACGCAGAATTTTTGCTCCGTATTCGCTTGCGTAAAGTAAAGTGCCTGAGATTCTTCAGAAAATATTGGTCCCCTATTGAAGCAAACAGTGCTATCCTCACCGATCTGTCCCACCGCTCTCAGTGTCTGGTATTGGCTGCGGCGCTGATGTCACAACAACTAGTGAGCTCAGCAACCAGTGTAGTCGGAATGTCCAGTCCAGAGCTGCTGAGCTCACCCATTAGCTGCAGCGTCGTCGATGCGACGTCAGCACCACGATCTACGGCAAAGATGAGCAACAGTGGCAAAAACACTAGTGGACCGGGGGATGGCAAATGTAGAACGGTTTCCTTTTCTTTATGCCGTACTGCCCTCACGGAAAAATGATTCCTGAAAAGGGACAACCCGTTTAAGAAACTTCTTGCACACGCTGCAAAAACCTATCAACAGGCTAAACTGATAGGAGCCGCCTTTCTTTAAATTTAGCTATAAGTGGCAAGCAAGAAATAAAGTGTGCGGCTTCCATGCAATGATATTCAGTGATAACTGCCGCTGTGTGCGTTTTACTACAGGATCTCCACTTCTAGATGTCTGCAGTGAAAATGTTTAGTGGGAACGCTACGGATATGGTGCAGTCAGGGACCTTATCTCATCCATGTCCAAGGTCTTGTCAGAGAACCTCAAGCAATTATCCAAAGTGTGCGCAGACTTAGGCTACGTTCACGTTGCGTTTCTGCAGCGCCTCTTTACTGCCAAGAGAGCAGGGAAAAAAAACACAGCCTTCCAGCTTTTGTTTTTAATTTTTTTTTTGCATGTGTAACCAAAGCGTCACCCGCTCTGGTGTTGTCACGTCTTGCAGCACGTCAGTGTATCCTTAAGAGAAAAGCATCAAGACGATGAATTCTTGTTCTGACCAAATACTTTGTGACACGGATGGTACCTTTACACGCCGCTACTGGATGGTGGCAACAACCGGGTACATGAGAGAAATGTATCTTGCACCGCCAATTCAACCTGTGGTAGCGGCGTGTGAAGACGGTTGTAGCCACCCGCCAGTAGCGGCACCTGTTTCCGAGCACTGCCCTGAAACAGGTGGCTACCCAGGCGATTGTAGCGACCTGTATCGGCGTGTAAAGAAGGAACAGAAGGGTTGTCACTACACCATGCTATGTACCTGGTATGTACCTGGGGCGTGACACAGCCTCCGGGAAACCACCCCCCGTTCAGCGATCATTGCAGGAAGCTCCTGCATTACGATTGGTTGTTGCTGCATAGGGCGGCATATTTAAGGAGCTGACCAGTCACACTACACAATTGCTCGAGCGTCATGTATTAATCAGCCTCCTGCGATGCCTGGCCAATCATGATGTTCTTGCTTTGTCCTATCAGCGTACGGACGTCTCGTAATCCACAATTGTGGCACGCCTATGTGTTGTCCCTGCTGCACCAGGACCGCCCATATTAGCTTGTTGTAGCGGTGTGTAAATGAGGTAAGGTGCTCTGCAGAAGGTAACTTGAGACACCCGGCGGTGTATCCAGAGATAGATGTAAGCTACTGTAGCACACCTTGTTGCGGCGTGTAAAGGTGGTGCGATTACCGTTTGCAACCGTTTGTGCGTGCTCGTGCACGTGAAGTATCCGGTTGTTGCCACCATCCAGTAGCGGCGTGTAAAGGTACCCTGAAGGTTATTTATATCCAATCCTGAACGTTTGCTACAACTTCTCGGTTTGGAGTCCAGGCTGTTTCGGTCACAGACTATAGTTTGGCGTTTGTGAGCAGGACCAGGTCAGGACACGCTTCATACCTGTAAACAAATAAAGACTGGAAACAGAGACTTTGATCCGGATGAGTAATGGAAACAGAATGTATCTGAGTGAAAAGAAGAATGCCAGGGTACTTAGGAAATACATCTCCAGCTCCAAATAACTGCCCAACTAGTCTGATGTGCTATTCAGGAATCTGGGAAAGCTGGGTCAGAACCAGAAGCCAAAATTGAAACCGTACTGATGACTATCAAAAACTAAGGATTTTGTAAGGATGTGTCCCAGGATCACACAAGCATTGAGTAACAATAGCTGGACACCGGCAGATAATAAGCGAGCAGTGTGACTATCTGGCACCAGGAATCTTCCCGGGAGAAAGTAATCACACCGCAAACAAGGCCGAGGGTCTGTGGAAATCTGCAGTTAAAAGGGACCTAATGCAACCTAATCTGAGAATAGCATAATATAGGACCCGAGATCCGGATTCCAGTGATGTGTCACTTACTGGGCTGCTCAGTGTAGTTTTGTTAAAATCACCGATTACCGTAATCATTTGGATATTGTCATTAGTCTGGCATATTCACAAACTGCTAAATCTGCAGCAGAGAAAACACTAGTTTGATCAAAATCACAGCAAGCAGCTCAGTAAGTGACACAAGATGGGTTTTAGGTATTCCGAGGGTATACAAGAACGTTTTCATTCATTTACAGCAAGCAGAGATGTTAAAAAGAGTGATGATCTGAAACACAAACTGTATTTCCAGGCTGAACCTATTCTGTGACGCAGCTTCCTCCATTTACATGTACAGTACAGCAGGCATCAATAACACGAGACACCCAGGCAGTGTCCGCCCCTCCTGTCAGATCAAGACCCAATCCGGAAAACACAGAAATAGTTGTGGTCAGCTGCTGATAAGATGGTAACCAGGGAAGTTCTGCCGCTACAAGTGAGGAGGATGCAGCGCACATCGGCACCGCCGAGGGGGGGAGGGGGAGGATGCGTCTCACAACGACACCGCCGAGGGAGGAAGAGAATGCGTCGCACAACGACACCGCCGAGGGAGGAGGAGAATGCGTCGCACAACGACACTGCCGAGGGAGGAGGAGAATGCGTCGCACAACGACACCGCCGAGGGAGGAGGAGAATGCGTCGCACAACGACACCGCCGAGGGAGGAGGAGAATGCGTCGCACAACGACACCGCCGAGGGAGGAGGAGAATGCGTCGCACAACGACACCGCCGAGGGAGGAGGAGAATGCATCGCACAACGACACCGCCGAGGGAGGAGGAGAATGCATCGCACAACGACACTGCCGAGGGAGGAGGAGAATGTGGCGCACACCGACACTGCCGAGGGAGGAGGAGAATGTGGCGCACACCGACACTGCCAAGAGAGGAGGAGAATGTGGCGCACACTGACACTGCCAAGGGAGGAAGATGCGGCGCACACAGACATCATCAAGAGAGGAGGAGGATGCAGCGCACACCAACACCACCAAGGGATGAGGTGGATGCGGCGCACACTGACATCGCTGTATGCCGGCGGGTTCTACATGTGACCGCCGGGCGCAGTGATGACGTCATCCCTGCTGCGCTGCTCACAGCAAACCCGATATACAGCGAGGAGAGTGGACGGAGGACCCCGGGTGCCTGCGGACATCGGAGGGTGAGATCACTGCGGAGGCAGGGGGTCCTTGTATACCGATGGGGGAAGCCGTGTGCCAGCAGGGGGGCCTCTGCATACTGAAGGGGGGCCGTGTGCCAGCAGGGGGGGGGCCTCTGTATATTTATACATAAATTTAAATGGATAAAAACCACTGTTGCCAGATATTACATGTACAATTGTTCGACAGAATTCTTTTTTTAAATAGGATTTTAGCAAAAATATCGATCTTGATTTTACAAAAAATCCTTACGTGATGGAAAAAAAAATGGAGGTCATTTTCGTAATCAGCACACCAAATTACATACAAATCAGTGAAAACTTCTCTTGTATTTTTCAAAAAAATTCAATTTTGCAGGGTTGCGTAATTAACAGTTGTACATATACAGTCACCTCCATCCAGAAAAAATACCATAAGGCCTCATCTCCCAACGGCATTTCCCGCCGTTTGACGACGAAACGCTCCCAGCCATGGTGCCCCAACTTTATCGAACATTCTAACCATATTCCCCCGGATATGCTTTACTCCGCTTGTACGGTATATTCTACTTGCTGCATATACTCTTTTCTGGAGGGTGGCTCAGCCCTGATCCATGTACAACAGTCGGGCAATTGCAAGTTTCTGTTTGTTTTCCACTTTGATTTCTTCTAGATAACTCGACACACATACCATCAAATCTCTGGGAACAGTGCACTTATACCTGCCTTCTATTAGGCAGCACTTCTTTAACAGTCAAACTATATCTTCATCCTATCCAACCATGGGAAAGTTGGGTGAAAACCAGTATGGCTGCTATTTTTGTACCAAAACAATGTATTGCCACTCAGGGTTCTGGAAAAGCTGTGTGAGATTACTAAGTAATGGTTACTCAGATATCCGATACCCCGGTCCTGGCCGATGCAGGAGCCATCTTCTCCTCCTGCTCCCTGCCGAGCCTGTGTGATATACATGGTGCATTCCAGACATGGAGAGGAGAGCGGCAGGAATCTGACAGCACAGGCTGAGACTTGCTTCGCTATCGCAGGAGGAGATCTTGGACTTCTTCCAGTGTTTGTACAAATAAGCAGCGCATGGAGCAAGAACCTCATCATCTTCAAGACGAGAACATACACAAGAGCCGTCTCCAATGATGGCAATATACAGGAAGGTACTATACCGGGATCCAGAGACTGGAGAACAGCCATTAATATTACGTCTTCCCAAATATCACTGCACACCCCACTGTAACAATTATAGACTAATAATAAAGAAAATCACTGGTCACTAAGGTATCTTGAGCAGAGCTAAGATGGGTCCCGTCACATTTTGCCATTAATGTTTCCTGTGATTAGATGGAACAGGAATGACTGTGGGCAGACAGAGGGACGCAGCACAGGAGACCTGGACATGGAGGGTCATCAGTGTATCCCCAGGAAATGGGTGGAGGTGAATGGTACCAAGGAGGAAGGGTGGAGAGTCTGGGAAACTGAGGTCAGAGAAGACTGATTCATGGGAAGAGAAAATGATAAATATATCTGAATGTCAGTTCAGGACAGCCAAGGCCAGCACTCACTGCAGACAATCGATATAGCTGCATACATCACACTGTAGGTCCTTCCTGGGAGGGGACAGTATTTACACCTATCACTTGGGGGGGGGGGGGGGGTCACATGACATTACTGACACAAACATGCTAAATGGACTGTGACCTCAATACCTTTACCTGTGACATCACTGTTCATCACAGACTGGCCTGATACTGTATGATCTCACACTATTTATTGGGAGACATCATCCTCCATCTATATAATGCCATGCAGCATACGTTGTATGACCAACCTTCCTTTAGATATGACAAGTCCAATCACAGATTGGCCCTATGCTTAACTGTGCCCTCAATTGCATTCACCCAGTAACATCAACCAATTATAAACTGACATTATACTAGACTGACATCACTGCACTTCCCTGTGACATCATCATCCACATTGTGTGTAACATACACTGTATGATCCACCTTCCCTCATCAGTGATATCACCATCCAATCACAGACTGGTCTGCAACACAAAACGCATGACATCACCATATTCACCCTGTGACATTATCATCCAATTAAGGCTGGGTGACCTCACTCCACTCTTACAATTAGACAGTCCTGCTATGTAGACTGAGTGACATCATCATCCAATTACACACTGATCTCTTTTTACTACGCCTATGACATCATTAATTGTAGACTGACCTCATAGCTGGACTAGATGATGATAATGTTCCAGGGATAGAGCAATAAGAAAAAACAGTTACCAGGACAGTCTTGTCTTCTGATGTCACAGAGTAGTGCAATGAGGTCAAGTTTTGAGTCAGTCTGTAATTTGATAATGTCACAGAAGTATGATGAGGTCACAAACTTACAGACTGACCTGATACTAGACTGTGTGACCTCACCGAGTTATCTATGATGTCATCCAATCACAAACAAACCTGCTATATGGAGCGTAACCCCACTGCCCTCACCCAGTGACATCACCGGCTATGTTAGACTTATCCTTTTAAATTGGCTCTTCCAGGAAAGCTGTCGTTGCGCTAGATCTCTAGGTCTATAAACCAGATCCCATTACACGCAGAGGCATGCCATCCCTATCAGAAGCCGGCGGGGTCACGTAAAAGGATGAGGTACAACGTGATTCAGTAGCAGTTAATCTCTTGAGTCCTTGAGACGACCAACATTTAAGGAGATCTTTAAAACGACGGCTTTAACCTTCAGCTGTTCGGGGAAATCAATGATCTTCCCCAGAATATATGGATTTTACTACAGCAAGGACATAATCAGCAATTGTAGAAGAGCTGGGCGAGCGAAATCCTGGGCTGAGCGCTTTCTAATATTATTCCAGATATCCAGACATTTAAGCATCAGATCCTATCTAATGTAAGCAGATGCACAGTGTGGGAATAACACGACCCCGTGCAGGATTTAAAGGGACGCTAACCGCAGAGAGCAACATTAGGCTGCTTTCACATAACGATTTTTTCAGTTCCGATGCTGTCCGATAAAAATCGGACAGCATCGGACCGATTTTCGGACCCCATGCAGGCCTATGGGCATCGGACCGAATCGGATGTGCACTAAATGCCATCCGATTTGGTCCGATCCGAATCTGTCCGATTTTTTTATCGGTGCAAAAATCGGAGCTTGCTCCGATTTTTGCACCGAAAATAAAATCTGACAGATTCGGATCGGACCAGATCGGATGGCATTTAGTGCACATCCGATCCGACCCGATCAATTTAGCATGGGGCCCTATGGAGCAGGGTCCAAGAAAACATGTGATGTCTCCTCGGACCGATTTTAGTGTACTGAGCATGCTCAGTACACTAAAATAGCTCCTAAAAGTAAATTAAGGGGTTAATAAAAAAAAAACAAAACTATGCTCACCTGTCCACGAGGCCCACGTCGTCTCCCGGCGTCTCCGGTGTCTCCAGGTATCTTGCCGTCTGTGTTGATAAGACCTGCCGTGATGTCAAAATCACATGACTGCCAGGAACCAATAGCCGGCAGTCATGTGATTGTGACATCACGAGAGGTCCTGGCAGCACTGAGACAGAACAGCAAGGCACCGGAGACGCGCGGGACCGTGCAGGAGTCGTGGACAGGTGAGAAAGGAGAGGAGGAGAGGGGAGGACAAGAGGAGGAGGACAAGAGGAGGAGGACAAGAGGAGGAGGACAAGAGGAGGAGGACAAGAGGAGAGGAGGAGGACGCATAGGAGGACCGGGGGCCAAGAGGGGAGACACAGCACCGGGGGCCAAGAGGGGAGACACAGCACCGGGGGCCAAGAGGGGAGACACAGCACCGGGGGCCAAGAGGGGAGACACAGCACCGGGGGCCAAGAGGGGAGACACAGGACCGGGGGCCAAGAGGGGAGACACAGGACCGGGGGCCAAGAGGGGAGACACAGGACCGGGGGCCAAGAGGGGAGACACAGGACCGGGGGCCCAAGAGGGGAGACACAGGGGATAAGAGGAAAGGACCGGGGGCCAAGAGGGGAGGACCGGGCGATAAGAGGAGAGGACAGGGGGCCAAGAGGGGAGACACAGGGGATAAAGAAGAGGACCGGGGGAGAGACTGACAGCTCTCAGGAAACGATCTGACAGGAGGGCGGGCATCCTATTTTCTGTCGGAATCGGATGCCTATTTGGCACCCGATTCCAGGCATTAGAAGAATCCGATGCTGTCCACTTGTTCCAAAATCTGCAATTCCTTAGTCTTAATTGGCTAATAAAGGGGTAAAAGGCTGAAGTCACTGATCCCTACAGTATATCCCCACCATTGCAGGGTGGAGGGAGGCAGATTGTATGAAAGGTGACTATGAATTATTGCTTTCTGTTATTAGGCGGTAAGAGCGCCCTCATGATCACTCCATCCCTTCACCCTTTTTCCATTCGGATCCTTATACAGTCTATACATAGATGATCTGATAGTCGGCAGCAAACAGACGATCTGCTGCTTCATCTCAGTCTCAATTCATAAGAATTTTATTGGGGAAAAAAAAGGTTTTATTTGTTCAACTATAAAAAAAAAAACACAAACAGGAAATACAAAAATAGATGTAAACACGCTGAGCTGGAAACATCAGAAGTTTCCGAGTTAGAAAACCAAGGGGAATATTCCAGGAAACCTCTTGGCCTTCTAGTCAGAATATTGTAGGAATGTTCAGGGGCCCGAGCCTGCTGATCCAGGGGCCCCTTCATGATCAACAAGTTAAGAGTTGCAAAGCAAATTTAAAGGGGTAGTCTCTCTCTAGCTCCTAACAATGGGCTTCTCATCTAATATGTATGCCCAGTTTAATGGGGTATTCTCAAGTTTGAACGTTATCCCCCATCCATAAGATTGTTAAGTTCTCATTGCTGGGGGTGTGACTGCGGGGCCACCAGTGATCCTAAGGAGGTTCTTCCTGCGCACTGCTGCTCCATTCATTCTAATAGGAGTGCCACAGATCGGCTGGGTGCAGCAGAGCTCCCATTACCAGTGAATGGCGCAACATGACCAACCTCTGCATGAAAAAACCCTGGTGGTATCCCCTGTTGTTAGACCCCCCCAAGCAATCAGTATGTTATCACTTATCCCACATATACGGGATGACTTACAAACTTAGGACTATCCCTTTAAGACCTTTTCTTTTATTATCACTTTAATCTAATACTGGATTGTGAGCCCATTACATTGGGATGCATTGTGGGTGAGGGTGCCACTGATCTTAGCTACTCTTGCACTTTATCCATTTACAGCTCTACCTTTTCTGCAGCCTGGAGTCCAGTGGGAGGTTTTAACTACTGACTGACCACTATCTCTGTACATAGGCTCATACAAGGAGGGCGATCAATGACTTGATAGGAATGCCCATTGGACTCCCAAGCTAGGAACAAGCAGGGATTTCAATGAGTCCCACGTTATGCTGAGCTCCTCCTGTCAGGAGAGATTCAACAGGTTTTTGTTTTATTCTTTGTACATTTTCATCAAAGATCACGTATGGACTGTAAAAAGCTGAGCTCCAATCGCTGCTGTTTAACCATTTAAATGCAGCAGTCAATGACTGATCATGGCATTTAAATGGCCCGATAGTCAGTACACAAGCCCCTGTCAAAGCAACACGTGCGCTTTACAGCAGATGATCAGTTACATCTTACACTGCGATAATGGAATATTGGACTATATAGTCTAAGCGATACAACAATCCAATCCCATGGTCAAGATCCCCAAGAGGACTAAAAAAGAAAAAAAAAAAAAAAAATTAAATAAACGATCATGTTTCCCCGAAAATAAGACATCCCCCTAAAATAAGACCCAGTGGGGGAGGCGGGGGGGGGGGGGAAATTGTCAGACTGCTAAATATAAGCCTTCCCCTGAAAAAATTTTTTCTTAGGCATGTCCATCTCACAGCACAGAAGATCAGGGTGTGTGTGTGTCTGTGTGTGCGTCTGTTGATGGGGGCTGCATTGTGAGAATAGGGGGTTGCATGGAGAGAATGGGGATATTGCGGCTGCAAGGGGATGGTTGGGATCATGGAAAAATAAGATATTCCCTGAAAATAAGACCTAGCGCATCTTTGGGAGCAAAAATTAATATAAGTGTGTCTTATTTTTGGGGAAACAGGGTAAGAAGAAGTTTTAAGGGTTTGAATGGAAATAATATCACAATTCTCTGACAGTGAGCAGAGATGTTAAAAATGGAGAATCCAAAATTATTTTATCAATACAAGATTATAGAAGACTAGAAGAGCTCTCGAATGAAAAAAATATTCAGCATACATCAATGTTTCCAGGCTGACATGGGATTAAAGGGTCCACAAGGAATCATCAATATGTAGCAACTTAGATGATAGAAGACAGCTATACAGTGTTGGCCAAAAGTATTGACACCCCTGCAATTCTGTCAGATAATACTCAGTTTCTTCCTGAAAATGATTGCAATCACAAATTCTTTGGTATTATTATCTTCATTTAATTTGTCTTCAATGAAAAAATACAAAAGAGAATGAAGCAAAAAGCAAAACATTGATCATTTCACACAAAACTCCAAAAATGGGCCGGACAAAAGTATTGGCACCCTCAGCCTAATACTTTGTTGCACAACCTTTAGCCAAAATAACTGCGATCAACCTCTTCCGGTAACCATCAATGAGTTTCTTACAATGCTCTGCTGGAATTTTAGACCATTCTTCTTTGGCAAACTGCTCCAGGTCCCTGATATTTGAAGGGTGCCTTCTCCAAACTGCCATTTTTATATCTCTCCACAGGTGTTCTAGGGGATTCAGGTCTGGACTCATTGCCGGCCACCTTAGAAGTCTCCAGTGCTTTCTCTCAAACCATTTTCTAGTGCTTTTTGAAGTGTGTTTTGGGTCATTGTCCTGCTGGAAGACCCATGACCTCTGAGGGAGACCCAGCTTTTCACACTGGGCCCTACATTATACTGCAAAATTTGTTGGTAGTCTTCAGACTTCATAATGCCATGCACACGGTCAAGCAGTCCAGTGCCAGAGGCAGCAAAGCAACCCCAAAACATCAGGGAACCTTCGCCATGTTTGACTGTAGGGACCGTGTTCTTTTCTTTGAATGCCTCTTTTTTTCTCCTGTAAACTCTATGTTGATGCCTTTGCCCAAAAAGAGAGAACATTCTTCCAAAACGTTTTAGGCTTTCTCAGGTAAGTTTTGGCAAACTCCAGCCTGGCTTTTTTATGTCTCGGGGTAAGAAGTGGGGTCTTCCTGGGTCTCCTACCATACAGTCCCTTTTCATTCAGACGCTGACGGATAGTACGGGTTGACACTGTTGTACCCTCGGACTGCAGGGCAGCTTGAACTTGTTTGGATGTTAGTCGAGGTTCTTTATCCACCATCCGCACAATCTTGCGTTGAAATCTCTTGTCAATTTTTCTTTTCTGTCCACATCTAGGGAGGTTAGCCACAGTGCCATGGGCTTTAAACTTCTTCATTCCACTGCACACGGTAGACACAGGAGCATTCAGGTCTTTGGAGATGGACTTGTAGCCTTGAGATTGCTCATGCTTCCTCACAATTTGGTTTCTCAAGTCCTCAGACAGTTCTTTGGTCTTCTTTCTTTTCTCCCTGCTCAATGTGGTACACACAAGGAAAGAGTACAGAGGTTGAGTCAACTTTAATCCATTTCAACTGGCTGCAAGTGAGATTTAGTTATTGCCAACACCTGTTTAGGTGCCACAGGTAAGTTACAGGTGCTGTTAATTACACAAATTAGAGAAGCATCACATGATTTTTCTAAGGGTGCCAATACTTTTGTCCACCCCCTTTTTTATGTTTGGTGTGGAATTATATCCAATTTGGCTTTAGGACAAATCTTTTTGTGTTTTTTTCATTGAAGACAAATTAAATGAAGATAATAATACCAAAGAATTTGTGATTGCAATCATTTTCAGGAAGAAACTGAGTATTATCTGACAGAATTGCAGGGGTGTCAATACTTTTGGCCATGACTGTACAAAGGGTTTATTCCCTTCTTCATAGATGGATACTGTCAGATAGTGCTTGTAAAAACAAGCATTTTTGCACTTTACTGCTTATTAATATTGATTAATATTGATATATTAGCAATTTTCTTTTGCGTATAGCTGGTTGCCTTGGAGACCGACCACCGCTGCTGTCCAGCTTGTAAGCGCAGTACTGAATCGGACAGGGATTAGGAGAAAACAGTGAGTTCCTATAATGTTGGTCATGTTTAAAAAAGTGATTACAATCTCAATAAAAAAAAGCCATTGTAAGCGCTGCACTTTTTGATGTTTAGCAACAGTGGTCGGTTTCCAAGGCAACGAGCTATAAACAAAAGTGTTACTACCTCGAGAACAGCTGAACATTTTAATAAGCAGCTTTAATACCCGTTTATGAATATCTGAATAACCCAGTAAGCGATTACGATTCACAAAATTCATTAAAAGTAGAGAGGTCAGTTCCCCTAAAGAAGTTGCAAAACAGTAAAAAAACATATCTTGTAGTGAGGACGTAACATACATCAATCACGACTGCTGCAGCCAATCACAAGCCTCAATAATCTTGTGCCAAATGTGCAGGCATCAGTGATTGGCTGCAGTGGGCATATTAATAACATAATTTAGTATTTTTATTCCCCACCATTTCTTTCTTAAATTCAGGGCAGACCCTTTAAGAGAATACTTGCTCACTTCTGTGCCCAAGTAGGTACAGGCTCCATGATCCCTGCACATTTGCCCCGTTCATCTTTTATGTGATCTGTGGTTTCGCCTAATGCTCTGCTGCCAGTCTCTGTGCAGTGAAAGTGCATATACCCGGCAGCTTCCTTCCAAACTCATTGGTGACCCCTGCACCATCAAAGGTCAGAGTCTTCTCCGAAGAGCAAAGCTGCAGAACATCCTCTCCCACACAGATGTACAACTTCTTCCCTTCGTTTCCGGATTTGGCCGCTTCACACGGCCAAACTAAATTGGTTTTGCAGAAATTTAAAAGTGCTCGAGTCAAATATTAACTCAAAAAAGAAGAAGCTCCTGCTTAAGGAGTAGGAGGGGGACAGTGCTGCTGAAAGTCAATGGAGGACTGCAAACCTAGGCACCTCTCAGGAGGGAGCTGCACGGGCAGAACGTGAGGCCTATTCACACTGCATTAAAGGTGCCGTCACACGGGGACATATCACCGGCGATGTTGCGGGCGTTCTCATGAACATGCGCATCGCCGCGGCATTGCTGGTGAGCTGTCACACGTAGCAATATCACCGGCAACCATGGGTGAACCGGCGATTCCAGAATCGCCTGAAACACACGTGAAGAGATGTTGGCTTTTCAGATCGCCATGTCACACAGCACCACCTCACCGTCAATGTGGGCGTACTTATTACCAGCGCTTAGGAGAAAGGCGTGCCACACTGTCTTTGACCGCGCCCCTACCACTCCGATTGGTCGTCATAACTGCGTTCTCATTGGTCTGCTGTGGCCCGATGTCGGCTAACCTTAGGACTTAGCAAATATATCAAGCATGAGCTCAGCCTCTCCCCATGGGGCAGCTCTAGTCACATCAGCCATGTTTACTATGGGGCCCAGAATAATGTGTAAAGAGAGGCGTCACCAGCACACAACGTGATGACGTCAAAACACACATTGATTCCGCAAAGGACGCAGGAGTCAATGCAAAGAATCCACCCACACATGTATAGTGAAACCTAGATGCAACGCGGCGCCGTCAAAAGAAGGCACGACGGAAACGCTCCAGCGTTGCAAACACATACAGGACGAATAACCTACTGCCGTCCAGTAAATGCAAGAAGAGCTTGCAATATGACAGGCAAATTTCTTGACACACTGTTTTGTTCACATTCAATTTTGAAAGATATATACAACGCATAATCATTGGAGGCGTCCAGAACGAACATAAATAGGAGCGTCATGCTCATTCGCAAAATCTGACATGACACTTCACAATACATCCAACAGGACTGTTGTAATGCAGGCACGAATACTCAAATATGGCGCCTGGGCGCCAAACAGCCAATCAGCTCCTGTATAGGGAAGATGGTGTCACGCTCCGCGCTGCTGCCTCAATGGAAGCACACGGAATGGATGTCTCCAAGAAGTCACAAGGAAGGCAAGATTCCAAAGTAATGATCTCCTTTATTCACCAAAGCGTTTCAGCACCTATCCTGGCACATTCATCAGACAGCCAATCAGAACGCACATGCTCCAACCAATCGCCCCAGACGGGGCACGGAAAAGCATACGCTCAGGAACGCCTACGGAATCGATTCCCTGAACACAGGCATCGCTAGCTTCATTGAAATCGCCGCGTCACACGGCACTAGGCATACAGATCGCTCAAGCTACATCGCCTGATTTCCAGACACTGTTGGGAAATCTCTGAACTCAGAACGAGAGAATTACCACTGTTCAATCGCCCTGTTACACGCGGCGACTGACAGGTGATGTCACTTCAACATCGCCTGCAGGGAGATCTCGGCGACATCACCGGCGATGTATCCCCGTGTGACGGTACCTTAATCCATAAGTATCCATATGCATACTTGGAATACACCGTTTTTCTACAGAAAATGGGACAAGTTCGGGGGGGAAATAAAAGAAGGGGGAAAAAAAAAGGAGAGTTCAGTTAAACTAATTGTGTCATTGCAGTCTATGGTCTTGTCAGGGGACCGTCTGATTAAGGATATTAGGGGAATTCAGAGAGAGCTTCTGGACACAATGCACAAGCTTAAATGTGAACCATAACATACCAACCTACAGCGTGCAGAGAGTCTCCAAAAATAACCAGCAGAATTATGAATGCTACCACTGGAGTATAATGTAGCAACAGTGCATGATAAGTAATGTATGATCAGTGACTGCAGCAGCAGAATAGTGAGTGCAGCTCTGGAGTATAATACACGATGTAACTCAGGATCAGTACAGGATAAGTAATGTACTGTATGTACAAAGTGACTCCACCAGCAGAATAGTGAGTGCAGTTCTGGAGTATAATACAGGATGTAACTCAGGATCAGTATAGGATAAGTAATGTAATGTATGTACACAGTAACTCCACCAGCAGAATAGTGAGTGCAGCTCTGGAGTATAATACAGTATAGGAGAAGTAATGTAATGTATGGACACAGTGACTCCACCAGCAGACTAGTGAGTGCAGAGGGACATAATTTAGAATATGTAGAAGATGAATGAATTTATAATAAAAAACATGCTGTCCCCTGATTATAGTTCCTGTATTCCTTCAGTAACAGCATCATGGCAGTATACAGTGGGCAGACATAAAACAAGATGTAGTTGTGGTGCAACTCTTTGCACTGCTTTTTGCAATTCTATTCATGTATCAGGAGGCTCAGGATTGGAATTGGCATTTTGTCCTGAATAAACGCATGAAAGGATCCAAGATGTAAAACAGAGCCTGTGATCAGCACCAAAGCTGCATCCAATCTACTGGGTGCGGGCAGTACGCTTCAATGTTATTTGGCAGTATATTTCTAGGTACACAGACGTGGAGGTAGCACTCAGGACAGGGATCTCAGTGAGGCTGATGGGTCTGGACTTGCTGTGTGTGCAGAGCTCTACAGTGTGGCAGGTCTGGACATAAGCTCCTCACAATACACAATGAATCACAGAGGATGAAAGATTCTAAGGAGCATCTGTGGGTGCAGGGGGATCTGGGATGCACCTTCTTAGAGATGATACAGGACTGTGCAGGTGTCATTATTACAGGACACATATAACAAGACTACACAATGAGGAAACAATCAGCAAGCAGTGATCACAAGGTGATAAAATAGGGGGATCTCCCCCCACCTCACAGACATGTCTTCTTCATATCAGGGGCAGCGCTGTGCTGTCAGCAGCCATTAGCGCTGCAGGTGATGACAGGCGGCAGTGTCTCCGCATCCTAATGACCCCACAGTGGAGACTGCTGACATCACATCCACGCCTCCTGATAGCTCAGGCTGAATGATTTACCAGCACAGCGAGATCATATTCATAGTAGAGGATGAAGTGCAGCCCTATAAAAACCACTGGCCTCCAAAAGAGGCCAAATAAAAAGGGCCAGATCACATCACTTCACTGCTACTGGGAGACAGCCATTCTCCTCTGTTGTCTGCAGCCTTCCACATAGCAAAATGGAATTTTTAACCCGTTTAAACGCATAATATTAGTTTTTTGGTGTCCTTCAGCTGCAACTTGAGAAAAAAAAAAAAAGAACAAAAATAAAAAAACTCGTCCTCCCCGGGTCCGGAGCTTAGTGTCCACTTCTGCTCCCAGTCTATCTGTAGTGCTGGAAACACGTCAACAGCACTGTAGACCAGAGGTCCCCAACTCCAGGCCTCAAGGCCCGCCAACAGTGCAGGTTTTCAGGATTTCCTTAGTATTGCACAGGTGCTAATGTGATCATCTGCACAGGTAATGATTCCAACCCCTGTGCAATACTAAGGCTATGTGCACACGGTGGGCGGGTTTGTGTCGGCGGCGGCTGGGCGGACCCGCCAGGAAGCTCTGGAGCCGTCCACCGGCTTCCTGGCGGGTATGTGCCGCGGCTGTGCCTCGGGTTTGCGGCGGGTGCACAGCGGGTTAGCGGCGGCGGTTCTGCAGCGGCTGGAAGCAGCACATGATTCTGCTTGCAGCCGCTGCAGAATCGGCCGGTTTATAGGACATGCACATTCGTTGCTAACCCGCTGGGAACCCA
Source organism: Allobates femoralis (assembly GCA_033576535.1). Classification (NCBI taxonomy): domain Eukaryota; kingdom Metazoa; phylum Chordata; class Amphibia; order Anura; family Aromobatidae; genus Allobates; species Allobates femoralis. The sequence continues at coordinate 428,687,673 of JARQOC010000006.1, forward strand.
GCGGGTTAGCAACAGATGAGCATGTGTAAACCGCCGCTGTGTGCACAGCGGGTGTCGGTTTACATAGGTTTTAATGTTAATCCAAACGCCGGTTTGGATTAACATAAATTTACATAAAACTTATGTAAACCGACCGGCGGTTTACACAGCTAAACCGACCCTAACCCGGCCAGTGTGCACATACCCTAAGGAGATCCTGAAAACCTGCACTGTTGGTGGGCCTTGAGGCCTGGAGGTGGGGACCTCTGCTGTAGACAATAACCAAGCCGCAAAACTCAACAATTGGCTGCAGCGCTGTCAACGTGACGCCAGCGCTGCCACCAATAATCATTGAGGACCTGGGGAGGGTGAGTAAATCAGCTTGTTTGTCCTTTTATTTTACAGTAGGCCGCACCTGAGAACAGGGTTGTTTTTTTTTTTGCAATGATGAAGGCTGCAGACAACAGAGAAGAATAGCTGTCCTTTTTGAACATGATAATGGTCCAGGAGAAACTTTTTGGGGACATACAAGAAAGACACTGGCAAACTCCACACACGGCTGAATACCTGATCCAGTGCACTGTTGCAAAGGAGACAGGATTTTTTTCTCATGTATGAGAAGAGCAAACAGATGTCTGAATAAGGCCCTAAGGGCAGCCAGGCGCTCCTATTCTCACTATGGTAAATCTATCCTACCGCCCAGCCTCTTGCTATAGATGACACCAATCATGTACATTACATAAAGTGGACCTACATTCATGAAAATGCTTTTAATGACATGTTTTTCCCGCTGGTGATGCCTTGCATCTATTATATGAACCATTTGGTTTACGTATTAAATTATATTTTTATCCATATTGTTTTAATCTGCATCATTTGCCACATTTTTTTTTAAATAAGAATCTGCTTAAAAAGAAACTGTCTCATTATTATTATTTTTTCCCCATTAATCAATAGTAGATGTAAAAATAAACAAGCTTTGATATACCGTATATACTCGAGTATAAGCTGAGGCCCCTAATTTTACCCCAAAAACTGGGGAAACCTATTGACTAGAGTACAAGCCTAGGGTGGGACATGAAGCAGACCTCCATCCTGGTATATAGCTCCCCCATCACTGGTACATAGCCCTCATCACTGGTATATAGCCCCATTACTGTATACAGCGCCTCCATCACTGATTTATGGTCCCCATCACTGTATATAGCCTCATTACTGTATACAGCGCCCCATTACTGGTATATAGCCCCATTACTGATATATAGCACCTCCATCACTGGTACATAGACCCCCATCATTGCACACACACCCGTCCCTGGTACATAGCCCCCCCCCCATCATTGTACATACTCCCCATTATTGTAAAGTCACATGACTTTAGAAGCAGGAAGTCAGAGGGAGGATGTATGGAGCCGGGAGAGAATCGCCGGAGGGTGAGATCAGTTTATTATTTTATAGTGAGCGGCAGCATGGGGGGAAAATACTGTGATAGGGGGGATAGTAATGTAATATGCTCTGCTCCCCCGGCCGCTGATGGCTGGGGGGATGCAGAGCATATTCATTACACAAATGAGCGGGGTCACATGACCTCCCGCTCCTACTGCAGTGTCCCCACACTGACACTGACTCGAGTATAAGCTGAGGGGGCACTTTTCAGCACAATTTTTGTGCTGAAAAACTTGACTTATACTTGAGTATATACGATATATGTTATTTTTCCTCCTGGACTGATCATTTAATCTCACAGTTCTCTCATCTGTTTTCAGTTAATACAGACTTTCCCATTACTGAAATATGAGATGACAGCTGGTGCTCATAGAGTTCTATGGAGAAATGTAACGGTCGCTTCAGGGGAACTTAATGCACAATGTCTGTGTCGCCTCTAGTTCCTCTTCCCTACATATGACTGTATAAACACCAGCTGTCATCTGTCTCAGTAATGGGAAAGTCTGTCTTCACTGAGTACAGGTTTCATGGATTTTACCCATGAATTGAAAATGAAAGATCCATCCAGGAGGAGAAAGAAGCATTTCTCTGATCTGATAAGATATATTACAAAGTTGCTTATTTTCAAGTGAACTCAATTCTCTGAAATAAATATTAAACAGACAGTTACGGTACTTTTAAAAAACTGTACTTAGAGTAGATGTGAATATAGAAAATATACCCTATTCAAAACACTAGGGACACTTAAATGTGAACTGGGTGTGTCACAGCATAAAATGCCACTTCCCGTGGTGCAGAATAAGGCTGGGGGTACACATCAGCTTCACCTGCAGCTCCTTTCGCAGGACCAAAGTTGGATAGGAGTCATCACTACATCGCAGCACGATACAAGGGAATTTTGTCACATTGCAAACCCGAGAATACTGAGACAAGCAAGTCGCAAAAACAAACAAAATCAGATGTGGTTCTGGTGACCTGCTTGTCACGGCCACAGTACCCTCAGGGTACCGTTACACGTCGCAATATTGTTCCGATATCGCATACAATTTCACAGGAGCACGCACGTTTTTGGCACTAGTCCAAGATTGCATAGTAGATGTCACACAGGGAGATATCGGCAGGCAACGCAACTAGGCTGTTGTCCTCAACTTTTGTGCACTGGGTATGAGCATTAACATTGGAGTGAATAGGGGAAGTTGCAAACAAGATCATAGTTGCGCTGTCACACAGCACGATCATACCACATCGGATATACAATATTATATGGTTGAAGGGCTTGCACAATCTTCTTGCAATATTGTAGCTAAGATTTTTACCCGTCACATTGCCCATTTACACGACAACGCATGAACGATATCAACTACAACGGCCACACCACGTGACTTTTTGTCAATGTTGCATTGCGATATTGCAACGAGTAACGGTACCCTCAGGGTCGAATTGTGACCCCATTCACTTGTATTGTGCTGCAATGCAGCATGGAAATATTGTGACCTCTGATCGCTGCCATAGTGGTCGTGTGGCCCCTGCACCATTTCTGTATCTCTTGGCAGCAAAAACAACAGTGTTTTGACAATATTTTTTTTAGTGCAGATTGTTCTGCCAATCATTAGTATCCGTGAAATCTGCAGCAAATAATGCTAAATCGACATGCTACAAATTTAAGTCAGCCGCCCTGCACTCTCCATGTCCGGTGGGTGCAGGGCAGCTTCTCCCTGCAGTCACACGATTGGAGCCGCTTCCGACTCCACAGCATGAAATAAACATGCTGCGAAGGAGCGGAATGGCAGCAACCTGCACCGCAGCTGTCAAAATGATGTGGTCAAGTTAAGCATAGTGGGCATTGGATTTCTCCAAATCCCATCCACAATGCTGAAACTGTACTATGCAGCAGCAAGGTGCTGTGCCCAAAACACTGCGTATACTGATCATGCGTATGCAGCCTTAAGAGGAACATTGCATCATTAGAAATGTGGAAAACTTGGAACAACACTGGTTGCCACATCACTACGTCAGGGAGCGTCACCAGTGTCCGCTGTGACAGCACATGGCCAATGACAACTTATCCCATGTGAAAGGGGAAGTCTACCAGTCACATTCGGTCATAACTGCACAACGCTCAGCGACAGGATGTGGTGCTGCCTATAAATACAAGGAGTCATCGTGAATGTCCAATTCCTTCTGCAACTACTCAAAACTCAGTGCTATCTGGATGGAGCTTATAGCTGCTCATCCTGAGCCTCCTGGTTCTTAAATAGAATACCAGCAGCAAAGTAACTACTGATACACTGCAGAAGGGAAAGCAGAGAGGAGGAGTAACCCTTATAGCATGATCTGAGGGCTCAATACTGTGCCCACCACAATACTTGCTGGTAGGGACTCTAGACCTCATAGTAGTACCTCTGAATCCAGCTTTAAATATAACGAAAAGTACAGGAGAGATCTGCCTGATTTCTATACCATAGTGTCCCTATGATAACACTGAGCTGCCACTGGTGCAAAAAGTGTTATCATATAGACACAGGAACAATCTAGATCATAATACAGTCCCATTCTGAGAAGTGAAGTCCCTACACAATGCACTGTGGGTCTGATTCTTTATTGCATTTGAGCCAATTTTTATCGTTTTTCTACCCACTAACATTTATATTTGGGTTAATATTTACCATATTTTCCTTTAATGTTCGCCAATGATGAAAGGATTCCAGATGTTTTCAGCTAGACTATTAACTGCAGAATTTTAAAAAGGTAGAAAACTTTGGTTGCGAATGTATTTCTGAATCAATGAATCAAATTTAGGTGTGTAAGGTTTTTTGTGCACATTTTGCAACATTTTAGTGCAACACTAGACAAAAAAAAAATATTATTTTTGTCTTATGCTGCGCTAAAATTGCATAAAAGGTTAAAAAAAAAAAATCAATGCAAATGATGAATTGGGACCAAAGTGTTACGTAAACAAATATGGGATGGTAGAGACAAAGCTGCAGTACGGGAGCAAGTCACCCGGGACACACGGCCAATATCAGCTATTGATTGCTCACGTCACTGTACAGAACTTGGGAGGACCTCAATGGAAGAGGTTGTAACTCAGCCGACCGGAATTACGCTGAGACCCGTCCATTAAAGATAATCAATGTCACAGAAAAAGGAGGAAAAGTGCAAGCACAGAATAGGAGGTTGATCAATAAGCCAGATAATCAGAGACTGATCCCACCCAGGATTGTAAGATCTCGGAACATGTGGAACATCCCGCTGAGTGACACAATGTGGCTGCAAAATATTTCAGGACGAGACCCATAAGTAACATGTCAGGAAGTCAGGAGAGCGGGATAGCTCACCCCGTACATATTTTGCACTCATTAATGGCAGACTGGGCATGCGCTATCCCCAAGACTGTCACACATGGAAAAAAAAAAAAAAAGAAGGTGCACCAAATTTAAATTTGGTACAATTGTTGCCAATGGGCAAATGCGCTGAGAGTGCCCACCTCAGCGCGCAGGCCCGAGCGGAGAGCGCAGGGCGACCACCTCAGCGCGCAGGCCCGAGCGGAGAGCGCAGGGGCGACCACCTCAGACGCGCAGGCCCGAGCGGGAGAGCGCAGGGCGACCACCTCAGACGCGCAGGCCCGAGCGGAGAGCGCAGGGCGACCACCTCAGCGCGCAGGCCCGAGCGGAGAGCAGGATCACCCATTGCGCACTAGCTAGCATAGCCATTATTGGAGCCTAATAACATAATGTTTAACAGGGAGCACAGGATCACCCAGTTTACACTAGTACAAGGCCATTACTGGAACCTGATAGAGTAATGTATAATATACAAAACCCCTCTGTACCGTAATAAGTCTAGAACAGTCACTACAATAACATTACTAAACAGACCATGTTGTAGGGAAAGTATGAGACGCTCAGGGCAGGGGTGCTGTGACGTAATAATAATAACTTTAAGGGCTGTGTGTAATGTAATAGGATTATTACATACTCAGGTCATTAGTTATCAGAACATTATTATATCTGAAGGACAAGGTGAGATGTAATACACTGCAGGCACAATGCACTGGTGTGTATGTGAGAGATGCTATACACCTGGACACTGATGTAATAATATTATGTACTCATTTTATATTCTGTCAGGCTGTTCTATGAAAATTTTGGGGGTATCTAATAATTTTTTTGTTAATTATTTTTATATTTGTCCACTAATTTTCAAATTGACCTTTCCGGCTGGAGGTTAATAACGTCCCTACAGCTGCCTATACCGTTATTACACCGCAGAGTGACCACATGATCATAGTATCTGGCATAATATTATTCCAGCCAACCACAAGTGCGCGGCAGATATTAGTATAACAGTACAAGGGCAGAGAGTAAATACTGTGATTACAGGACATTATCAGGGTGTGGAAATAGTATCACCACGTGATATAATATTAGACATCAGTGTGTAATACCATACATATACTCTGGTGTCTGCATTACTACGAGGACTACTGGTTTCCATGCAAAAACAGATCACAATAAAGGCCACGTTACACACACAGATATCTGTGCAGATATTGTTGGCAGATCTCTGGTTGCAGTGAAATCATGGACACATTAATCCATTTATATACAGCCACAAAATGGAACAATGTATCCATGATTTCACTGCAACCAGAGATCTGTGAACAATATCTGCACAAATATCTGTGTGTGTGACGTGGCCCTAAAACAGACCAAAAACGCACAGTGTGAACATGGCCTTATTGTGATATTGCTCCAGTATTGCAGTACACAAGTGTGTATTTATGGTACAGTGTGATATTTAGGCACACTGCATATCATCACAGTGCAGGGTGATACTGTTGGTGCGATAGTACAGTATACTGAATATTAAGTATGCAAGTGATATACAGTGCGGGATATTATGGTACGGTCTGTGACATTACAGCACAGTGTGATACTACAAGTGTGATACTGCAATAGAGGGGGTGATATCACTACAGTATACAGATATTATGGTATAGTGCGTGCTATTACTATGGTGTAGTGCAAGATATTATGGTACGGTCTGACGCTTATTACGGCACGGTGTGGGTCATTTGTACCGTGTGATACTACAAGTGTGATATTACAGTACCGTGATATTACAGAAGTGTTTGATATTACAGTACAGCACATATTACAGTGATACTACTGATGTGATATTATGGTACAGTTTGATACTATTGGTGCAATTACAGTAGTATGTGATACGATGCATGTGTGATATTAGTGTCATTATAGTGATATTACAGTTCAGCGCATACTATTACTTTACAGTGTGATATTACAGTACAGTGTGGTATAATGGTAATGTTCAATATTATTACAGTAGTGTGTAATATTAATGTTATTATAGTGCTATTACAGTACAGTGTGATTACAATAGTGCGTTATTAAAGTACAGTGCGTGGTATAATGGTAGTGTTGGATACTGTTACAGTAGTGTGTGATATCACAGTACATGGTATAACGGTAGTGTTTGATATTTTAGTACAATCCGATATTACAGTATGATTACTATAGTGTGTGATATTACTATTACAGTACATGGTATAATGTGATTGTTTAGTACAATCCGATCTTACAGTACATATTATGTTATAGTGATAGTGTGATATTACAGTGCAGTACATGACATTACAGTAGTGTGGTATTACAGTGTAGTGATGTGTGATATTACAGTGCAGTACATATTACAGTAGTGTATTACAGTGAAGTATATATTACAGTAGTGTGGTGTTACAGTATAGTGAGTGATATTACAGTGCGGTACATATTACAGTAGTGTGGTAGTACATAATATTACAGTAGTGTGGTATTACAGTATAGTGATGTGTGATATTACAGTGCAGTACATATTACAGTAGTGTATTACAGTGAAGTATATATTACAGTAGTGTGGTATTACAGTATAGTGAGTGTGATATTACAGTGCAGTACATATTACAGTAGTGTGGTATTACAGTATAGTGATTACAGTGCAGTACATACTACAGTAGTGTGGTGTTACAGTATAGTGAGTGATATTACAGTGCAGTACATATTACAGTAGTGAGGTATTACAGTATAGTGATATTAATACAGTGAAGTATATATTACAGTAGTGTGGTATTACAGTATAGTGAGTGTGATATTACAGTGCAGTACATATTACAGTAATGTGGTATTACAGTATAGTGAGTGTGATATTAGTGCAGTACATATTACAGTAGTGTGGTAGTATAGTGATGTATGATATTACAGTGCATATTATAGTAGTGTGGTGTTACAGTATAGTGATTACAGTGCAGTACATACTACAGTAGTGTGGTGTTACAGTATAGTGAGTGATATTACAGTGCAGTACATATTACAGTAGTGAGGTATTACAGTATAGTGATAGTGTGATATTACAGTGCAGTACATACAGTAGTGAGGTATTATAATAGTGATATTACAATGCAGTACATATTACAGTAGTGTTGTAGTGCAGTATAGTGATGTGTGATATTATAGTGCAGTACATATTACAGTAGTGTGGCGTTACAGTATAGTGATTACAGTGCAGTACATATTACAGTAGTGAGGTATTACAGTGCAGTACATGATATTACAGTAGTGTGGTATTACAGTATAGTGATGTGTGATATTACAGTGCAGTACATATTACAGTAGTGAGGTATTACAGTGCAGTACATGATATTACAGTAGTGTGGTATTACAGTATAGTGATGTGTGATATTACAGTGCAGTACATATTACAGTAGTGTGGTATTACAGTATAGTGATGTGTGATATTACAGTGCAGTACATGATATTACAGTAGTGTGGTATTACAGTATAGTGAGTGTGATATTAGTGCAGTACATATTACAGTAGTGTGGTAGTATAGTGATGTATGATATTACAGTGCATATTATAGTAGTGTGGTGTTACAGTATAGTGATTACAGTGCAGTACATATTACAGTAGTGAGGTATTACAGTGCAGTACATATTACAGTACTGTGGTATTACAGTATAGTGATGTATGATATTACAGTGCAGTACATGATATTACAGTAGTGTGCTATTACAGTATAGTGATGTATGATTACAGTGCAGTACATGATATTACAGTAGTGTGCTATTACAGTATAGTGATGTGTGATATTACAGTGCAGTACATATTACAGTAGTGTGCTATTACAGTATAGTGATGTGTGATATTACAGTGCAGTACATATTACAGTAGTGTGCTATTACAGTATAGTGATGTATGATATTACAGTGCAGTACATATTACAGTAGTGTGCTATTACAGTATAGTGATGTATGATATTACAGTGCAGTACATATTACAGTAGTGTGGTATTACAGTATAGTGATGTGTGATATTACAGTGCAGTACATATTACAGTAATGTGGTATTACAGTATAGTGATGTATATTACAGTGCAGTACATATTACAGTAGTGTGGTATTACAGTATAGTGATGTGTGATATTACAGTGCAGTACATGATATTACAGTAGTGTGGTATTACAGTATAGTGAGTGTGATATTAGTGCAGTACATATTACAGTAGTGTGGTAGTATAGTGATGTATGATATTACAGTGCATATTATAGTAGTGTGGTGTTACAGTATAGTGATTACAGTGCAGTACATATTACAGTAGTGAGGTATTACAGTGCAGTACATATTACAGTACTGTGGTATTACAGTATAGTGATGTATGATATTACAGTGCAGTACATGATATTACAGTAGTGTGCTATTACAGTATAGTGATGTATGATTACAGTGCAGTACATGATATTACAGTAGTGTGCTATTACAGTATAGTGATGTGTGATATTACAGTGCAGTACATATTACAGTAGTGTGCTATTACAGTATAGTGATGTGTGATATTACAGTGCAGTACATATTACAGTAGTGTGGTATTACAGTATAGTGATGTGTGATATTACAGTGCAGTACATATTACAGTAGTGTGCTATTACAGTATAGTGATGTATGATATTACAGTGCAGTACATATTACAGTAGTGTGCTATTACAGTATAGTGATGTATGATATTACAGTGCAGTACATATTACAGTAGTGTGGTATTACAGTATAGTGATGTGTGATATTACAGTGCAGTACATATTACAGTAATGTGGTATTACAGTATAGTGATGTATATTACAGTGCAGTACATATTACAGTAGTGTGGTATTACAGTATAGTGATGTGTGATATTACAGTGCAGTACATATTACAGTAGTGTGGTATTACAGTATAGTGATGTGTGATATTACAGTGCAGTACATGATATTACAGTAGTGTGGTATTACAGTATAGTGAGTGTGATATTAGTGCAGTACATATTACAGTAGTGTGGTAGTATAGTGATGTATGATATTACAGTGCATATTATAGTAGTGTGGTGTTACAGTATAGTGATTACAGTGCAGTACATATTACAGTAGTGAGGTATTACAGTGCAGTACATATTACAGTACTGTGGTATTACAGTATAGTGATGTATGATATTACAGTGCAGTACATGATATTACAGTAGTGTGCTATTACAGTATAGTGATGTATGATTACAGTGCAGTACATGATATTACAGTAGTGTGCTATTACAGTATAGTGATGTGTGATATTACAGTGCAGTACATATTACAGTAGTGTGCTATTACAGTATAGTGATGTGTGATATTACAGTGCAGTACATATTACAGTAGTGTGGTATTACAGTATAGTGATGTGTGATATTACAGTGCAGTACATATTACAGTAGTGTGCTATTACAGTATAGTGATGTATGATATTACAGTGCAGTACATATTACAGTAGTGTGCTATTACAGTATAGTGATGTATGATATTACAGTGCAGTACATATTACAGTAGTGTGGTATTACAGTATAGTGATGTGTGATATTACAGTGCAGTACATATTACAGTAATGTGGTATTACAGTATAGTGATGTATATTACAGTGCAGTACATATTACAGTAGTGTGGTATTACAGTATAGTGATGTGTGATATTACAGTGCAGTACATGATATTACAGTAGTGTGTGTATTACAGTATAGTGAGTGTGATATTAGTGCAGTACATATTACAGTAGTGTGGTAGTATAGTGATGTATGATATTACAGTGCATATTATAGTAGTGTGGTGTTACAGTATAGTGATTACAGTGCAGTACATATTACAGTAGTGAGGTATTACAGTGCAGTACATATTACAGTACTGTGGTATTACAGTATAGTGATGTATGATATTACAGTGCAGTACATGATATTACAGTAGTGTGCTATTACAGTATAGTGATGTATGATTACAGTGCAGTACATGATATTACAGTAGTGTGCTATTACAGTATAGTGATGTGTGATATTACAGTGCAGTACATATTACAGTAGTGTGCTATTACAGTATAGTGATGTGTGATATTACAGTGCAGTACATATTACAGTAGTGTGGTATTACAGTATAGTGATGTGTGATATTACAGTGCAGTACATATTACAGTAGTGTGCTATTACAGTATAGTGATGTATGATATTACAGTGCAGTACATATTACAGTAGTGTGCTATTACAGTATAGTGATGTATGATATTACAGTGCAGTACATATTACAGTAGTGTGGTATTACAGTATAGTGATGTGTGATATTACAGTGCAGTACATATTACAGTAATGTGGTATTACAGTATAGTGATGTATATTACAGTGCAGTACATATTACAGTAGTGTGGTATTACAGTATAGTGATGTGTGATATTACAGTGCAGTACATATTACAGTAGTGTGGTATTACAGTATAGTGATGTGTGATATTACAGTGCAGTACATGATATTACAGTAGTGTGGTATTACAGTATAGTGAGTGTGATATTAGTGCAGTACATATTACAGTAGTGTGGTAGTATAGTGATGTATGATATTACAGTGCATATTATAGTAGTGTGGTGTTACAGTATAGTGATTACAGTGCAGTACATATTACAGTAGTGAGGTATTACAGTGCAGTACATATTACAGTACTGTGGTATTACAGTATAGTGATGTATGATATTACAGTGCAGTACATGATATTACAGTAGTGTGCTATTACAGTATAGTGATGTATGATTACAGTGCAGTACATGATATTACAGTAGTGTGCTATTACAGTATAGTGATGTGTGATATTACAGTGCAGTACATATTACAGTAGTGTGCTATTACAGTATAGTGATGTGTGATATTACAGTGCAGTACATATTACAGTAGTGTGGTATTACAGTATAGTGATGTGTGATATTACAGTGCAGTACATATTACAGTAGTGTGCTATTACAGTATAGTGATGTATGATATTACAGTGCAGTACATATTACAGTAGTGTGCTATTACAGTATAGTGATGTATGATATTACAGTGCAGTACATATTACAGTAGTGTGGTATTACAGTATAGTGATGTGTGATATTACAGTGCAGTACATGATATTACAGTAGTGTGGTATTACAGTATAGTGAGTGTGATATTAGTGCAGTACATATTACAGTAGTGTGGTAGTATAGTGATGTATGATATTACAGTGCATATTATAGTAGTGTGGTGTTACAGTATAGTGATTACAGTGCAGTACATATTACAGTAGTGAGGTATTACAGTGCAGTACATATTACAGTACTGTGGTATTACAGTATAGTGATGTATGATATTACAGTGCAGTACATGATATTACAGTAGTGTGCTATTACAGTATAGTGATGTATGATTACAGTGCAGTACATGATATTACAGTAGTGTGCTATTACAGTATAGTGATGTGTGATATTACAGTGCAGTACATATTACAGTAGTGTGCTATTACAGTATAGTGATGTGTGATATTACAGTGCAGTACATATTACAGTAGTGTGGTATTACAGTATAGTGATGTGTGATATTACAGTGCAGTACATATTACAGTAGTGTGCTATTACAGTATAGTGATGTATGATATTACAGTGCAGTACATATTACAGTAGTGTGCTATTACAGTATAGTGATGTATGATATTACAGTGCAGTACATATTACAGTAGTGTGGTATTACAGTATAGTGATGTGTGATATTACAGTGCAGTACATATTACAGTAATGTGGTATTACAGTATAGTGATGTATATTACAGTGCAGTACATATTACAGTAGTGTGGTATTACAGTATAGTGATGTGTGATATTACAGTGCAGTACATATTACAGTAGTGTGGTATTACAGTATAGTGATGTGTGATATTACAGTGCAGTACATGATATTACAGTAGTGTGGTATTACAGTATAGTGAGTGTGATATTAGTGCAGTACATATTACAGTAGTGTGGTAGTATAGTGATGTATGATATTACAGTGCATATTATAGTAGTGTGGTGTTACAGTATAGTGATTACAGTGCAGTACATATTACAGTAGTGAGGTATTACAGTGCAGTACATATTACAGTACTGTGGTATTACAGTATAGTGATGTATGATATTACAGTGCAGTACATGATATTACAGTAGTGTGCTATTACAGTATAGTGATGTATGATTACAGTGCAGTACATGATATTACAGTAGTGTGCTATTACAGTATAGTGATGTGTGATATTACAGTGCAGTACATATTACAGTAGTGTGCTATTACAGTATAGTGATGTGTGATATTACAGTGCAGTACATATTACAGTAGTGTGGTATTACAGTATAGTGATGTGTGATATTACAGTGCAGTACATATTACAGTAGTGTGCTATTACAGTATAGTGATGTATGATATTACAGTGCAGTACATATTACAGTAGTGTGCTATTACAGTATAGTGATGTATGATATTACAGTGCAGTACATATTACAGTAGTGTGGTATTACAGTATAGTGATGTGTGATATTACAGTGCAGTACATGATATTACAGTAGTGTGGTATTACAGTATAGTGAGTGTGATATTAGTGCAGTACATATTACAGTAGTGTGGTAGTATAGTGATGTATGATATTACAGTGCATATTATAGTAGTGTGGTGTTACAGTATAGTGATTACAGTGCAGTACATATTACAGTAGTGAGGTATTACAGTGCAGTACATATTACAGTACTGTGGTATTACAGTATAGTGATGTATGATATTACAGTGCAGTACATGATATTACAGTAGTGTGCTATTACAGTATAGTGATGTATGATTACAGTGCAGTACATGATATTACAGTAGTGTGCTATTACAGTATAGTGATGTGTGATATTACAGTGCAGTACATATTACAGTAGTGTGCTATTACAGTATAGTGATGTGTGATATTACAGTGCAGTACATATTACAGTAGTGTGGTATTACAGTATAGTGATGTGTGATATTACAGTGCAGTACATATTACAGTAGTGTGCTATTACAGTATAGTGATGTATGATATTACAGTGCAGTACATATTACAGTAGTGTGCTATTACAGTATAGTGATGTATGATATTACAGTGCAGTACATATTACAGTAGTGTGGTATTACAGTATAGTGATGTGTGATATTACAGTGCAGTACATATTACAGTAATGTGGTATTACAGTATAGTGATGTATATTACAGTGCAGTACATATTACAGTAGTGTGGTATTACAGTATAGTGATGTGTGATATTACAGTGCAGTACATATTACAGTAGTGTGGTATTACAGTATAGTGATGTGTGATATTACAGTGCAGTACATGATATTACAGTAGTGTGGTATTACAGTATAGTGAGTGTGATATTAGTGCAGTACATATTACAGTAGTGTGGTAGTATAGTGATGTATGATATTACAGTGCATATTATAGTAGTGTGGTGTTACAGTATAGTGATTACAGTGCAGTACATATTACAGTAGTGAGGTATTACAGTGCAGTACATATTACAGTACTGTGGTATTACAGTATAGTGATGTATGATATTACAGTGCAGTACATGATATTACAGTAGTGTGCTATTACAGTATAGTGATGTATGATTACAGTGCAGTACATGATATTACAGTAGTGTGCTATTACAGTATAGTGATGTGTGATATTACAGTGCAGTACATATTACAGTAGTGTGCTATTACAGTATAGTGATGTATGATATTACAGTGCAGTACATATTACAGTAGTGTGCTATTACAGTATAGTGATGTGTGATATTACAGTGCAGTACATATTACAGTAGTGTGGTATTACAGTATAGTGATGTGTGATATTACAGTGCAGTACATATTACAGTAGTGTGCTATTACAGTATAGTGATGTATGATATTACAGTGCAGTACATATTACAGTAGTGTGCTATTACAGTATAGTGATGTATGATATTACAGTGCAGTACATATTACAGTAGTGTGGTATTACAGTATAGTGATGTGTGATATTACAGTGCAGTACATATTACAGTAATGTGGTATTACAGTATAGTGATGTATATTACAGTGCAGTACATATTACAGTAGTGTGGTATTACAGTATAGTGATGTGTGATATTACAGTGCAGTACATATTACAGTAATGTGGTATTACAGTATAGTGATGTATGATATTACAGTGCAGTACATATTACAGTAGTGTGGTATTACAGTATAGTGATGTATGATATTACAGTGCAGTACATATTACAGTAGTGTGGTATTACAGTATAGTGATGTGTGATATTACAGTGCAGTACATATTACAGTAATGTGGTATTACAGTATAGTGATGTATGATATTACAGTGCAGTACATATTACAGTAGTGTGGTATTACAGTGCAGTACATATTACAGTAGTGTGGTATTACAGTGCAGTACATATTACAGTAGTGTGGTGTTACAGTATAGTGATGTATGATTACAGTGCAGTACATATTACAGTAGTGTGGTATTACAGTATAGTGATGTATGATTACAGTGCAGTACATATTACAGTACTGTGGTGTTACAGTATAGTGATGTATGATATTACAGTGCAGTACATATTACAGTACTGTGGTATTACAGTATAGTTAGTGATGTGTGATATTACAATGCACTACTTATTACAGTAGTGTGGTATTACAGTATAGTGATATTACAGTGCAGTACATATTACAGTAGTGTGCTATTACAGTATAGTGATGTATGATATTACAGTGCAGTACATATTACAGTAGTGTGGTATTACAGTATAGTGATGTGTGATATTACAGTGCAGTACATATTACAGTAATGTGGTATTACAGTATAGTGATGTATATTACAGTGCAGTACATATTACAGTAGTGTGGTATTACAGTATAGTGATGTGTGATATTACAGTGCAGTACATATTACAGTAGTGTGGTATTACAGTATAGTGATGTGTGATATTACAGTGCAGTACATGATATTACAGTAGTGTGGTATTACAGTATAGTGAGTGTGATATTAGTGCAGTACATATTACAGTAGTGTGGTAGTATAGTGATGTATGATATTACAGTGCATATTATAGTAGTGTGGTGTTACAGTATAGTGATTACAGTGCAGTACATATTACAGTAGTGAGGTATTACAGTGCAGTACATATTACAGTACTGTGGTATTACAGTATAGTGATGTATGATATTACAGTGCAGTACATGATATTACAGTAGTGTGCTATTACAGTATAGTGATGTATGATTACAGTGCAGTACATGATATTACAGTAGTGTGCTATTACAGTATAGTGATGTGTGATATTACAGTGCAGTACATATTACAGTTGTGTGCTATTACAGTATAGTGATGTGTGATATTACAGTGCAGTACATATTACAGTAGTGTGCTATTACAGTATAGTGATGTATGATATTACAGTGCAGTACATATTACAGTAGTGTGCTATTACAGTATAGTGATGTATGATATTACAGTGCAGTACATATTACAGTAGTGTGGTATTACAGTATAGTGATGTGTGATATTACAGTGCAGTACATATTACAGTAATGTGGTATTACAGTATAGTGATGTATATTACAGTGCAGTACATATTACAGTAGTGTGGTATTACAGTATAGTGATGTGTGATATTACAGTGCAGTACATATTACAGTAATGTGGTATTACAGTATAGTGATGTATGATATTACAGTGCAGTACATATTACAGTAGTGTGGTATTACAGTATAGTGATGTATGATATTACAGTGCAGTACATATTACAGTAGTGTGGTATTACAGTATAGTGATGTATGATATTACAGTGCAGTACATATTACAGTAGTGTGGTATTACAGTATAGTGATGTATGATATTACAGTGCAGTACATATTACAGTAGTGTGGTATTACAGTATAGTGATGTGTGATATTACAGTGCAGTACATATTACAGTAATGTGGTATTACAGTATAGTGATGTATGATATTACAGTGCAGTACATATTACAGTAGTGTGGTATTACAGTGCAGTACATATTACAGTAGTGTGGTATTACAGTGCAGTACATATTACAGTAGTGTGGTATTACAGTATAGTGATGTATGATTACAGTGCAGTACATATTACAGTAGTGTGGTGTTACAGTATAGTGATGTGTGATATTACAGTGCAGTACATATTACAGTAGTGTGGTATTACAGTATAGTGATAGTATTACAGTGCAGTACATATTACAGTAGTGTGGTATTACAGTATAGTTAGTGATGTGTGATATTACAGTGCAGTACATATTACAGTAGTGTGGTATTACAGTATAGTTAGTGATGTGTGATATTACAGTGCACTACTTATTACAGTAGTGTGGTATTACAGTATAGTGATGTATGATATTACAGTGCACTACTTATTACAGTAGTGTGGTATTACAGTATAGTGATATTATTACAGTGCACTACTTATTACAGTAGTGTGGTATTACAGTACAGTGATATTATTACAGTGCACTACTTATTACAGTAGTGTTGTAGTACAGTCATATTATCGCAGTACATGATATCACACACCATGACCCCCTGCTCCCTGCACAGCGCCCCCTGTGTGTAGCAGAGCCGGCTCGGAGTCCATACAGTGCAGGTCCGGGGCCCCCGGCTGTGTGATTGACAGCTGTCAGTCATTAACCCTATAGTGTGCGGGCCCCGGCCTCCTCCTCACCTGGTAGATGGAGTTCCAGCTGTTGTTCCTGTCCGCCTCCCGGAACTCCCGCTCTATGTCCATCTCTGGCCGCTGTGTCCGCTCCGGCCGCCGCCTGACACCACTGCACGCAGCCGGAAGCGCGCACTCCCACCTCCCCGGGCCCCGCAACGTCACTTCCGCTCCGGGAGAGGCCAATCACAGCGCAGCGCGGGGGGCGCTACGTACCCGGATGTGAGAGAACCGTGATGGCGGCTCCGGTAACGGTCCAGAGCCGCACTAATAGTGATAATGATAATCCAGCACGTGTATACTGAGGGGTATCGGGAAACACATCACCCTACTGGGGCTGCATGGCCTCACACTCTACAGCCAGAAAGGAAACTAGTTCCCAGAGGCCTGGAGAAGAGAGAATGACCCCTGCCTGCTCCCCCGAGTACTGCACTAGACGCTCTTGTGCTGCTCTGAACCCCGTGATTGGTTGCATCGGTCAGGTGACCTGTGCACTGCTCAAATCACCTGACCGCTGCAGCCAATCACAGGCCACTCCGTATCCTGTGCTATTTCAGGACGTCTATGATTGGCTGCAGCAGTGATTTGAGCAGCGCATTATCAGGTCACCTTACCACTGTAGCCAATCACAGACGTTCTAAATCAGCGCAGGATACGGAGTGGTCTGTGATTGGCTGCAGCAGTCAGGTGACCTGATGATGCGCTGCTCGAATCACCTGACTGCTGCAGCCAATCACATGCATTCTTATTCAGCGCAGAATACAGAGTGGTCTGTGATTGGCTGCAGCAGTCAGGTGATTCGAGCATCACATTATCAGGTCACCAAACCGCCACAGCCAATCACAGACCACAGGGATTCAGCCCCTGAGGATCCAGGCAGGGAGAACACCGGATCTATTAACCTCATCCCTGGCTCCATTTTCATCTATGTTTTTCTCCACTTCACTAGGTATGAATGTGGGCGCTAGATTGGTAAAGGGACACCAGGACATACTTGGTACACTTAAAGTGTATGGGGGTCGATCTCCCCTTGACAGATGATGCCTGTTTACATTTTAATCGCTTGCTGTTTATGTTCTGCAGGCAGGAAATACCTGATAATTCTGTCTACAGTACTGAAGACTATGCACACCATTGACATGGAAAAATTAGGTTATAACATTGCACAATTTCAACCCGCAGTCTTCAATCCTTCATCCTCAGACCATCTGATACACAGTTTACAGCCTGATCCAAGTTTCAGATATTTCCCTTGTTGGAGTGTCCCTGCCAGTAATATATGCTGGATGGGAGCTTTGGGTATGTCAGCACAGCTTCTATCCTGCACTTATTTCTTCCTCCATTTCTACAGGCTGTTTTCTCTGCCCACCCTGAGACTTTGATACTTTCTTACCTCTCCATGCTGTGGAAATATGTGTAAACCCCATCTGCTTGACTAGCGCTAAGGGTACCGTTACACGCCGCAATATTGTTCCGATATTGCGTGCAACTTCACCGGAGCACGCACGTTTTTGGCACTTGTCCAAGATTGCATAGGAGATGTTACACGTAGCAATCACACCTGCAACCTCCGACGATCCGGCGTCCCGGAAGTCGGCTGCCAAATTGCCCAGGCGATTTTGCAGATCACACTTGCGCCGTCACACAGCACAACCACATCAGCAATGTGGGCGTACTTTTGACACAGCTTAGGACTTAGGCGTACCTGAGTTAAGTGAACCGCGCCTAGAACACTCCGATTGGACGGCGAAAGAGTGTTACCATTTGTC
The DNA here is from genome assembly GCA_033576535.1 of Allobates femoralis. Classification (NCBI taxonomy): domain Eukaryota; kingdom Metazoa; phylum Chordata; class Amphibia; order Anura; family Aromobatidae; genus Allobates; species Allobates femoralis. The sequence goes on from JARQOC010000006.1 coordinate 428,706,937, forward strand.
AGCCATCTCATACAACATGGTGGCGATATGGATGCAATTGCCCATTCTATCATCTTGAAACTGATGTCATATGTGATGTGTAGCAGGTCCTGCAACACACTGCGGCGTCGCCAAACTGGCCATCCAATCGGCAAACAATACTAGCCACCAATCGCCGTAGATGGGGCGCGGAAGACACAACCCACAGGCACGCCTACGGCCTTGGTTGTGCAACCTGTGAAATCGCATACGACATCGTAGTTGCGCCGTCACACAGCACGATCATGCCATATCGCATATGCAATATTGTACGGTTGAAGGGCTTGCACAATCTCATTGCGATGTCGTCCCTGCGATTTTTCCGTCGCATTGCCTTGTTACACGACACAACGCACGAACGATATCAACTGCAACTGGCCACACCACGTGACTTTTGGTCGATGCTGCATGCGATATCGCGACGTGTAACGGTACCCTTAGACCTAGTTCAGATGGATGTTTTTCATGTTCCAAATACAGACCTCATTGGTTGCTTGCACTCCTGACCCAATCTGATAGATACAAATGAGGCCGTAAGCTTGGGCATTAGGATAAGAGTATATGTTGAAGTGTCTCCATCTTAATGCAAACTAAAGGCCGGGTTACACATAACGATGTGCCATCGACCCGACCAACGATCAGGATCGCTGGCACATCGCTATGTGATCGCTGGTGAGATGCCAGACGGGCAGATCTGACCAGTGACCAGCAATCCGTGTAACGACCTCGACGAGGTCCCGCTACTGTATTCAGTGGGAGAATGCTGGTAACCAGGGTAGCGCTGTGCTTAGTAACCCGATTTGTATCCTGGTTACCAGGAAACACATCGGGTTAGAAAGGCGTCACACACGCCGATGTCTACTGATCAGCGGCACAGCAACGACCAAAAAATGGTCCTGGCCATTCCGGAGCGATCAGCGAGCTGGTCACTGCAGCATGTCACACACAGCGACATTGCTGCAAGGTCGCTGTAACGTCACAAAACCTGTGATGTTGCAGCGATATTGCTGCGTGTAACGGGGCCTTAAGAGAAATTGAGAACAATCAAGAGTGGATTTGTAATGGGGCCGTCACACGCGTCAATATCGTGTGCACGATCACTGCTGCACGTGACGTTGCAACGATATTGACGCATGTGACAGGGCGCATCAACCAGCGATAAATCGCTGGTTGATGGTTGCCAGGTTTTAGAACAGTGATGGGCAACCTTTTGAGCTTGGTGTGTCAAAATTCGCCAAAAAACCGAGCATAAATCGCGAGGTGTGTCACCTTGAGAAAAAAAACCCTAATTTTACGATATTTATAGTTTAAATAACAAATATGTATAATTCTTTAACTTACCTGCTTAGTGACTTCTTTGTTAATCTGTCAGTTGGTTTCTTTTGTTGGTCTTGCTGTTATTTAACCTGTGTGGGGTGTCATGAACTAAGATAAGTGAGAGGGAGGGGGAATTCTTCAAGTGATGGCGAACCTGTGGCAGTCCAGCAACAGCTGGACTGCCACACTGCCACAGGTTCACCATCACTGATTTAGTGACTTTTTTGTTGCTGAATTTCATTGGCTAAATCTTCAATTGAAGGTTGGTATTTTGCACACTTCAAGGCCAAGCAAGCGCTACTAAGGTTATCTGTCAAAATGTCTATTTATATTCCACGTTCTGCTTACTACCGTTTCACTACATAGAACGCAAAATGATCTGCCATTTTTTTCTATAATGCCATACATCTCAGTCCATGTCTCTTGAAAGGGTCGGCTACTGCTACTACCACTTCCTTTACTTAACCTTGGTTTTTTTGGCTTCTCCATAAGAGGGGCAGTGACAGAAGATTTATAGACAGCCCTGCAGGCAATTAGGGGTTAACTGTCTTTTAGGAAAGGGCAGAGTTAATAAGCAGAAATAGGGATTAATAGGGTGAAATGCAGTCTGTACTATGCTGCAAGATGGCGTTCCTTATGTAAATCAATGGCGGGAAACGGCACCCATAGCACAGGCCTCTTCCAGCCTCCCCCTCACTTATCTCAGTAATGGCCAATCACACATTCATGACACCCCAGATTCTGCCCAGAACCTTTCAGTGGAGGATGGTTGCTGTAGTAATCACTGGACCTCCAGACAGACCTCCAGACAGCGATCACAGGGCCTCAGATATGCGTCCCCCGCAGCGTTCCGCTGCTCCCTGCTGCGCCAGCCAGAAGTTCCGCTTACCGGAAGTCCCAGGACTAGACGCTCTGTGCCGGAGCTCTGCTGTTCTGGCTACAGACCTCCAGCACATTTTTTTTTCCTCAGCTGTAGTTAGTGATGGGCGAGTCCTAACTCGGAATCGCTTGACTCTAGTCTAGCGAGTCCGAGCCCGGGACTCGCTACTCGTTGCTAGTCTAGCGAGTCCAATGTTAATGAATGGGGAAGCGAGTAATAGCGAGTAGTGTGAGATTTACAAATCGCAGATGTCTCGGAAAGCGCTCGCATTGCCGTGTCGGAAACCCCACTCGCAACAGTTTTTTGCTGCTGTGTCTGTGTCTGTGGTTTTTATCCAAATAGCGAGTCTAGTTTCTCCGGCGGCCGCGTGTCACTGAAAATAGCTACGCGTGTCAGTGCTGACACGCGTGTCATAGGTTCGCCATCACTGTTTTAGAACCTGTTCTAAAACCTGGCAATGGTCGCCCGGTGTACATGCAGCATCGCTTCGTGTGACACCGGGAGACGCGATATTCCAGCTCCCAGCGCCTCTCAGGAAGCGCTGGGAGCTGGTATCCAGGGTAAACTGCGGGTATCTAGGCAGCGCGCGCTGCCTAGATTACCTGATGTATACCTTAGTTACCAGCCTCCTCCGCTCACGGGCTGGTATCTAAGGTACACAGCAGGTAACTAGGGACCCTAGTTACCTGCTGTGTACCTTAGATACCAGCCGGTGAGAGGAGGAGGCTGGTAACTAAGGTACACATCGGGTATCTAGGCAGCGTGCGCTGCCTAGATACCCGCAGTTTACCTTGGAGACCAGCCTGCTCCCGCTTACCGCAGCCTAGCAGCGGGAGCAAGACATCGTGGAAACGATATTTAAATCGTTTCCACGATGTCTGTGGTCCATTGATCTCTGGTGAGTCTGTCTGTGTGACAGCTCGCCAGCGATCATCTGTCAATGTCATCAGCGATTAGATCGCTGACGACATTGACGCGTGTGACGGCCCCATAACATTTTTGCAGATCGCTCAGCAAGACAAAAGGTCTTACAGACACTCAGCAAATAGTAGACATTTTTAATGAAGACTATAAAGTTGCTAAGCTTTGCATTTAGGAAGCAAATGAACCAAAACATACATTTGTGCAATATTATTATTTATTATAGCGTCATTTATTCCAATCATGCAAATCCTTAATAACATTAGTCTTTTTCTAAAGTGACTTTTGGGCGCCCCCCTAGGCTCCAGGGCCCTGGGTGCGATTGCAACCCCTGCACCTGTGGTAGTTACACCCCTTCCCACAGGCCATTCCAGACAATTTTGCTTATGAACAGCCCAATAGCATTTCTTCCCTTGCGATCCTTTCCATGTGCACAAATAGTAGCTTTCAAGCACATACAGGATATGGCCACATTCAAGAGAAATTACCTTACAAATTCTAGGATTCATCTTTCCTACTTCACCTTGTGAAAATGAAAAAATTGGGGCTAATGCATTATTTTAGTGGAAAAAACCCCGTAATTTTTAGTTTCCACATCCCAAGATTATACAATTCTATGAAGAACCTGTAGGTTCAAAATGTTCCCTTACAAGTCTAGATGAATTTCTTGAAGGGTGTAGGTTCCAAAATGGAGTAACCTTTTGGGGACTCTGGTTTTCTAGCATCTCAGGGACTCTGTAAGGGCCACGTTACACATAGCTATGCTCCAGCGATCCCACCAACGATCTGACCTGGCCGGGATCACTGGAACATCGCTATGTGATCGCTGGTGAGATGCCAGACAGGCAGACTTACCAGCGATCACCCAGTGATGCGCCAACACCCGACGGTCATTGGGATCGTTCAGGGTCTCGGGCGTAGACTGGGGATCGCTGGTCATTGCTCCTGTTACAAACAGCGATGCAGCCTGGCCAGCGGGAGATCGCCGATCGAAAAATGGTCCAGGCCATTCGTTACCGATCAGCGAAATCCCAGCGAGGCGCTGATTGCTGGTGTGTGTTACACACAGGGATATCGTTGGCGAAGTCGCCGCAACGTCACAAAACCTGTGACGTTGAGGCGATATCGTTAACGATATTGCTACGTGTAACGGGGCCTTTAGTGTCACCTGCAAACTATTGAAGCCAAATAGTATTTATTTTCTTCAGTGCCCAACTGTGTGCCCAAATAGTATTTATTTTCTTCTGTACCCTTCTGTGTGCCCAAATAGTATTTATTTTCTTCTGTGCCTGTTTGGCCAAATAGTAGTATTTTAATTAAAATAGAGCCTTTATACAGTTGCTTCATAAATTATTGGTTCCGTTTTCTCCTGTTACCCATCATGAAAATGAAAAAAGTGGGGCTAAGGCTGGCTTCACACCACAGTGTGATCCGGTCCGGGGCTGTCCGGTGTAAACCAGGCAGCCCCGGACCGTTTTTTGGCCCCATAGTAGCCTATGGAGCCGGATGGCAGCTCTCTGCCATCCGGTTTCATCTCTCCGGTGGAATCCGGGAGAAATCGGATTATTCTTTCCGGACACAAAAATGATGCTTGCATCATTTTGTTGTCCGGGGAGAAAAATCTCCCCAATTTGCCGTATCCCGGATTCTCCAGCGCTCCCTAACATGGGAGCCTATGGGGCCGGATTTCCCCGGATACTGGCGGCTGCACGCCGCTGTTGTTCCAGGACCGTGGCTAGCTCCATGCTCGATAAAAGATCGAGATCTTTGGTGCCAACCACACACGTGACGTTTGGAGACTGGATGGCACTGCATACGACCCCAAGAATACCATCCCTACAGTCAAGCATGGTGGTGGCAGCATCATGCTGTGGGGCTGTTTCTCAGCCAAGGGGCCTGGCCATCTGGTCCGCATCCATGGGAAGATGGATAGCACGGCCTACCTGGAGATTTTGGCCAAGAACTTCCGCTCCTCCATCAAGGATCTTAAGATGGGTCGTAATTTCATCTTCCAATAAGACAACGACCCAAAGCACACAGCCAAGAAAACCAAGGCCTGGTTCAAGAGGGAAAAAATCAAGGTGTTGGAGTGGCCTAGTCAGTCTCCTGACCTTAACCCAATTGAAAACTTGTGGAAGGAGCTCAAGATTAAAGTCCACATGAGACACCCAAAGTACCTAGATGACTTGGAGAAGATCTGCATGGAGGAGTGGGCCAAGATAACTCCAGTGACCTGTGCCGGCCTGATCAGGTCTTATAAAAGACGATTATTAGCTGTAATTGCAAACAAGGGTTATTCCACAAAATATTAAACCTAGGGGTTGAATAATAATTTACCCACACTTTTATGTTTAAAATTTATTAAAATTCAACTGAGCAACATAACTTTTTGGTTTGTAAGATTTATGCTTCTGTTAATAAATCCTACTCTCGTTTGCAGTTTGAAGGCTCTAACTTATTTGCATCTTATCAAACCACCTAAATCTGCGGGGGTTGAATACTACTTGTAGGCACTGTATATTTGCGCTCTTAAAGTCATACAGCGCTCCTTTCATTTTCATGCCATGCTGTGTATCTTAATGGGAACCTGCCACCAGGTTTTCCCCCATATAAACTAAAAAGCACCACCCTTAAGCCCTGTTACACCACTCTCCAGCAATCTGTTTATAACCTCCCCCTTCCCGCAGATCCATGAAAATACCTTTTCTATTCCATGCAGTATGCTAATCACTCCAATCCAATGAGCGTTGCAGCCTGTGCTCGGCGCCTCCTCTCTCCCCACAATTGCCGGCCCTCCTGTCTTGATGGATGTGGATTATGTATTTTATGTTATTCTCTCAGCGATGCAAAATAATTGAAATTCTCCTAAATAACAACTCATATTTTGTGTAGGTTCCATTATCTTGCTGATTGACAGGCGAAGATGTGGCAAGTTTATTACAAGGTGTAGCTCTTAAATATGGTGCATATTAGGCCACATGCACACGTTCAGTGTTTGGTGAGTTCTTTACCTCCATATTTTACCTCAGGATTTGGTGAGTTTTTTGCCTCAGTATTTGGTGAGTTTTTTACCTCAGTTTTTACCTCAGGATTTTTTTCCTCAGTATTTGTAGCCAAAACCAGAAGTGGAACAATCAGGGTGCGTGCACACGATCAGTGTACGCAGCGTTTTGGACGCAGTGTCTTACCGCTGCGTCCAAAACGCTGCGTAGTACAGTACTAGCATAGTGGATGGGCTTTCAAGAAATCCCATCCTCACTATGCGTAACCCGCCCGCAGTGTCTTTGGAGCTGCAGTGCGGGTTGCCGGGAGTCCGCTCATCCGCAGCATGTTCATTTCATGCTGCGGAGTCGGAAGCGGCTCCCATCGGGTGACTGCAGGGAGAAGCCGCCCTGCACCCGCCACACATGGTGAGTACAGAGCGGCTGCGGTCTCCCTGCTGCCACCCGCGGCTTCCCTCCGGTCCGGAGGAGCTGTGTCCAACACGCAGCTCCTCCAGACCGTATGCACGCACCCTCAGAGGAAAAGTATAATAGAAACATCTGCACCACTTCAGTATTTACCACCCACTCCTGGTTTTGGCTACAAAAACGGAGGTAAAAAACTCACAAATACTCAACATGTGCACGTAGTGTAAGTATTTTATGAAGCATGCAGTAGCAGAGCAAATCTGCAACCATGGGCCGTGTAGTGTTACGGTACATGTACTTGCTATAATAAGGCCCCTTTCACATCAGCGGTTTTTGAAAAAAGCGGCAGTTGCGGTCAAAAAAAACGCATCTGCCGCATTTTCCACATGATGGCGGCACTTGCGGCAAGCCCCATGCATTGTCTATGGGGATTGCGGTAAGTGTGCGGCAAGTGTGGTTCCAGTAGTTGCGGCAGTTGCGGCTGCGAAAAAACCCGCCACTGACCGCATTTTTTTTCGCGGCCGCAACTGCCGGAACCGCACTTGCCGCACCTGCCGCACACTTACCGCAAGCCACATAGACACTGCACGGGGCACGCAGTAAGTACGGCCGTTAGGCGGAAAATGTAGCAGATGCGTCTTTTTGACCGCAACTGCTGCATTTTTCAAAAAATACTGATGTAAAAGGGGCCTAGGCTGCTTTCACATCAGCGGTAATCGCTGATCGCGGCAGTTGCGGTGAAAAAACCGCAACTGCCTCGTTTACCGCATAAGGGCCCTTTCACATCTGCGTTTATTTGAAATCGCGGCAGATGCGGTGAAAAAACCGCATCTGCCGCGATTGCCGCATAACCGCTGCACTTGCGGCGCGGTTGCGGTAATTCCCATTGAAAGTATAGGGGGACTTGCGGCAGGTGCGGCAAGTGCGGTTTTGCACTTGCGGCAGGTGCGGCCGCGAAAAAAACCGCGGTCGCAAGTGCAGCGGTTATGCGGCAATCGCGGCAGATGCAGTTTTTTCACCGCATCTGCCGCGATTTCAAATAAACGCAGATGTGAAAGGGCCCTAACACTTGCGGCAAGCCCTGTACAATGTCTATGGGGCTTGCGGTAAGTGCGGCAGGTGCGGTTTCAGCAGTTGCGGCAAGTGCGGCCACGGAAAAAACCGCGGTATGTCGCGTTTTTTTCGCGGCCGCAAGTGCCGAAACCGCACTTGCCGCACCTGCCGCACAGTCACCATAAGCCCCATAGACATTGCATGGGGCTTGTCGTAAGTGAACCACAAGTGCGGCCGTTATGCGGTAATCGCGGCAGTTACGTTTTTTTTCACCGCAACTGCCGCCATCAGTGTAAAACGCTGATGTGAAAGGGGCCTAGGTCAGTTATTGCAATTTACCTGCAGATATAGGGTTAATCTGATGTAAATAGTGTTAGGCTTAGGTCAGACTAGGGTATGGCATCATGTGAGAGCATCAGATGTGAAATACGAATGACACTCGGCTGAGGCTCTGCTGCGAGCGTGTACCGAGTGTTATGTATCTCTGATCCAATCCTGCGATTGAATCACAGGTGGGAAGGAGAAGGAGAGATTAACTACATCTCTTTTATTAACAGCCTCAAATATGTGCTGAGTGCAGTGCAATATTTCACTCGCACCCTTAAGGTGGGGTCACACGCGGCGATTTCGCTCGCGACATCGCCGAAAAGTGACATCACAGCGATGTCGCGGGCGATATTGCAAGTGCGTCGCGCTGTGTGACAGCGAGACGCAACTGCAAATTATCGCTGGTCGCAGGTTGACAGGTTTATGAACATGTTTATAAACCTGTCAACCTGTAACCAGCGATTAGGCTGGATCGCGCCGTCTGACACTGTTGGCGGCGCGATCCAGCCTATATCGCAGTGTTTCTTAGCCATCGCTCGCTGGGCTGAGCCCAGCCCAGCGAGCGACGGCTCCGCCCACATTGCCGCCGCGTCACCGGCAACGTCGTGCCGTGTGACAGCTGGCCTGCGATGTCGGAAGCGAGCGTGCACCTGCAACTCGCTTCCGACATCGGAGGCCAGATCGCCGCGTGTGACAGCACCTATAGACTTGTAAGGGTGCGAGTGATACAACACTCACAGACAATCCCAACATGCTGCAATTTTTTCCTCAGCCCGTATAGGACTGAGGGAAAACTCGCAGGTCTGAGTTGCCTGATTTTCAAACCTTGAGCCAAGTGCATGTGAGATTTACTCGCATTACACTCAGGCAAGTCATACACTAGTGACAAACCTGCTAGGGCCGGGGTACTCGGTAACTGGGTTGGTCGGTTCGGTGGGAGGTCACGGTGACCAGCTCCGTGGCCCTGAGCGTGCAGAAAATGGGGTATTTACAGGGGATAGTTTGTGACACAACCTGTGGTATTTGGCCAGTGGTAGCCGACGCTGCAGGATGTGACCGCGGTTGCAGATGGTAGTGCAGCTGGGATGGTAAAGCTCCCCACAGGTGGAGCTGGGCCCCAGGGATGGAGTGTATGGTCTATGGTGATGGTCACTGGGCAGGCCTGAGGGCGTGGGAAATAATCTGAGGACACAGCAGGGTGCAGTCTTCACGCTTTACTCTCAGTTGTCCAGGTTACAACAGCCAGCCAGGTGCTGTGTCCTCTGGGTCAGTGATCCAGCCAACTCCCGGGTAGATAGGGGGCACTTTACCGGGACCCCCTTCTCATGTACCTTTCCAGGTCGTTTCACTGCACTGGCTCTCGCCCTCCTGCCCTGCGCCTTGCACATAGTGTCCCAAGCCAGCAACCCAGGGCCCTGTCAGGCGACGACCTCTGCAACCCTCCAGTTGGAGTGGATTAGGGCGCCATGGGTGGGTTCCCCATTTCCTGTGCCCCTAGGACCCCTGCTCCGTTCTGTTTGCCTCCTCCCGCAGACCCTTCTCCACTCTCCTGGGACAAGCCTCTCGGTGGCTGCAGTCCCCAGGACGTCTGACCTGTTCATCTTTCACTTCCTTCTCTACACGTTCCCCTGACATTCTCCTGTTTTCCAGCCACCCCCTCTACCTACTCCCCCATCCAGCCTGAAATGGGGCCCTCCCTCAAAAGGGTCCGCTCAGATCCCCTGGCCTGGAGTGGAGTGGTGTTGGATGCGGGTTTGTGGGTACTGGGTAGTGCCCCCCCTCCTTATCCGGGAGTGGAGTACCACACCTCTGGCTGAGATGCAGTACCTCTGTGGCGACTGGACCCTCAAGGGTGCCACACTAGCGTGACTCCCGTCTTAGAAAGGTGCTGGGCTACTGTACTTAAATTGCAGCTCCTGGGCAAAAATCATCTTATTCCTTCCGGGAGCCACCCTGCATCCTCCTAAGGCTAGGCTCACATGAGCGTAGATTCTCTCATGCAAGCGAATTTTATCAGTCTCAGCTTAGTATGATCCGATTCACTTGGATGACAAAATCGGAGCACTTTGGAGAAAATGGAGAACAAAACTCCATTCTGTGAGTGTGTGGACATCAGATTGCACTCGGATGTCATCAGAGTGCAGTCCTGTGATTTCCATACACCCATAAACCTGTATGGGCATTCACTGTCCAATTTGCACTACCAATCACAGTATACTGCACTTTTTTTCTCATGCCGAAACGGCAAGAGAAATTAGACTTTGATCAGCATTGCACCATAGTACAATATTGATCCAAGGACTATCCAATAGTACATCAGCTAGCACTCGTCTGATGTATCTGCTCATGTGAGCAAGCTCTAACGCCATTTACCTGCAGATTGACAGTATAACTGTAGGTAGATTTACTACCCGTGTTTCCCCGAAAATAAGACAGCGTCTTATGTTAATTTTTGCTCCTAAAGATGCGCCATGTCTTATTTTCGGGGGGTGTCTTACTTTTATCATCCCCTTTCGGCCCCCACTAAAGTAACCCCATCATCCTCCAATATGGTATCAGGGGGACACACACAGGGGCACACATGCGGACACACAAACACACACAGGCGCACACACGGAGACAAACAAACAAGGGCACACACACAGGGGCACACACACACACAGGGGCACACACAGGGACACACAAACACAGGGGCACGCACACAGGAGCACACACACACACAGACAGGGACACTTCTCACCGGTCCCTGCTGCACACAGGCGCTGCTCTCAGCTGCCTGCCGCTGTCCTGGTGCTCGCCACTACAAGGAGGATGGCACCACTCTCATCTCCTTGCAGCAGGTGCCGTAGGTGTACGGTGCCACTGGCCCAGCCATTCACAGGCCAGGAGCCAACTGGGCAGCCAATCACAGGCCAGAAGCCGACGTCATGCAGCGAATGGCCTGTGATTGGCCGCTGGGCAGTTCCTGGCTTGTGATTGGCCAGGACAGTGGCGGGGGCTTGAAAAATAGAACGGTGCCAGTCTACATGCATCTGCGTCACCGCTCACAGCGACGGGCATCGGGACACGAGGGGGGGGGCTTTCTGTAAGCGGGGGCGGGCTGGAGGAGTCACAGCTGCATGCTGTGGGGAAATATTGTAAAATAGCGACATGCCTTATTTTCGGGGGGGGGGGTGCCTTATATTTACAGGCACATTAAACCCCCTGGCATGCCTTACTTTCGGGGGGCGCCCTATTTTCGGGAAAACAGGGTAACATGACAGGTTCTGTTTAAGCCAATTTCTTGTATAAATTATAGAAAATTTGTCAGGGATCAGGACGTCACACTTTTATTAAAGCTAAATAGGCATATACAAAAATATGTCATTTTTTTCCTGCACAATTCTTTTGTACAATAATTGTGTATAAAAGAATATTTTATCTGTGTTGTGCCAGCATTGTCCTGCAGGGGTCACTGTAGATGCCAGGATCTGTGATCAGCACAGGTGGATGAGGCTGCATACTCACGATGAGTCTATGCAGGTGTTTTGAACTCAGCACCCTGCCGCAGCGTCCAAGACGCTGTGTAGTACAGTATAAGCATAGTGGATGGGATTTTAAGAAATCCCATCCTTACCATGCTTAACCCGACCGCAGCAATCTGACAGCTGTGGTGCAGGTTGCCGGCAGTCCGCTCCTCCTCCGCATGTTCATTTCATGCTGCGGAGTTGGAAGGGGCTCTCATCGAGTGACTGCAGGGAGAAGCCGCCCTGCACCCAACGCACATGGTGAGTACAGGGCGGCTGCGGTCACCTGCGGCTTCACTCAGGTCTGGAGGAGTTGCGTCCATCATCCAGCTCCTCCGGACCATGAGCACATGCCCTAAGACAGGGGTCTCAAACTCGGCTGGGTTGGTGGGCCGCACATAGAAAAACATTTTTAGCGGAGGGCCGCATCTCTTGTGGGACTAAGTGATAATTTTAGTAATACCAGAATTTTTTGCTCAATGTAGTAAAGTACAAATCCTGATCCCTTTCTTGTAGTAATGTCCCCATCCTGTAGTAATGTCCTTTTCTACTGATGTCCCCCATCCTGATCCCTTTTTCTAGTGATGATCCCCATCCTGATCACCTTTTCTACTGATGTCCCCCATCCTGATCCCTTTTTCTAGTGATGATCCCTATCCTGATCCCTTTTTCTAGTAATGTCCACCATCCTGATCCCCTTTTGTAGCGATGTTCCCATACTGATCTCCTTTTCTAGTGATGTTCCCCATCCCATTCCCCTTTAGTAGTGATATCCCCCATCTTGATCCCTTTTAGTGATGATGTCCCCATCCCGATCCCCTTTTATAGTGATGTCCCCCATCCTGATCTACTTTTATAGTGATGCCCCCCATCCTGTTTTACCTTCTTATTACACACTCAAATGCACACTATCACACACAAACCCACACACAACCCCCCCCCCCCCACACACACACATACTCTCACACACACTCACACATCCTCATACACACTCTCACACTCATACACACACTGAAACTCGCACAGCTTTCTTATACACACATCCTCACTCACACACTCACCCTCACACACACTTTTCTTACTTTAATGATGCATTGCTCCAGTGCAGGGGGCCGCCGCGGTCCCTGCTGTACTGACTTCCGGCCTCCGCTGTGCTATGACTTCCTCCAGCCGCCGCTCAGACAAGCGCTGTTGCTCATCAAGATCAATGCAATCTGCCAGCCTCTCATTGGCTGGCAACTTGCATTGATCTTGCTGAGTGGCAGAGCTTGTTAGTGCTGCGGACAGAAGACATCACACAGCAGGGACTGCAGCAGCCCCCTGCAGTGGGGTGATGCATCATTAAGTTGTCCAAGGTGCTGCGGGCCGCATAGTGAAGCCCCAGGGGCCGCATGCGGCCCTCGGGCCGCGAGTTTGAGACCCCTGCCCTAAGAGGTGCTGGGAATGTGCAGACTGTGGACATCCTCCGCCTCATCACAAGGTGGGTTTTTAGATCCTTTTTATTGTTGTTTATACAGACATCATGAAGTTCATGTGTTAGATACAGTATATTCAGCTATTCTGTATTTTCTTCTTAAATACCTATATTTATGCTATCTGATGTAGCAGACTTTGTTTTCTCTTGCATTCATACAAAATCTGTCAGAGAAATTTTCCTTATAAAATGAGAGGCACGCAGTGATGCTATAAAGCTCATACATACATGGTGTCATATAGACCTGACCAATTTGGTGGTTCCTATGGGGCTATAATGTGATCTTTGATCCTCTTCCCGTAGAGCAGATTCTGAAACTCTGGTGTGAATATGGTGCTACAATGGTACAAGCTCTATGAAAAGGGAGGGGAGAAATGGCCTTGAAATTGATTGCCATGGTGCAAAATTTTTCATTTTTTTTTATTTTTTAAAGGTATGTTCCCACTTGTCTCCTCCACTGGAGGCTTCCTAAGAAGATGTGATGAATTCTGCCCTGTTTTCCAGGAGTTTTATGATACTTTTCTTTGCAATCAAACCTTCAATCATTGAAGTAAAGGTATGAGTGCACTCAGCATCCCAGAGCCTGTAAGCCATAGGCTACACTTTGGTAACAACTATTGGTTGGTTCCTTTTAACTCATTTGTTCAAAGGCAGGAAGAGAGAAGCCGGCGGTGATTAGGTGCGGGGCTCGCAAGACATCACAACCTCACATGAGACCGTGAGCTCCTCTGACATCACTGGAACTGTGCTGGCACAGGAGGCTAGTATAAGCTTTTTTGATATTAACTGGGGACAACTTGGTGAATGAGAAGTGATTATCCTAGTAGTGGACAACCCCTTCAATCAGCAAAGCAAATTAGTCATAAAATTGAAAGTCTTCTGTCTCCCCCTTGTGGCTACATAAGGAACCTACAGTTTAGTCTATGAAAGATGTATCAATTAAATATGATGGAGTTCTAGAGGGGAACATTTCTCCTTGCAGAGACTGCTAAGTCGGCATAAGGAGACTTGGGGTACATTCCCACAAGTGTTTCTTCAGGTTTTCATGCAGCTGCATTTCTGCATGAATCCCACACAGCTTACTTATGTATTGTCATACATTTTTGACACATACATTTTTGTTTCAATAAAGTTGGTTGAAAGACAGGAAGCAGAAGTTAATCAAAGCAACCACCCCCACAACATATTATACACTTGCACCCTTTAGTGCATTTCATATGTCACTAAAGGTGTGTTTTTATCCTTGTTTAACCTAATAAATAATTTAAAATAGATGGCATGGGGTTACCCCTATTTTTTGATAATCAGCCAAGACAAAACAGCTGCAGGCTAGGAAGGTCTATGGATATTTGGTCCTTCTCAGGTACCAGCCATCAACCGCCTCAGAAATGGTCCACTACATTAGATGTGCAAATTCTGGAGCATTCGCCTCGGCTCTTCCCAATTGCCCTGGTGCTTTGGTAATCTGGGTAATAGTTTATGGCAGGGGTGGGGATCCATTTTCATGCCAGGAGCCATTTGGAAATTTCTACTGTTATTCTTGGGCTGCACAAAATTATTACCTTGAAAATTCCCCTGCTATATTTGGTCAAATAATGAACTCACCCCTAATGTGACGGCTGGAGCTGCTTCTCCTTGGTGCGGCTGTGATGTATGTGATCTTAATCTTGTTGCTTTTCCTGGGTTGTGTTGGCCTGGAGTGCAGTTGACGTGCCCCGTTGGGGCCGTGGGGTACTCGGAGCCGGGCCCTTCGGGGTCGCCCGGGTCTGGGATGTCACGGTGGCATGACCCAGTCCCTGGCCCCGGAGCGGTCAATAAAGGAAAGGGAAGGGGAGTGTTCTTGGAATAGGAGATTTATAGGGGATTAGGGGTGGTTGTCATGACGCCACCCGTGGTATTTGGCTATTGATGGCCGACTCTGCGGTCCAAGACCTCTGGGGATGATGGGCTGGCAGCTGTGATGGTTCGCTCCCCACAGGTGGAGCGGGTCCCCAGGGCATCTGGTGTAGAGAGTATTGGCAATGGAGGGCCAGCGGGGCTGATCTGGTGGCAGGGAGGGATCAGAGCGGCTCAGAGGCAGGACCCTGCATCCTGCACGGTTCATCAGTCTACCGCTCTTCAGACAGGAAATGAACAGTCTCACACACAGTTCTGAGTTCCAAACCCAGTCTACTTAGCTTTTACTCTGCTAGCACCACAGGGTACAGTTCTGGTTCAGTCGCAGTATGTTTGCCTGTTTGCCTAACTTCTGCTCACGCCTCCGCACACAGTGCCCCAATCCAGCAGCCACGGGTCCTGTCTGGCGAACAGCACCACGTCCCCTGACCCTAGTACGGCTACCTTCTCGGCGGATGTGTCGGGAGTCAGCCACATCTCCTCTAGATCTTGTGACCTCCCGTTCCGTGGTTGAAGTGTAGAGTGTCCTCGACACCTTCAGGGCTGGTTCTCAACCTGCCCTTCCGCTTCAATTCAGATTTGGGTGCACGGGTGGATCGCTCTCTGCCTGTGCCCGTAGGACTCCCTCCATCTCTCTGCAGTTTGCTGTTCTGGGACCCAGGGAGAGCCTCATGTCCGCTCAAGTCCTCGGGTCCTTCTCCTTTCACTGCACTGCTCCCACATTCTGATCTCCTACTGTCTCCCTACTTCCTCTTGTTTTTCCTTTTTATCTACTCCCCTACTTCCTAACTGCTTCCCTTCTAACTTCCCACCCTCCACCTCTCTCCCCGCCATCCCGCTAACTATCTGTGCCCTCCCCCTATCGGGTCTGCCCACCGTTCCCCAGATCGGGTGTGTTGGGTGCTTTTGTGGATGTCTGAACTTACCATCCTGTTTACTGAGAACAGGAATACCACACCTGTGGATTGGGTGCAGGACCCCTCTGTGGCGACCTGACCGCAGGGGCGCCACACAGTCAACTCTTTTATAATAATTGTTGTACATCCTATGCATCACATGGGAGATTGTGGGACTTCTGTATATTTATCACATGGCGGATGCAGGGACTGCTGTATATAAATCACATGGGGGATGCTGGGACCGCTGTGTATAAATCACATGGAGGATGCTAGGACAGCTGTATATACATCACATGGCATGGGGGATCCTGGAACTTCTGTATATACATCACATGGGAGATCCTGGGACTTCTGTATATATATCACATGGGAGATGCTGGGACCGCTGTATATAAATCACTTGGGGGATGCTGGAACTGCTGTATATAAATCACATGGGGGATGCTGAGACTGCTGTCTATACATCACAGAGGATGCTGGGACTGCTGTATTTATGTCACATAGGGGATGCTGGGACTGCTGTATATACACCACATAGGGAATGCTGGGACCGCTGTATATACATCACATAGGGGATGCTGGGACTGCTGTATGTATATACATCACATAGCAGATGCTGGGACTGCTGAATATACATCTCATAGTGGATGTTGGGACTGATGTATACATACATCACATAGCGGATGCTGGAGCTGCTGTATATACATCACATAGCGGATGTTGGGACTGCTGTATACATACATCAGATAGGGGATTCTGGGACTGCTGTATATGTATCAAAGGAGGGGCTGAGGCATCACGAGGGGGGCACATACATCACGGGGGTGGTACATACATCAAACCAAATCAATGCAAAATAAATGTCAATCTAAATTTACCACTAAAGTAAAGCATTACATGTCACGAAAAAACTTTCTCAGAATCACTGGAGTTGGTTGAAGCATTTTAAAGTTATTACCTTGTAAATTGATACTAGTCAGAATTGCAAAATTTGGTCTGGTCAGTAAGGAGATAATCAATATTCATCCATAGCATTGTCCAGCACTGAGTGTTGCAGTGTAAAAATGATATAACTACAGACCAGTCTCCAATCTCCCCTTCATCTCTAAACTCCTGGAGCGCCTGGTCTATTCCTGCCTCACCCGTTACCTCTCCGCTCACTCTCTGCTAGACCCATTACAGTCTGGTTTCCGCCCCCTTCACTCTACAGAAACCGCCCTCATCAAAGTGACCAATGACCTTCTGACAGCAAAACGTAATGGTAACCACTCTCTGCTTATTCTCCTTGATCTCTCTGCAGCTTTTGACACTGTCGACCATCAGCTCCTACTCTCTATGCTGCACTCCATTGGCATAAAGGACATTGCTCTCTCCTGGCTCTCCTCCTATCTTTCTGACCGCTCTTTCAGTGTATCTTTTGCTGGCTCCACTTCTTCCCCTCTTCCCCTCACTATTGGAGTCCCTCAGGGGTCAGTCCTTGGACCTCTCCTCTTCTCTCTCTACACAGCCCCGATCGGACAGACCATCAGCAGATTTGGCTTCCAGTACCATCTTTATGCTGATGACACACAACTATACACTTCAGCCCCTGACCTTACCCCTGCGGTATTAAAGAACACCAATGACTGTCTAGCTGCAGTTTCCAATATCATGTCCACTCTCTATTTGAAACTAAACCTTTCCAAAACTGAACTTCTTCTGCTTCCCCCATCCACTAACCTCCCTAAATCTGACATCTCTCTCTCAGTTTGTCGCACCACGATAACGCCTAGTCAGCAGGCTCGCTGTCTGGGTGTTATGTTTGACACCGATCTCTCCTTCTCCTCCCACACACAATGTCTCGTCCGCTCCTGTCGCTTACACCTGAAGAATATCTCTAGAGTCCGCCCCTTTCTCACCCTGGAAACAACAAAAACCCTCACCGTGGCCCTCATCCATTCCCGCCTTGACTATTGCAATTCTCTATTAAGCGGCCTTCCCCTCACCAGACTTTCTCCTATCCAGTCCATCCTTAATGCAGCAGCCAGGATCACCCATCTGGCCAATCGTTACTCAGATGCCTCTGCTCTGTGCCAGTCATTACACTGGCTGCCCGTATACTACAGGATCAAATTCAAATTGCTTGTTCTCACCCACAAAGCTCTTCACAATGCAGCACCCCCCTACCTCTCCTCTCTCATCTCTGTCTATCACCCCACCCGTTCTCTACGTTCCTCAAATGACCTTCGACTGACATCTGTACTAATCCGATCCTCCCACTCCCGGCTCCAAGACTTCTCTAGAGCTGCACCAAAACTCTGGAATGCTTTACCCCAAGAAATCAGGACTATCCACAACTTGCATGGCTTCAGACGATCCCTAAAAACGTATCTTTTTAAGGCGGCCTATCATACTCCCTAATAGAAGTCCTTTGTACTGTAGACAGTGAATGGGCTATCCCTCTGGATATTACTCTTCTATAAACTCAACCAAACCAAAAAAGGTCTACACAGACTGTATAATGACCGTCCATGTAAGCTTATCTCTATGCCCCATTTCCTCAAGATGCCTGGACCATCAGTGCAATAAGCCCCTGTACCTTGTGCAACCCCTATCCCGTCGTAGATTGTAAGCTCTTTTGAGCAGGGTCACCTTCATTTCTTGCTTTATTTTTTGTATTTTCTTTTTTACATTGATTCTATGCCTATTGTTTTGTATCCAATTATTGTACTGTTTTTGTTCTCTACTGTAATTACGTACTGTATTATATTTTCTGTACTCTAACCCTACATTGTAAAGCGCTGCGGAATATGTTGGCGCTATATAAATAAAGCTTTATTATTATTATTATTATTTATTATATGTTAAAGGTGTGTTCACCAGGGTGGTCCCTAATGCAAGCAAAAAAAAATATTTTACATTTTTTTGATGTCGCAGCCTCTGAAATGATTCATTTGGGTAAAAAACTAAATTTAACTGCAAACCTTTTAAAAATGTTTTCAATTTGACAGGTCCCTACTGATCAAGATATATATACAAAATCAGCGTTGTCCTGCCACAACTAGATCTTTAAATGTGATGCAAATGGCAAAAATCCATAAAGTTTGATGGTCGGTAGGGACCCATAAATTTGTGTATATCTGGCTGAATTTTTTTTCTGCATTTTTAGTTTACAGAATGAGAAATCAGAATCAAGGGTGCCCCGGGAGTGTGATTCCTTATTGAAAATAAGGACCACCATAACGTTCACCTGTAGGGGATTTGCCAAGGAACTTTTTCTCTGGAAAATCGACACCAAGTTGTGTCAATTTCCTGCGGAAAAGCAGCAGCATACAAACATGTAACAATATACAAAATATGCTTCCCACACATGCACTGCTTCACCCCCCGCCGTGCTGTCTGGCGTCCCTATGCCGAGGTGATTGAGGAGATGACACCGTTCCTCTCTCCCATCAGGCCTGGTGTGGATGCCAGAAGTGACATACCCGGTGACAGCAAGCACACTGATTACACTCGATGCTGAGAACTCCTCTCCTTATAAAGTTTAATTGATAGGGGTATATACAGATGGGCAAAACAGCAGTAAAGCCATGCCCCCTGTCGAAGCCGCGTTCACCGCAGCGAAACGCGTGTTGAGGTTGTCCTGCTGCTGTGTGTTGTGCACCCCTACATTACAGTGAAAATGTCACAAGGTAATGTCATCCTGTATTGTTGAACATTATCTTTTTGCTGTTACTGGTACTTCTATCTGAAGGGTGAATATCTCACAATTTGGGCCCTTGGTAGTGTACCCCATTTGATTGCTTTTTTACGTATTGGGTGCATGCACTGTCATTTGGCAGGATGTGTGGCTCCTTGCCCTCCTTTTAACATCTATGTCCTTTGTCTTATGTGCTCACTTTGTTAGATTCACTTTTGATAAAGATTTAATATTTTTTTGCATTATAAGTGGTCACCACTTTCTTTGGTTCTCCACTCATATCGATTGAGTATGTGTGGCGCCCCACATTGTCAGGCGTCACACTGGGGTATTGCACTCGTAAAAGTGGTGTAATTTTCCCCAACTGCAAGTGGATGTTAGGCTGGTGGGTGGGACCCATTCCTGCACTCCCACACTAGAGGAGTGGTGGGAGGGTACTCCTGGGAGTGATATAGTCGCCTCTAGGGGGAGTAGAAGTTAGAGTTGGAGTTGGAGTTAGGAGTCGAGGAGGAGTGTGGAGCAAGTCGGGAGGTCTAACAGGACAGCTCCAGGCTGATCGTGAAGGAAGATGAAAGGGGATCCTGAGGGGATTCTGAGAGAGGGTGCCTGAGGCGTGAGTCTGGGCCCGAGAGAGAAAGGGGGAACCCCAGCGTCGAGCGACCATACTCCAGAGAATTCCCCAGTCAACCACGGGGACACCGGACCCGAGGAAACGGCCAGAGTCTACCTCTGAAGTCATCAACCGACTGCTGCGGTCTGTTCATCACCTGCGGCACCCTGCCAGACGGAGCGGTCTGCCTGCTTCTTCACTTCGAGGGAGGGGAGCCCCAAGACTACCTTCAAGGAGTAATTGGGTATAGACTCATCCTAGGCGGGGAAGAAAGGACACGGGTTCATCAACTAAGGCATACCACGGGTACCACCATACCACCTGGCATCCACTTGCAGCCACCCGTTTCTTTACCAACTTTTGCTGAACTGTGGACTTGCATGCTGATGACTGTTTACAGTAAAGTACCCGGGAGAGTGACTTTGCCTCCGTGTCTTTGTGCCATTTATCATCGACCTCTTTGCTTACAGCAACACTGCCCCGGAGGCCCAGCTCCACCTGTAGGGAGCTTTGCCATCCTTGCCGCGATACCATCGCCCTCCGGAGGACTGTGGCAGCGCTGGTGATCCATCACCAGGTACTACAGGTGGCGTCACATGACAAACTCTTATCCCCTGTACACAACCCCTCTATTGAAGTGTCACCCAGGCCACGGGCTCAGGCACCGCCACCCATGACATCCCCGCAAACCCCTCCGAGCCTGATATCCGAGTACCCCAGGGCCTGGGGCTCGACATATGGTAGTCCTTTTTTTCGGTGTTCAATACATAAAAGATATATTGGCCTCTTCTAGGCTTACATGACTGATGCCCAGCTAGTCTCGGTGCAGTCAGGCCTCCTTTCCTGTGATGATATCTTGTGCTGTTTGGCTGCTGCAGTGTCTAACTCTGATAAATCACAACTGATCAGGGCCATATCTACCCATAAATTCACAATCACAAACATAAACATCCTATCCATATGTCTTTTAAATGTAGGAGAAAACTTGAGTGCCCAGAGGAATCCCACACAACACGGGGAGAACATACAAACTCCTTGGTGGGATTTGAACCCAGGACACCAGCACTGCAGGGCTGCAGTGCTAACCACTGAGCCACCGTGCTGCCCATATACTGTTGATTTATCCAGATGGGAAAAACTATGTGGATCTTCCCTGTGTGAACATCGAATCATAGAATGGTAGAGTTGGAAGGGACCTCCTGGATCCTCTGGTCCAACCCCCTGCTCAAAGCAGGATTCACTAAATCATCCCAGACAGATGTCTGTCCAGCCTCTGAGTGAAGACGTCCATTGGAGGGGAACTCACCACCTCTTGTGGCTCCTGTTCCACTTGTTGATCACTCTCACTGACAAAATGCTCTTCTAATATCTAATCTGTGTCTCCTCCCATTCAGTTTTATCCCATTGCTTTAGTCTTTCCTTGTGCAAATTAATGAATAAAGGTGATCCCTCTACAGTATTACAGTCCTTGAGGTATTTATAGACAGTTATTAAGTCTCCCCTCAGTCTTCTTTTTTGCAAGCTAAACATTCCCTAATCCTGTAACCATTCATCATAGGACTTGGTTTGCAGACCGGTCACCATTCTGGTCACTCTTCTCTGAACTTGCTTCATTCTGTTTATGTGTTTTTGTTTTTTTTTCTTCAAATGTGGTGGCTAGAACCCTAATAGTTAATATAGGACTACTGTGTTGTTTCAAAAAAGGTACAGAAGACCATTTAATAGCACTTTTACCTGGAGATGCCCTTGAAAAGGAATCTTCCAGCAGATTTTTCCTAAGTAATCTGAGAGCACCCTGATGTAGTGACATAGACCCTGATTCCAGGATTGTGTCACTTAGTTTACTGGGTGAAAGCAGTTTTGATACAATCACAGTTTTCTCTGCTGAAGGTGTAGCAGAGCTTTGAATGCTTCTGTTTATAACCCCGCCCACACCATTGGCTGCTTTCTGTGTACACTGTATATTGACAGAAAGATGCTAATCAGTGGCAGGATTGGACAAGAAGGTACAAGACACATGGCTGTAACTATAGTAGGTGTAGGGCTGGAATCACACTGTCTGTGTGATATGCAACTAAGTCGGACGTGTCACAGATGATTAACGTGGCATGGCCTCCCCCTCTCTGGACGGGAGCGTCAGCTGCTTGTGTTTCTATGCAGCTCCACACCCCGTCCTGACAAGGGAAGGCCATTCAACTTTAATCATCCGTGACACTTCCGACTTAGTTGCATATCACACAGACAGTGTGATTCCACCCTAGGAGTTACGATCGTACCCGGGCCCTGGAGCTATAGGGTGTCCTCAAAAGTCGCTTGGGCATATATGAAAAAACAATGCAATGAGGCCGATTGTTCCCTGTTATCCACCTCCACGCAGTGTTCACAGCTGATTAAAGGACCACAAACACAGTTCTCGTGGATAACAGTTGCCTTTACTTCGGCAGGAATGGGGAAATCCAACATGGATTAAGTCTCACAGTTTCACGTGGGCAGGCGACAACCAATACAGTTTGGAGTTAAATTCTGAAATGTAATTGGGGTTCTGGAGCTGTAAGAGAACGGATTGTTAAGATGTAGCATTTCAATGCTAATATTATTATTATTATTTATAGAACACCATTGATTCCATGGTGCTGTACATGAGAAAGGGTTACATACAAACAAGTTAAAAATACAATGAACTAACTAACAGTGATGGATTGATACAGAGGGGAGAGAGGACCCTGCCCTTCCGGGCTTACATTCTACAGGGCAGTGGAGAGAGAAACAGTAGGTTGGGTCTGCTCTGGTGGTGGTGGAGCGCCGGGTCCAATGGTGGTGGAGTGCCGGGTGCAATGGTGGTGGAGTGACAGGTTCAATGGTGGTGGAGCGCCGAATCCAGTGGTCGTGAGATGGCACTGTGGTCATTGCAGGCTGTAGGTTGTTCTGAAGAGATGGGTTTTCAGGTTCTGCTTGAAGGTTCCGAGTGTAGGATAAAGTTGGACGTTTGGGGAGCAGAGTTCCAGAGGATGGGGGATGCTCGGGTGAAGTCTTGCAGGCAGTTAGATGAGGAACGTACAAGTGTGGAGGAAAGGAGGAGCTCTTGGGTAGATCAGAGGTTACGAGTTGGATGATATCGGGAGATTAGTTCAGGGATATATGGGGGGAACAGTGTAGTGAGGTGAGCAATTCAGATTGTATCATAGAAATGGATATGGAAATGAACTGTGCACAGTCCGCTACTGCCCCTTGTGGACAAGTGCTGAAACAAACGCAGGGAAGTGGGAAATTCCTTTTCAGCAAATGTGTTTACTCAGGAAGAGAGAGCAGCAGGAAGTCAGTGCAGATCCAGAGCTGAGCCAGGGGAGACCTGCTTGTGGATGTCTGTTGAAAGAGGGCTACTTTGCTACACCTTGCCGGAAAAATCACCCGCAGAAGCCCCCGTGACTGATCCTGGGCCACTGGACTTTGGTGCTGTGACTCTGGCTGCTCTGCAAAACCTTGCCCGCCGAGCACCCGGAGTGCATGTGCAGGGGCCGTGACCGACATAAGGGAGCCATTTGTACTGCCGTGATCTCCCTTCTGCTGCTCGGTGTGCCCTGAGACTGGGAGAGACTAACAAAGAAAGATCCCGTTACCTGCGGAAGGAGACCAAAGAAGAAGACTGAGGAGTTTCCCCCTTCAGCGCTACACCGGGACCCGTCCTCGTGAGATCCCCAGGCCTGCTACGTGGGAGTGACATCTTCTTCTGTGATAGACTGGTACGTGATTTTAGGGAAAGTTAGGGAAAGATACCGTCATTATTGTTTTTTTTTTCTTTTCTTGCTGCGTACCCGGAAGAAGTGAAGATCCAGAGACTCTGATATATACAAGTGCGCATATAGTTCGGTTGACTGTGATATAAACATGTTTGCCAGTAAAGAAACGTTATTATCGGTTAAACCTGAGTATGGGGATTCTGTTGAGAAAGATCATACACACACCCGCGGCCTTACCACCGGTCGCTACATCTGGCGTAGTCGGCAGGATGTGTGATCAACAGAATCTCCTCCCAGTAGTAACTTATAACCAGACTTATACTACGGCCTGCAGGTCCATATCCGGTGCCAGCACTCCGAACAGTGACACGGAAGAATTGAAGCAGATAGTAGCAGAGTTGCAGAAACAGATACTACAGCTCATGCTAGACCAACAGGCGGACAGGCAAGCGAGACAGCAACCCAGCCGGCCTATGGGAAGGTGCTGGACATGCGGCGACCCCCGCCATAGGGCAAACCGCTGTCCGCATCCTCCACCCGTGGTCCAATATACCAGAACCAGCAAGTCATGCCCCACAACAGCAGCCACCTTTAAACTAGACGCCCCAGCCAAAGCAGCTCGCTCGGCAGGGGAGATCAGGGAAAAGGGTGTGAAGAGACAGAGCCAGACCGATAAGCAAGTACTGGCCACTCGGGTCCAGGGGACGGTGAAGTGGTTTAATGTCCGCGATGGGTATGGCTTCATCAACAGGAATGACACAAAGGATGACGTGTTTGTACATCAGACTGCCATAAAGCGTAACAATCCTCCTAAGTGCCTCCGCAGCGTTAGTGATGGGGAGGTGGTACAGTTTGATGTTGTGAAGGGAGAGAGGGGTACAGAGGCCGCCGACGTCACCGGTCCTGGGGGTGTTCCCGTTAAAGGAAGCAGATTTGCCCCCAACCGGCGCCGCTACCGCCGGCGATCCTACTCTCCCCGGGTAGAAAACGGGACTGAGTTTATTGGAGATATTGTGAGCCCTGAACAAGGGAGTGAAGGTGAACGGGGGGATGACGGTTTCCCCAACAGAGGTCCCTATTCCGCCGGAGATCAATCCCTGTGATATCAACGGCCATCACTGCCTTGGAGCCGATGGTTGTTGACAGGGACTGTCAACCTTTAAGTGGGGGGGGGTATGTAGTGAGGTGAGCAATTCAGATTGTATCATAGAAATGGATATGGAAATTAACTGTGCACAGTCCGCTACTGCCCCTTGTGGACAAGTGCTGAAACAAACGCAGGAAGTGGGATATTCCCTTTTCAGCAAATGTGTTTACTCAGGAAGAGAGAGCAGCAGGAAGTCAGTGCTGATCCAGAGCTGAGCTAGGGGAGACCTGCTTGTGGATGTCTGTTGAAAGAGGGCTACTTTGCTACACCTTGCCGGAAAAATCACCCCGCAGAAGCCCCCGTGACTGATCCTGGGCCACTGGACTTTGGTGCTGTGACTCTGGCCGCTCTGCAAAACCTTGCCCGCCGAGCACCCAGAGTGCATGTGCAGGGGCCGTGACCGACATAAGGGAGCCATTTGTACTGCCGTGATCTCCCTTCTGCTGCTCGGTGTGCCCTGAGACTGGGAGAGACTAACAAAGAAAGATCCCGTTACCTGCGGAAGGAGACCAAAGAAGAAGACTGAGGAGTTTCCCCCTTCAGTGCTACACCGGGACCCGTCCTCGTGAGATCCCCAGGCCTGCTACGTGGGAGCGACATCTTCTTCTGTGATAGACTGGTACGTGATTTTAGGGAAAGTTAGGGAAAGATACCGTCATTATTGTGTTTTTTTCTTTTCTTGCTGCGTACCCGGAAGAAGTGAAGATCCAGAGACTCTAATATATACAAGTGCGCATATAGTTCGGTTGACTGTGATATAAACATGTTTGCCAGTAAAGAAACGTTATTATGAGTATGGGGATTCTGTTGAGAAAGATCATACACACACACCCGCGGCCTTACCACCGGTCGCTACATCAGATTGTGGATGGCTTTGTAAGTCAATGTTAGGAGTTTGAATTGGACACACTGGTGAATTGGGAGCCAGTGGATTTGCAGAGGGGAGAAGTGGAGGAATAGCGAGGAGAGGTGGATTAGTCGGGCAGCGGAGTTAAAGACAGATTGGAGAGGTGCAAGAGTGTTGGCAGGGAGGCCACAGAGGAGGAGGTTGCAGTAGTCGAGATGGAGAGTGATGAGGGCATGCACTAGTAGTTTAGTAGGTTTAGGGTTGAGGAAGGGACAGATTCTGGAAATATTTTTGAGTTGGAGGCGGCAGTAGGTGGCAAGGGCTTGGATATGCGGATTGAAGGACAGGGCAGAGTCAAGGGTTACTCCGAGGCAGGGGACTTCAAGTACAGGACAAAGTGTGATTTATTGTGATACATAGATCTGGTAAGGAAGGTGTGTGAGATGGTAGAAAGATGATGAGTTCAGTTTTGTCTACATTGAGTTTTAGGAAGCGACAGGAGAAGAAGGAGGATATGGCTAATAGACACTCTAGTATTCTGGACAGCAGAGAGGTGACGTCAGGGCCAGAGAGGTAAATCTGAGTGTCTTCAGTGTACAGGTGGTACTGGAAGCCATGGGACTTTATGAGTTGTCCCAGACCAAGGGTATAGATGGAAAAAAGGAGGGGCCCCAGGACAGAGCCTTGAGGGACCCCAATAGAGAGGGGATGGGGTGATGATGTTGTGTGGGAGTGGGAGACACTAAATGTGCAGTTGGAAAGATAGGAGGAGATCCAGGAGAGGGCAAGGTCAGTGATACCAATGGAAGAGAGGATCTGCAATTAGAGGCAGTGGTCAACAGTGTCAAATGCAGAGGACAGGTCAAGAAGGAGGAGGATGGAGAACT
The DNA here is from genome assembly GCA_033576535.1 of Allobates femoralis. Classification (NCBI taxonomy): domain Eukaryota; kingdom Metazoa; phylum Chordata; class Amphibia; order Anura; family Aromobatidae; genus Allobates; species Allobates femoralis. Next base: position 428,733,545 of record JARQOC010000006.1, read on the forward strand.
GTCTGTTAGCTTTGGCCGTGAGTAAGTCATTAGTAATTTTGGTCAGGGCAGTTTCAGTGGAGTGGTGGGGGCGGAAGCCAGATTGAAGGTTGTCAAAGAGGGATATAGATGAAAGGTGGGATGAGATTACAGTGTGGACATATTTTCCAAGACGTTTGGAGGCGAACGGTAGCAGGAATATGGGCCTGCAGCTGGATGCAGAGGTGTGGTCGAGGGATTGTTGCGTGTTTGAAAGCAGAAGGAAAGTTACCAGAAGTTAGTGATAGGTAGAAGAGGTGGGTTAGGGCTGGGATAAGTGTGGTGGTGAGGTTGGGGAGGAAGTGAGATAGGAAGGTTCAGACTCTTTTGTTGCTTAGAGCGGAAGTTTAGATATAACAAGTGAGTTGTAAGACCTAAGAATCCTGGGATAATTTCACAGCTAGTCATGGCACTTGCAAAAGTACTTCAAGCAAATTGTGAAAGGTTGTGGTGTGACAGGAAAACCTCAATCTTTCCCAACACGTGGGCAGTAGGTTCATCTTTACATTCAGTATGCCCTACTGCTGAAGAAGCACATGTATTTCCAAACAGCGAGGATCCAGGGTCACGAGCCTTTAGCATCTTAGTTGTGGAAGTAAGGAAAGGTTGAACTTCCATTGGTCTGGGCCTGGAAGTGGTGAGGAGACACCTTACATGTGCTCTGCTCCGTGTTGCATCTTGTCGAGACTGGGGAATTTCCAGCTTTGTCTAGACAGAAGCTGGAAGTAACTCCATCTATTGAGCCCTGTGACTGGGTCACCAGCCTATAAGACAACACCCAATTTACATTTCAGCAACTTACAATGCAAAGTTATATAAATCATACATTTTCAGCAGCAGATGGTGCTGGAACTCAACAAATGAGAAATACATGAAAAATACATTAAATGTAAAATAGATGTGACTAGAATTGGATATCTAAAGCTCTCCAATGAAAGGTAGCTAAGGGAGTGAGTTGTAGTGTACGGGGGCTACTCACGGTCCAGGGGGACAGACACAATCTGGACCGGGTCACTACATCAAAACTATTAAAGATTTGCAATAATTGGGAGTCCCGTTTGAGCTTTTGCATCGGGGCTCATGAGCTTTACGTTATGCCACTTACAAGATTCCTACTCCTGTATCGTAATCTCTTGCTAATAAATCACTGATTTTATTGAAACAGCAAAATAAAGCCCAGCAAGTGACATATCACTGGAATCAGGGTCTCTGCCGCTACATCATTCTGTTCTCAGATTGCATAAAAATCTGTGTGGGACATTGAATATAGATAAAGTTCAGTATTTTTCTAGCAGGTTGTCCGATGCAGCTGAGTTGTTGGCCATCTTCTCGTTGACATGTGATGACTGTATATAATTACAGCTGTGTTTACTGTTAATAGAAGATGATTCCTGTTGGCAGATGTAGCGTTGTACTATAAAATCCTGAGGTTAATAGGAGATTGCACCTTTAGCTGCTACCTGACGATAGACATCGGTCTCCTGCCCTAAGAGCACAGATCCCTTTTGTATGTGTATGAATGGCGGCTCTGTGCATTATGTTCAATGGCAGCGCTCCATCCAAGTAGTTTATGACATGAGATTTATTCTTGTTCTCTGTCTATTGTTCTTGTTATAAAGCTCAAAACATTCAAGACCATCCAAGTCAGCGGAGGAGGTAAAAATAATGGAACAAAAAGTCGGTACTAGAGAATTGTCTAAAATGACTGTGTGAGTGTACCTACATTCTATATAAGGGATAAGTAGTACATGTACACACTGACTGCATCAGCAGAATAGTGAATGCAGCTCTGGAGTATAATACAGGATGTAACTCAGGATCAGTAATGTAATGTATGTACACACTGACTCCACCAGCAGAATAGTGAGTGCAGCTCTGGAGTATAATACAGGATATAACTCAGGATCAGTACAGGATAAGTAATGTAATGTATGTACACACTGACTGCATCAGCAGAATAGTGAATGCAGCTCTGGAGTATAATACAGGATGTAACTCAGGATCAGTACAGGATAAGTAATGTAATGTATGTACACACTGACTGCATCAGCAGAATAGTGAGTGCAGCTCTGGAGTATAATACAGGATGTAACTCAGGATCAGTACAGGATAAGTAATGTAATGTATGTACACAGTGACTCCACCAGCAGAATAGTGAGTGCAGCTCTGGAGTATAATACAGGAGGTAACTCAGGATCAGTACAGGATAAGTAATGTAATGTATGTACACAGTGACTCCACCAGCAGAATAGTGAGTGCAGCTCTGGAGTATAATACAGGATATAACTCAGGATCAGTACAGGATAAGTAATGTAATGTATGTACACAGTGACTGCACCAGCAGAATAGTGAGTGCAGCTCTGGAGTATAATACAGGATGTAACTCAGGATCAGTACAGGATAAGTAATGTAATGTATGTACACACTGACTGCATCAGCAGAATAGTGAGTGCAGCTCTGGAGTATAATACAGGATATAACTCAGGATCAGTACAGGATAAGTAATGTAATGTATGTACACAGTGACTCCACCAGCAGAATAGTGAGTGCAGCTCTGGAGTATAATACAGGATGTAACTCAGGATCAGTAGAGGATAAGTAATGTATGTAAACAGTGACTCCACCAGCAGAATAGTGAGTACAGCTCTGGAGTATAATACAGGAGGTAACTCAGGGTACAGGATAAGTAATGTAATGTATGTACACAGTGACTGCACCAGCAGAATAGTGAGTGCAGCTCTGGAGTATAATACAGGATGTAACTCAGGATCAGTAGAGGATAAGTAATGTAATGTATGTACACAGTGACTTCACCAGCAGAATAGTGAGTGCAGCTCTGGAGTATAATACAGAATGTAACTCAGGATCAGTAGAGGATAAGTAATGTATGTACACAGTGACTCCACCAGCAGAATAATGAGTGCAGTTCTGGAGTATAATACAGGAGGTAACTCAGGGTACAGGATAAGTAATGTAATGTATGTACTCAGTGACTCCACCAGCAGAATAATGAGTGCAGCTCTCAAGTATAATACAGGATGTAGCTCAGGATCAGTACAGGATAAGTAATGTAATGTATGTACACAGTGACTCCACCAGCAGAATAGTGAGTGCAGCACTGGAGAATAATACAGGATGTAACTCAGGATAAGTAATGTAATGTATGTACTCAGTGACTCCACCAGCAGAATAGTGAGTGCAGCTCTGGAGTATAATACAGGGTGTAACTCAGGATCAGTACAGGATAAGTAATGTAATGTATGTACACAGTGACTGCACCAGCAGAATAGTGAGTGCTGCTCTGGAGTATAATAGAGGATATAACTCAGGATCAGTACAGGATAAGGAATGTAATGTATGAACACAGTGACTCCACCAGCAGAATAGTCGATGCTGCTCTGGAGTATAATACAGGATGTAACTCAGGATCAGTACAGGATAAGGAATGTAATGTATGAACACAGTGACTCCACCAGCAGAATAGTGAGTGCAGCTCTGGAGTAAAATACATAAAATACAGGATATAACTCAGAATCAGGGGTTGGGGATGGAGCTGTTGAATAAAAACGAGTGATTGCAAGGATCTAGGTTTTATCTTTCTTTTTTCAAAAGGAAAACAATGGTTAAACAAAAAAAAATGCTCACCTCTCTGCCAAGTGTCCCGTGATGCGAGGCGTCCACCTCCGATGGCTACAGGACTTTAATCAGCTGACCAGGTGTGTCAGGGCAACCCGATCAGCTGATGTGTCACATGACAGCATCAGCTGAGTGGTTTAAACCGGCCGCCAATCGGTTTTGGCGGGCGGGCATTTTAAACCGCTCAGCTGATGTTGTCATGTGACACATCAGCTGATCGGGTTGCCCTGCCCTGCCTGGTCAGCTGATTATGGTCCTGCAGCCATTGGAGGTGGATGCCTCGCATCGCGGGACACTCGGCGGAGAGGTGAGAATTTTTTTTTTATTTTTAACACATTGCTTTGTTTAATTTCACTTCAGCAGTGTATGTAGATAGTGTATTTAGATACACTGCTGAAGTGAAATTACACTGAACAGAGCAGTTTTAGTGTACTGAGCAAAATCGGCACCGGGAAACGACCCTGTTTTTTCCCCGATCCGAGCTCCATAGACCCCCATGTTATTTGAATCGGACAGCGTCAGATCCAATGCTGTCCGATTGTGTCCGCTGTGCCCAAAATTGGAGCAGTCTCCAATTTTGGGGACGTGATTACAGCAGACACAATCAGATCCAAGCACACACGGATGACTATTAAGCACCAATCTGTGCCCATAGGAACATGAGGAGCCAAATCTGATCCGTGGCTATCAGTCTTACAATGGATAGCCACAGATCCCCAAAAATAGTGATGTGAAGGAGGCCTAAGGCTAAGGCTACATTCACACTGTGTGTTTTTTGATCCGTTTTTTTGCAGTGCACTACAAAAAACTGATCACTCAAATGACACCCCAGCAAAGTCTATGGGTTTTCATTTTTGCCATTCAGACAGTGCTCTTCTAAAGTGATCTGTTTTTTCACATTTGGAGAGCTCCATTTTTGAAAATGACATGTCAATTTGTGCTGCGCTCCTGGACACATGCTGACATCACACCTGGCTATGCAGGGGTTAATAGATTGTTTAATTCAAAGCTGGCAATTGTCGGGTTTTAGAAATTAACTAAAAATGCTGGTGGCGGTACTGTACGCAATTTGCGTACAGTACATTGTGGCAGTCTCCTGAAGTCAGGAGCTGTCCGAGGTACTATACGCGTACAGTACATTGCAGCAGTCTCCTGAAATCAGGAGCTGTCTGAGGTACTGTACACTACAGTACCTCGGACAGCTCCTGATTTCAGTAGACTGCCACAATGTACTGTACGCAAATTGCGTACAGTACAGCCGCCGGCATATTCAGTTCATTTCTAAAACCTGACAATTGGCGGCTTTGAATTAAACAATCTATTAACCCCTGCACAGCCAGCATGTGATATCAGTATGTGTCCAGGGAGTGTGGACACTCCCTGGACACAACCTGCACCACACCAACATCGGGTTAACCCTTCAGACACCAAATTATTAGCCTCATCTGCGGCCTCTGTGCTGACACGTCGCACAGAGGCTGCAGATGGGGTTAATATGCTGCTAAACCCCGGTAAGTAAAAAATGGGCACAGCAGCTGTGTTTTTATTAATCATCTTGCACCGCTGCAAGATGATTTGATACTGTACCGGGAAACTGGCAAATTCAAACTCTGCAGCTTTGACAGCCGCGGAGTTTAAATTCACCGGTAAATGTTGTCTGCGGACCTGAAGTTTGCTTCAGGACCGCGGACAGCATCACACTGATGCGCACCACACACCCTCTCATGCAGCACACTTTCATCACACTCCAATGCATACAGCCATGCACACTCACCCACACGCACGACACTCGCACCACAATCACAAAAATCACGCACAACACTCGCATCAATGTCATGCATCAAACACGCTCCGTGTTTGATGCATGACAGTGTGCCTCCAGCTTAAGACAGTGTTGCTGATGTATGTAAAGTGCTATGGAATTACTAACGGTATATAAGTGAATAAATAACTGTGTGCAGAATTATTAGGCAAATGAGTATTTTGATCACATGATACTTTTTATACATATTGTCCTACTCCAAGCTGTATAGGCTTGAGAGCCAACTACCAATTAAGTAAATCAGGTGATGTGCATCTCTGTAATGAGGAGGGGTGTGGTGTAATGACAATGTGGCACCCTGGCACCCTGGTTGGGGCACCACAGAACCCTTGGTACACAAATGGAGTAGAAACAGCAAGCAGCACTCACTAAATAAAAACACCTTTTACACCACTAACAACACCTTAGACACCCTGTTTCACCCCAGGCCTCTAGGGGGAGCTCCACTGGTTACCTTAAGCCAGTTTCCCCTATAAATAGGGTCCTGGAGGGAGAAACAGTAGAGTGTGCAGACGCTAGGAGAGCTGCAGGAAGTGTGCAGTCACTGGTACTGGAGCTACTAGGCCCAAACCAGCACACCCAGCGAGTGAGAGACCCTTGCAATTGGGGTCAGACGACAGGAGGAAAGCACCTCTCAGGGACAAAAGGGTTATCTTAACTCTCCCAACAAACCGGTTACTTGGACTGGGACTACGTAATCCACAGAGAAACCAGCACCACAACCAGGGAGTCAAGCTCCCTGCACACCTGAAGCACTACCTGATGAGAGCCCAGGGAAGAGGTGACACGTGACTTAATCCCTTTTATAGTGCCCTCAGTGCCGTTAACCCAGGTGAATCACGTTACGCCGAACGTGCAACCGGTCCGGCAGGATTCCATATCAACCCAACCCCACCAAACAATAGAGAACGAAGCCTACACACTGCTTGCTGTGGAAACTCCAGGAGTGTCAACCTTATCACCCAGTCCGAGTGTACCTGTTGCCACCAGTAAAGGTACCTAAAAGACTTTGTGTGTGTCTGTGCATTATTCCTGGATCTACCATGCAGTACTACGAAGCTGCCATATTACACCGATTACAGCTCCTGGCCCCGGGGACTCCCGCTCATCCTGTGGGGAGCGTCCCATCTAGCTGCCGTCCATTCCCCGGAGGCCCAAGCAGCGCCGGTGAAATCACCGGAATTCCCCAGGTGGCATCACGACAAGAAGAATTAACCCATATCCGTTCAATCACCCCTTTTTGATCTGGACCACCGGGCCCCACAGCCTCGGGCGCGGAACCGTCACAAGAGAAGCAACGCCCGAGACATGAAGACCCCGGCTACGGTGAGTCAACATCAACACCCTATATAAGGTGTGCTTAATTGTTAGGCAACTTCCTTTCCTTTGGAAAAATGGGGCTGAAGAGAGATTTGACGGCCTCTGAAAAGTCCAAAATTGTGAGATTTCTTACAGAGGTATGCAGCAGTCTTGAAATTGCCAGACTTTTGTAGCGTGATCACCGAACAATCAAGCATTTCATGGCAAATAGCCAACAGGGTCGCAAGAAGCGTGTTGGTCAAAAAGGCGCAAAATAACTGCCCATGAATTGAGGAAAATCAAGCGTGAAGCTGCCAAGATGCCATTTGCCGCCAGTTTTGCCATATTTCAGAGCTGCAATATTACTGGCTCCAGCTGCAATTTGCACCCTCATTGCCTACAGGTGGTCTAGGGTCGAGATGGTGTCCGCCCACTGAGAAGTGGGGGGGGTGGACAAGGAGGACAGGGATGTCAGCGTTTGGACTTATCAGACCTGAAGTCACTTTGTCGCAGTTGATGAGCAAATAGACATTGGCCAATGTGTGTACCAAGAACTTCAGGAATAAAAAAATAAGATTGTTGAGTTTTTGAAAAAAACGTAAGTTTTTAAACTTTTTTCTCAAATGTATGCAGCTTGTTAGCATTTGTACACCATTGGTATTAGCTGAGTGCTGCAGAGAATTTTTTTTTCTAGTTATATATATATAATATATATATATTATATATATATAATCTAATTCTGTCTGTTTGTAATGGAAATCCTGCGTCACTGATTGGCCGCAGGCGGCTGGCGCGACCAATCAATGACGCAGGATTTCAGAATTAGACGATTATATAGTAGATGGCGGCCGTTAGCGGTGCCACTGTACACCCACCCCTCTTCGCCCAGTCTCCCACCCCCAGCAGTTCGGCGCACTCCGCTCGGTCTGCCACTCCCAACAGTCCGTCCCACCTCCGCCCTGTCTCCCGCACTCAGCAGTCTGGCCCCTTCCGCCTGGTCTCCCGCCCCATCAGTCCGGACACCCTCTGCCCGGTCTCCTGCCTCCAGCAGTCTGCCCTCTCCTCTTGTTTCCTCTCTACTAGGGTCTTACTGCGGTCCGTGGAGCAAGGATCTGTGTGACGTGGCGTCACATGACCCCCGCCACGTCAGATGACCCTTGCCACCTCACGTGAGTAACTTATTTCCCTGCTGCCAGCGGTAAAACCCTAGCGAAGGGGAGACTGTGTGTGTGAGTCTGTGCATGTCTGTGTGAGTGAGTGTGTGTCAGTCTGTCTGTCTGTGTGCAAGTCTGTGTGTGTGTGAGTATGTGGGTCTGTCTGTCTGTGACTGTCTGTGTGTGAGTGAATCTGTGTATGGCTGTGTGTGTGTGAGTCTGTGTCCTCCCGGGCTCCATCTAGTGCAGTGAGGCGAACTCCAGGCCTCGGGCCACACAGTGCAGGTTTAGGATTTCCTCAGCATTGCAAGAGGTTGGATCATCCCAGTGCAGGTGATTATATTATACCTGTGCAATATAAGCAATCTGAAAACCTGCACTGTTGGTGGCACTCGAGCCTGGAGTTCGCATCATGATCAGTGTTGTTATATATATATATATACACAACAGAAAGAATTTTTTTTCTCCAGCCGACCCACAGAAAAAATGCACGGCTTTATTAAGAAGAATGCCAAAGTATAAAGACATGAAGAAAATGCCTCCAAGCAAATTGTAACATAACCCTGTCCCCCCAGGTTACACGTTTCAGCACTAAATGTACCTTCTTCATTTTTTTTTTTTTTAAATCCGGAACTGAGCATTACTTGTAGTAATGCTCTCTGTCCACAAGGTGGAGCTATTTCCTGTAAATATAGAAGCCTTCAGTCTAGCCTGCATCTATCTATTTGTGCCTCTTCCCCATGTGCTTGGCCATGTTCCTTACAAATTACCCGTATAACTAAAAACAGTACAGATTTCTGCAATTTTCTATAACCGTATACTGAATGTGTCCTTTTGTTTGACAGTTGTATTGTGTGAGCAAGACGTGACTTTCTACATTTTATGAATGTACATGCACTGACAGCAAGCGGAGATCTTCAAAATGGTAAGTTATAAGACATAATAAGCTGCTGTTCTCTTAACAGGTGCTGTAGTTCATGGTATCACACTGCCATTACTGGTGTTAGTTCCCAGGCATGGAAGCAATTTATTAAAAGTCCTGAGAAGTATTTCTAGCTTCTTCCCAGCCGCCCTCTATGGCACTCGGAGCTCCTGAGCTGCCAGGGCTGGACGGGGCTTCACCATTTGTGTTCACTTAGTTTGGGAAATGAAAACTGGATGCCACATACAAAATAATAGACGTTCCTCCCGCACGAATCTCTAACTTCCCACGATGAGACTGAGTCAGAGTAACACCCTGATGTTTACTGAGAACTAAATGTACAAGTGACTGCAGAGATCTCTTCATTGTGACGTGGACAGGAGGACGAGTAAAGGCAATACATTGTCTAAATAATTCATGTGGTGTCAAATTTACTGTATAGATGAATATGAGAGAAGTTTATAACCATCCAGAACCCATGACGTCATCATCCACAGACTGACCTGTGTGACCTCAATGCTCACATCTTGTCACATCACCTTCCAATTACAGAATAACGTGTTACAAAAGCTGATTTCACAGCCCTCCTCTTGTTAGATCACCAGCCTGCCTGGCGTTAGACTATGACCTCACTGCACTCGCCCTGACATCACCATCCAATCAGATGATCTAAATAGACTGTACACTACATTCACTCGTGACATCACTATCAAATATTAGACTGATCTAGCACTGCATCTTGAATTCATCATCCAATCACAGACTGACCTAATGCTAGATTAATACAATCGCTCTGTGACAGCACTACTCAATCACAGAGTGACCTTGTACAAAGTTGGTGACTTCACTGCACTCACCCTGACATCACCATCCAAGCACAATGACCTATGTAGACTGCATGACCTTGCTGCACTTACCATGTGACATCACCAGCTAGTCAGGCTGACCTATATAGGCTGTGTAACTTCCTGAACTCACCCTGTGACATCACCATCCAATGAGACTGATCTGTGTAGACTGTGACCTCACTGCATTCACCCTGTGACATCACCATACAATCAGATTGACCTATGTAGACTGTATGACCTCCCTGCATTTACCCTGTGACATCACCATCCAATGAGACTGACCTATGTAGACTGTGTGACCTCACTGCACACATCCCTATCTGATTCCATCTATAAATCATGTTATGCTCAACTATGAAATAACTCAGAGGTTAGAGGCCAGTGCTGTCTTGCGGTCTACCATATGTCATCCTGCATGTGGTCCTTTCACACTGTGCCGCCATCTCACTTTCTCTGGAGCGCTAAGTTCTCCTCCTGAAACTGTTATGCAGTAAATAAATTTGTGATGGGAACCTGATGTTCAGAATGATGGTCTGGCTGAGACCTAAGGGAACCAACATTTTATGAGCCATTATTGATGTTTAAAGGAGGTGAGAGAAACTATAAAATCCATCATTGCACTGTGCCGTAAAGTGACGCTCTGCTCTGTAGCCAATTAAATTGTTATTGGGGAAAATGTACTATCAGCAATGCTGTATATTGTCCTATTATTGGAGGCGTCATCCTGTTCATAAGGCCGAGGCTGTGGGGCGCCTCTCTATATACGCCAATGATGGCTGCAGATGAGCTACGGAAACATCCATATTCCTGCATTTGAAAATTCCAAAAGGTTATCACAGTACTAGCCCCCCTCAGTATCTAAGCCAGCCACACAAAACAGCCAAAAGTTATCTCAGCGGACCCTCTATAAGTATGCACACTTAACTCAGATGAGTGTACATGTATTCTGAACAGGGAGTAGGCTGCTGACAGTCATTTTTGTTGGTGGGATATCTCCCCTTGTAATCCAAAGGATTGGTCATGGAAACTCAATATGCCGAAGATTGCACTGTCCTATTAACCTACATGGGGCTTGCAGCCTGTGTGCTGGCCACCAAATCTCCCATTAGTACATAAGTTTCTGCTAAACTGTTCATGTCCAAGAAAATAGTAAAATGCAATAATTGTATCAATGATCCGGAAGTTAGAAGAAATGGCGGCAATCACCGACGGTGAAATCTTCAGTTTAATTCAAATATAACGTTTCATCAAACAGGTAGGGGCTATTGAGTCAACAGTGAGTGGAGTCCTACTCCACACTGATGAGGGGCAAACCCCGAAGCAGCTGTCTGTGGATGGATACCTGGCTTTGGTATTCCCTTGTCATATCTCTAAGCTTGTAAAAGTGCTGGATATTGACTAAAAGGGCCACTTAATATGGTGGTTATGGTGTTCTCCGCAGGGAGCCACCCCTTGGCTGGGTCCTTCCCTGGAGGGATATCTGGCTAGTCCTGTGTTTGAGACTCCTAACCGAGGCTCCACAGACTCTATTTGCATATTCAACAGTGAGTGGAGGTAGAGGACGGCAGGAGGCCAAGGGGATGGACGATGATCGTTTTGTTCAAATGAACTGGGCACAGGTAGGGGCCGTGAGGCCAACAGTGAGGCCAATGGGACAGACAACGATCGTTTTGATTAAATGAACTTCAACAAGTCCTGTTGCTGTCCTCTCCCTCGCCTCACTGGTGGCCTCATGGTCATGGCCCTATCTGTTTGATGGAGAATTTTATGTGAATTAAACTGAAGATTTCACCATTGGTGAATGCTGCCATTTGTTCTATTCTGCTGACCTGTGTTGCCCTTCTGCTGGGACCGTGGTTGTGCACCTGTGACAACTTCAGTTCAGCTTCATGGGATACCAGCGGTGGACGTGTTGCATGACACTCAGCGAGGTTTGTGCCAACTTTTTTGTCCTTTTTCTACTATTTGCATTCAATTGTATCAGTGACCCCTATCCCAGAACTAATGCCTAATACGTCTTGTTAATGATTATAAGGCACGTCTTGGGGACAGGCGACGAGGCACAAACATTGGCATAGCTATAAAGCTGCCCAAAGAACATGGCATTACCCTTAGAACCAGGAACATTGACCTGACAGTCAGCAGTCTTTGATGTGCCAGGAAATAACATTAATTTTTAACTTTGACTGACACTGACCTACATTTCAAAGTTTTCAAACTCAGCTGAAATGAAAAGGCATCTAAAACTTTCCATAAGGAAAGGGTTTTTTTGTTTTGTTTTTTCATTGGGAATAAAGAAAATGATTCACATAGCAATATAATATCTTTAAAGTGTAACCGCTGTTTAAATTTTTATTTAATAATAATCTAGAGCAAGTGATTATAATAAACTTTCACACATACTCCATAAGTGAAATCTGGAAGAAAACCTTTCAAAAACCTTCCACAAGATGTCCCCACTAGGCTGTGTCTGAAGCAGACATATGCTCATTCTCAGTGAGATCAGTCTTCAAGCTCCACACACTGAATACGGCCATGTAACCATATAAGGGTGGAGGGGCAGGGCCTACACAGCATCCACATCTGATCACTGTTACAGATTACCTCAGGGAGAGGACGTTCAAGGCTGACAGCACAAAGGTGCCATGATCTTATCTCCTACATTCACATCGCTCTGCTCCATGTTATCAGTGAGGAGCTATGTGGAGGCCATATGCTGTTAGCACCAGTAGAGTGATCTGAATGCAGGAGATAAAATCACACTTCTGATAGCTTGACAAGCCTCCCTTTGTCTGAGGTAAACTGACCCTACAGTGAATTCTTGTACTCAGTCACGCTGTGTAGACCCCGCCCCCAACTTCATATGTCAGGTTTAGAAACAGCCTAGTGGGGACATTTTCTGGAAGGTTTTTAAAAGGTTATCTTCCAGATTTATTTTATGAAGTATATTTCAAAGTTTATTATAATAGCTTGCTCTACATTATTATGAAATAAATATTGGTTGCACTTTGTCTGTTTTTTTTATTTTTATACATGTGTATCCATTGCAACCATGAAAACCCCCATTCTCTACCTTCAGGCTGCTACCAAAAGGTGGCAAGAGAATACAAGATGGCACATTTCATTTTGCCATGATGTTAGATCAGTTAAACGTTTAGCAGCAAAACCTGTGGCTCGGTTTCAGGGTGTTCTCTATCTTCTTGTAGCCTCAGCCATATTTATATGGAGCAACTATCCTTTTTTTCAGATCCTCAGAGAATTCTTTGCCATGAGGTGCCATGTTAACATTCCATTGACCAGTATGAGACTGTGTGAGCGATAGCACCAAATGTATCACCCCTGCTCCCCATTCACAGCTCAGACCTTGTAACAATAATGAGTCACATGATACCGGAGAAAGAAAATGGCTAATTGGGCACTGTAAGGCCTCTTTCACATGTCCGTGTCTCCGGCATATGTGCGGTCCGTGCAGACACATGCCGGAGGCACTGACATATGGAGACCCATGATACTCTATGACCCCTTTCACATATTTGTTTTTCTGCACAGACTGTGTCTCTTTGTAGAGCAGACACATGTCCATGTGCTCCACACAGACATGTCCATTTTTACTGGTAGCACGGACTCACTGACGCATTTAGGTCATCTGCGTGACATCCATGTGCATGGACATGAGCCAAGAGTTTTAACTTACAAATAATGAATTTCATACTCTCCTGTCTCCAGCATTGCCTGTTCCGCTCACTTCTGGGGCCGCTCATTAGTCTAATGAATATTCACTGCACTGTGAGCCGCAGCGGCCCCGGAAGTGAGAGGGACAGCAGCGCTGGAGGCAGGTGAGTTTGCTATGACATGCTGGCTGTGTATTACCTAGATAGCACACGGACAACACACGCATTACCCACCATGCATGACACATTGATACACAGCCCCCCAAAAAACGACCTCCCTCACATGTGTGTGTGTGTGTTTTGCACGGATGTGTTAAAGAGGCCTAAGGGTGTACTCACTTTTGATGCAAGTGGTTTAGACATTACTGGCTCTGTGTTGAGTTTCACATCTTCAGTGTTGTCCCATGAAAAGATATAAAATATTTACTATACATTTAATGTGAGGGGGGTGTACTCACTTGTGAGTTCAGGGGGTCTAATCTGTAATTTCCTACAATCTGAACTGCATTGGCAGTGATGATCGGAGGAGCTATCGTACATGTGAGCTGCCATTGTCAGCTGTGCGGTATATGTGTATAGTCCTCATATTGGGGATAAGCCTTGCCCTGATATATTCTGTAAACCTGCTTTAAATTAGTCTAAATGTCCAGACGTGGATTTGGATGAAACTGGTGACAATGACGGTGCACTTGTGTCTGTTTTCTGTCTGTCCTGTACACTGTGTTCTCTATGAGGGGGTGACGTCTGGTGGTATCTGGCCATAATCCAGGGAATGCTGCTAAAGGCATGTAATGTCATGTCATGTCCAGTAGAGGGCACAGCATGAACATTGTATTAATAGGGCTTTGTAATAATAATCTTTATTATATAGTGCCAACATATTTCGCAGCGCTTTACAATTCAGAGGTTCATATACAGTCATAAGCATAAACAGTTACACACTGTGCAGAATTATTAGGCAAATGAGTATTTTGATCACATGATACTTTTTATACATGTTGTCCTACTCCAAGCTGTATAGGCTTGAGAGCCAACTACCAATTAAGTAAATCAGGTGATGTGCATCTCTGTAATGAGGAGGGGTGTGGTGTAATGACATCAACACCCTATATAAGGTGTGCTTAATTATTAGGCAAATGCCTTTCTTTAGGCAAAATGGGTCAGAAGAGAGATTTGACAGGCTCTGAAAAGTCCAAAATTGTGAGATGTCTTGCAGACGGATGCAGCAGTCTTGAAATTGCCAAATTTTTGAAGTGTGATCACCAAACAATCAAGCGTTTCATGGCAAATAGCCAACAGGGTGTGCTGGGCAAAAAAGGGACATGGCCATGGTAAGGAAGGCTGAAAAACGACCACCTTTAAACAAGAAACATAAGATATAATGTCAAGACTGGGCCAAGAAATATCTTAAGACTGATATTTCAAAGGTTTTATGGACTGATGAAATGAGAGTGACTCTTGATGGGCCAGATGGATGGGCCCAGAGGCTGTATCAGTAAAGGGCAGAGAGCTCCACTCCAACTCAGACGCCAGCAAGGTGGAGGTGGGGTACTGGTATGGGCTGGTATAATCAAAGATGAACTTGTGGGACCTTTTCAGGTTGAGGATGGAGTGAAGCTCAACTCCCGGACCTACTGCCAGTTTCTGGAAGACAACTTCTTCAAGCAGTGGTACAGGAAGAAGTCGGTATCGTTCAAGAAAAACATGATTTTCATGCAGGACAATGCTCCATCACATGCATCCAACTACTCCACAGCGTGGCTGGCCAGTAAAGGTCTAAAAGAAGAAAAAATAATGACATGGCCCCCTTGTTCACCTGATCTGAATTCCATATAGAACCTGTGGTCCCTCCTAAAATGTGAGATCTACAGGAAGGGAAAATAGTACACCTCTGGGAACAGTGTCTGGGAGGCTGTGGTGGCTGCTGCACACAATGTTGATCGTAAACAGATCAAGCAACTGATAGAATCTATGGATGGAAGGCTGCTGAGTGTCATCATAAAGAAAGGTGGCTATATTGGTCACTAATGTTTTGGGGTTTTGTTTTTGTATGTCAGAAATGTTTATTTCTAAATTTTGTGCAGTTATATTGGTTTACTGGTGAAAATAAACAAGTGAGATGGGAATATATTAGGTTTTTATTAAGTTGCCTAATAATTCTGCACAGTAATAGTTACCTGCACAAACAGATATCCTCCTAAGGCGGCCGTCACACGCTACGATATCTTGAAAGATATCGATTGAACGCGCCTGATTAAAAATCGCGTGAACGATGTCTCTGCGTGTGACGGCAAGATACGACAAGCGAGAAGTGTTCAAATCACAAGATCGAGATCTGAGCTCCGGACCTCAGATCTTGCGATGAACGATTTGACAAACAGCTTCATCGTGGTGTATAACACCATGAACGATCTCCCAGCGGCAGAGCCTATGCTGGGAGATGGTAACTATGGTACACGTCGGGTTACTAAGCGACGCGCGGCGCCTAGTAACCCGATGTGTACCATAGTTACCAGCGATCTCGATGGTCCACATCGCTGGTGAGTCTGTCTGTGTGACATCTCACCAGCGATGTGAGCGATATTGTAAGCGATCGCGCGTGCACGTGATCGCTTACAATATCGCTAGCGATATCGTAGCGTGTGACGGCCGCCTAAGAGCCAAATCTAAAAAACCCACTCCAACTTCCAAAAATATTAAGCTTTGATATTTGAGTCTTTTGGGTTGATTGAGAACATAGTTGTTGATCAATAATAAACATAATCCTCTACAATACAACTTGCCTAATAATTCTGCACCCAGTGTATAAAAATTACAATAATTAAAGCAAAATAATGACAGCCCTGCTCATAAGATCTTATGATATATTCAATGTGATCCAGCTGGAATACATACGAATAATCTTTTTTTCATATATAGAAAAAAGTTTAAAAAACAGCATAATGGTTTAGGTTTTTTTCTCAGTTTTTAAAGGCTCCATGTTGTTAAAATATGGAAAGTGACCTTCTGAATTCTTCCCATGAGCATTAAATTCTAAGGCAACATTTACATAGGAGACCATTGTTTCACTTGGGCTCATCTCCAGGGCTGAAAACTGGACTTTTTATTTCTTCTGAACAAGTTATCGAAAACTCATGGACAGACTATGTTTTTTATTTTTATAGACATATTGAAAACCCATAAATCCATTATAATTGAGTAATCCATCTTTACAGCCCATATTTCTGATATGAGACATAATGTCACGGGTGGCACGGATGACAGGGTGGAGGCCACGCGCAGACGATCCCAGCGCTTGGCCACCAGCCATAATGGTGGAGGATGGTCCGTCTCTTTCAGGAGCATTTACCTTCTGTGTTGATGGAAAGAAGGTGTGATGAGATCTCTCTATTATGGGGAGACGGCTGTGGAGGTCTTGCGCTCGGTCTGGTTTTATCCACCAATGTTGTAGGTCACTAGGACCCAGCAGACTCCTTCCACCTTTATAAGGAGGTTCATTACCCTTCCTCGGTGCAGGTGATAGTTCCTTGTGCACACTTTATCCTTGCTCCAGCAGAAGCTGAGATTGTGGAGGTTGCTGTGTTCTGCTGTCAGATAAGTGTTTCCTTTTCCCAAATGTCTGTCTTCCCTGGTGTTTGTCTTTAGTTGATAGTGGAGGGGTCTAGTGAACCTCTCCATCTGATCCTTAGATAAGATAGATCTAGGATCAGAGAGGGACGAGGTTCGTGGTCGGCGACAGTTGAGGAGACTGTATAGGGACGTTAGGGCAGACAGGGTCAGCTCTAGGAAGTCTAGGGGTCACCGTCTCCTTCTTGTGCCCTTAGCATTAGGGACTCCTGACCCCCCCCCCCCGTCGTTATCCTACGCTGGGTGTCTTCCCCACTCCCAGCGTGACACATAAGCTACATTCACTGTAATAATTCTTACAGTCAGAATAAACTGTAGATGTTTCTTCACCTTCAATAAAATCACATACTTCTTACATTTTTCTTATGGACAGGACAAAAAAAATGCCTTATTTTTATGGACTGTCCTGGAATTTTTGGACGGTTGGCAACTCTGCTCATGTCCTGGGTGACAACTTTTAACACTTGAGGAGCCATTCAAACAAATTTGTCCAGTGACCGGAGCCTGCAAATCGACTCTAGTGAAAAGTAAAATGCTGTTTCTACAAGTGCCAAGTGTTATCTGGGGTGTACCTATAAGTGCTGGGGTTGAAAACGTACTTGGGCCTTGCAAAACCTAGACCCAAAATGTCTCTCTTGTCTAGATGAAAATACTAATAATTTAAAAACCTGTGTCATGTGTGTGGGGGTGTATGGTTGACCCTGCTAGAAATTTTGCACTGGGGGTCCCAGGTACAAGCTTAAAGTGTAAATGTAATTTCATTGAAAATAAATATATATTGCCCTGGTTGGTAATGATGGGTCACATAGCAGCTAAGATAATGCTATTTTGTTCCATATTACTTATTTTCTCACATGTTTCTGGGCTCTTTTAAAAACTACATTTTATGACTGTGTGGACGTGGCCAGAGTGTGCCAGCACTGTGTGTGTATTTCCACAGCTTCTGAGAGCAGGCTGATAGTGCAGTGTGACAGCAAAGAAGGATTTAACAGAGATTTTGACAAAGCTGTGTGGAGCCAGATGATAGATTTTTCCTTGGCACAAGCTTCGGAGGAGTTTAGACTGATCCTGACATTCTGACATTGCTTAGCAACTGTGCTGTATGCTGAGATAATCTGATACATTTTTTCCTCACCAGCTGCAGTCAGCAATGTAGGCCACGCCCCCTTTCCCTTATATGGTTACATGCCCTGTATTCACTGTGAAGCCTGAGCTGACTGAGAATGAACATATGTCTGTGTCACACACAATGCAGTGGGGACACCTTGTGGAAGGTTTATGAATGGTTTTCAACCAGAATTTTCTTATGAAGTATATTTGAAATTTTATTAAAATCACTTGCTCTACATTATTATTA
The DNA here is from genome assembly GCA_033576535.1 of Allobates femoralis. Classification (NCBI taxonomy): domain Eukaryota; kingdom Metazoa; phylum Chordata; class Amphibia; order Anura; family Aromobatidae; genus Allobates; species Allobates femoralis. The sequence goes on from JARQOC010000006.1 coordinate 428,751,899, forward strand.
AATAAAAATTAAAACGACGGTTACGCTTTAAGGTTACCCTACTGGTTACTGTGATATCAGCATAGGATGGGAGAAATTGCTCCCATCATTCACACTCCATGATTGCTTCTCTGTAGCCTGTGTGCTCTAGCTTTCCCTCTTTGTAGGTACTCATACAGGTTTTGAATACCTCTTCTAGATCTATGCAAATTCATTTTCTTAGTTTGTCCCAGTTGAGTTGTAATCATTGGTGTAAACATTGCAGTGCATTTACATCTGGGCCCATAGCGTGAGGAGCGGGGAAGGGGTGTTGGAGGTGACTTGCCTTCATTGCGGCGCCCACATGTCAGCTGCCCGCGTTAAGAGGAGAGGAGGGACGGGCGCAGAAAACAGGTAAGTGGGCTTCACTCACTTGCCGACCGCCCTCCTCTCCTCGGACAGCGCGCATACGCGGGGCTGGCAGCAAGTCTGGCCGCGACTGCTGCGACGCGGTGTTAGCCACTGGTTGTAATCATGCGGCTGATTTACTAAATGTTTACACAGTGCAGTTTAAAAGTGCCAAATCTATCAAACTGCCTATGCTGGTTAATTTATTAGATCATTACGGTATATAATAGATTTTAAGGGCTCATTCACACATCAGTGATTTTCCTTGTATGCAAAAAAAGTCAAAAAATGCTTGCTCCGTGTCAATATTTTACCACAGATTTATTAGCCTTGCTTTTTTTTGTTTGTTGTGAGTACAAAGATATCAGTCCACGAAAATATATGGACATGCAAATAGCTCCAAAGATTAATAATAATCTTTATTTATATAGTGCTAACATATTACGCAGCACTTTACAATTCACATGTTCATATACAAAAGTCATAAGAAACAATCATAAAAAAATACAAAATTAAAGCAAAAAAAATTAATGACTACCCTGCTTGTAAGGGCTTACAATCTACAATGAGGTGGGGGTGACACAAAGTACAAGTGTTTATTTACAATGATGGTCCAGCCAATGTGAAGGATGGGTAGTAGATAAGAGCGGCATAAGTCATCACCAGGCAATCTGAGTAGAGCTTTTGGGTCTTGTGGAGTTTGACAGAATTATGTTTAGAACAATAGTGAATAACCTACAGGGGTTGGACAAAATAATGGACTTGGAAAAATCAACAAAAGTTAGTTTAATATGGTGTAGGCCCACCTTTTGCGGCGATTACAGCTCAATTCTCCGAGGCATGGATTCATACAAGGTGATATCATTGACCGGCGGATCTCCACAAATAGCATCCCAGATCATCAAGAACCTCTGCCATGTTTTACGGTTGGGAGAAGGCAGTCTGGATGGAAAAGCTTCTTTCGGCTGTCTCCAAACGTACACTCGGCCGGAGGTCAGAAAATGGGGTAAACGATGATTGTCTGAGAATATCACATGTTTCCACTGCTCGAGGGACCAATTCTGGAGGTTTCTACACCACTCTAAACGCTTGGAAACATTTGTCATTGAGAGCAGCGGTTTTCTAATTGCAGATCTTCCGTGGAATCCAGATTTGCGCAGCTCCCGACGAACAGTTTTCGTGGACACTGGGTTTGTAGGTGTTCATTGAGCTCAGCAGTGATTTTCGGAGCTGTGATCCTCTCTCACAATTCGCTTTAGAGTCTGACGGTCTCTCTCAGTCAACTTCGACTTTCTAGCCGACCTGTGCTTTTCTGCGGACGTTTTTCCTTCTCTTTCAAACGCAGTCATTACTTTGGAGACAGTACCTCTTGACACGCCACAGGCACTTTCTGTTAAACTAGCGCCTGCCATACGAGCACCTACAATTTGGCCTTTTTGAAAATCTGAAAGGTCTGCCATTGGTTCTCATCAACATTCTTTACAATTCAGCAAAACAAACAGTTAATTTACATACACATATCACTTAACACAAATAATCAACTACAAAACATTAACATATGTCACGGTTTACATGTTTATAACATGTTCGAAGATTATGATGCCAAAATGTTAGGTGTTTCCATTATTTTGTCCAACCCCTGTATGTCTAAATGACTTCAATTAGGGAGCATGATAGGCCATCCTAAAAAGATGTGTTTTTAGGGAGCGCCTAAATCTGTGTAAGTTGTGGATGGTTCTAATTTCTTGGGGTAGAGCATTCCAGAGGATTGGTGCAGCTCTGGAGAAGTCTTGGAGCTGGGAATGGGATGTTCTGATTAGTGCGGATTAGTCTGAAGTCTCTGGCAGAGCAAAGAGAACGGGTGGGGTGATAGACAGAGATGAGGGTGGAGATGTAGGGAGGTGCTGCACTGTGAAGAGCTTTGTGGGTGAGAAAAAGCAGTTTGAATTGGATTCTTATACTGTACTAGCTGTACTACCCGCCTTCGCCCGGGTTAATAACTGCTGTTAACAAAATAGAATGTGTTAACAAAAATTTATTCAGCACACAAAAACCACAAAACAAGTCGATAGAAATGTAATTATTAAAAGGCAAAAACTAAGCTAATAGCAATTCACAACATATATTTCAACACCACAGATATTCCACACAGATTTAACTAAATTGGCCAATTAATGTGAAGTAATCTTCTACTCCTTATTCGAGAGCCTTTTGATAGACGACATTCTTAGTTCTTCCTTCAGGTGCAAAGACAAACAGATTGTTGGCTGTTCCAACTCTTGAACAGGCCACATAAAGTTGACCATGAGAAAAGCATGGAGATTGTAAATCAATTCCAACTACTTTCAAAGACTGTCCCTGAGCCTTGTTGATGGACATAGCAAATGCCAGTCGAACAGGAAACTGGAGGCGTTTAAAATCAAAAGGCAAATCAGATGGAATAAGAGGAATTGTTGGAATGAAAACCTCTTCTCCTGTGGCACATCCTGTCAAAATGGTCGCCTCAATTACATGTGGAAACAGGTTCTTAATCAAGAGTCTTGTTCCATTACACAGCTTTGGTGGATCCTCGCTTCCCTCTCCTCAGAAAGTTCATTGGCCCTTGAGGAAGCAGCTCTTGTTTTCATGTCTGCAAGCCTCGCTTCCCTCTCCTCAGAAAGTTCATTGGCTCTTGAGGAAGCAGCTCTTGTTTTCATGTCTGCAAGCCTTGCTTCCCTCTCCTCAGAAAGTTCATTGGCCCTTGAGGAAGCAGCTGCTGTTCTCATGTGTGTCAGCCTTGTTTCTCTCGGTCTTCACATTTTTCACTCACCCGTAATGCAGCTTTTCTTTTTGCATCAGCTGACATTCGTGCCAAGGAACTCCTTTTCTTATGAGGCATTATTGTGGTAAAAATAGTCTGTAACTGGCAGTTTCTATATCCTCTCACATAGAGGTAATGTGACTGACATCAGCCTTTCCACCAACACACCCTAACTGACATCCTATTACCTCACAGACATCCTATTACCTCACAGAAGCTTTACTGAGAATGTCCTTTGTTGTCTATATTAACCAATCAGAGCTCAGATTAACAGTAGCAAAATAGAAGCTGAGCTGTGATTGGTTGGTATTGGCAGCCTGATAAATCCCCAGGCAACAGGAAACCCTCCCCCCGACAGTATATATTAGCTCACACATACACATAATAGACAGCTCATGTGACTGACAGCTGCCGTATTTCCTATATGGTACATTTGTTTCTCTTGTAGTTTTGCTGATTATCAATCAGATTTTTATTGTTGAAGGATAATACCAGACTGTGTGTGTTTTAGGGCGATTATGTGGCAAGGTTGGTGTATGTGTGGTGAAATGTGTGCTGAGGGTGGTATATGTTTTCAAGCAGTGATTTGAGGCCATTTTTGATGTGTTCAATCCCGTGTGTGTGATATCCTATTCAGGCTCCACCTTAGCAACTGTAAAAGTTAACTTTTGCGATCACTCTCATCTTTAATCACACCTTGTTCAATCTGACACAATTGCTAAACACATTTCCTTTACATTTTTCCCATTTGAGTACTTGAGCCAAAATGTTGGTGTATGGACGCTCAGTATAATTTCGCTCAAACACCTATGACGCTCTAGGGCAGACGTGGACTTGCAAATTTGGTGACTATAGCTACAGCTTCATTTCCTCAAACACTTTTCCTTTTTTTAGTCCCTTTTGTAGATAGGGTCAAAATTGTTTGGTGAATTGAAATGCGCAGAGTTAAAATTTTCCACAACATGCCTATGATGCTCCAGGGCCAGACGGTGTGATTGTCAGAATTTTGTGCTATAGCTGACAGCTGTCATTTTCACTCCACAACTATTTCCATTCACTTTTCCCATTATGTAAAGGAAAAAATTGTTTGGTGAACTGGACGGCGGTGTTAAAATTTCGCTCCAACATAGCTATGACGCTCTCGGGTCCAGGCTGTGGACGGGCAAGAGTTTATGGCTGTAGTGCGACGTTAGTTGACAATCTCGGACATACAAAACAACATACACATACACAATAATAGTACATAGAGTCTACATAACTAAACACACATTCGACTTTATATATTAGATAGGCAGCCGGGTGCAATGACTGGCATAGAGCCGAAGTATCCGAATAACAACCAGATAGGTGATCTGGCTGCTGCATTGAGGATGGACTGGAGAGAAAAGTCTAGTGAGGGGGAGGCAATTAATAGAGAATTGCAATAATCAAGGTGGAGTGGATCAGAGCCACAGTGAGGGTTTTAGTTGTTTCCATGGTGAGAAAGGGGCCAATTCTAGAGATGTTTCTCAGGTGCAAGCGAAAAGAGCAGGCGAGAGATTGTACAGTACATAGTGACTCCACCAGCAGAATAGTGAGTGCAGCTCTGCAGTATAATACAGGAGGTAACTCAGGATCAGTGCAGGGTCAGTAATGTGCAATGAATTTGTACAAGGTGAGACAGTAAATAGTACATTACATCTTATTTCCAGTTATGCTGTTCATTACGTCTGTGCACATTGTTCCATGTTCCCAGGATATCTTGTGCCGACTGATCACGTCCTGGACCTTGAATCTTTTCCTATTTGGTCTCTGAGATAAACTGTTTTCTCGCATTTCATTACATTTCGGGATCAGACTCCCACATCTCATTGTGATTCACATTTTAGATATTGAGGCGTTTTAACAAGTATTAGAATAAGACACTGGAGAGATGAATACTTTGTGACTGCAGCCAAGTGGATACATTACTGGCCACACATCTGCCTGTGCGTGCCGTAGCCATCCTGAGCGCTACGCTGTTGGGCTTTTCTAGGGGTGTTTGGATTTTATTGGTTGAACATCTGCAGTGAGTTTACCATGCCGCTCGCCTGCTCTCCTCTATGCAGTGACGAGTGCACGAGCATTTTATGGGTGCATTACTTATCTGAGGCCCTTCGCTATGGTATACAGCATGGCTGACACTCCAAAGTAGTGATTCCCTCAAACCTGAGCTTCTCCACTATTGCAAAACTACAACACCCAGCGTGCCCCATGAGCTGGAGGCTATCTGGCATTCTGAGCTTCTAGTTTCCAGGTTGCAGCAGTTGCACTGGAATATAACATTTGGGTGCAGTTACTGGTACTCACCATGAGCAGCTATAAGGTCTGTAACTATATGCACTTAGCAGGATGCAGCAAAGCCTAGTAATAAAGGAAAAGGCAACACAGGTGCAAGATACCAATGCTCAATCACTCTCAGCCTCCCATGACTTGGAGGGGGTGATTGCTGGTATTTTTATGTACAGAGATATAAGGTTTCTATAGGGCGCCAGTACACATGTGTGATGCTAAGTGTGCCCACCCTATTACTCATGCCCTTACTATTAGATTTGGTGGGCTGTTAAGCACCATATAAATGCACCACTCAAGATAGATGCCTCAAAGGGCCCAGCCGCACCCTGCATAAAGGAAAAGAGTGCAAAAAAAGTCATACTTTGCTATTATTATTTATGCAGTTACTGGTAAATGCATCTATACTTTTGCCGTCCTGATGGGGTAGCCATAATATATACAGTACGTCATTTTTTTTTTTTTGTAGGAGCTTCTCTTATGCAATTACTGGGGTCAAAAGCCTGTACAACTGACCATGACATGTGATGAGATATACAAATAACAGACTGCTGACTGCCCACCAGTGTGCAGATGGCCTGGAGGGCAGAGGTTGGTTAACCCTCATGTCCAATAGACGTTACCAGTATCTGTTCTATCCACCTATGTTTTCTGTAGCCGTGTCCATGTGTGCCTGAATTTTTTTTTTTTATATATATCTTTTCATATCTGCAAGTTTTTAACCTGTAATATTATTTGCTTTTCTTAATGGTGCTAGATATAAAGTATTAATTACAGTGGGTAAGGAAAGTATTCAGACCCCTTTCAATTTTTCACTCTTTGTTTCATTGCAGCCATTCGGTAAATTCAAAAAAAGTTAATTTTTTCTCATTAATGTACACTCTGCACCCCATCTTGACACTAAAAAAACAGAAATGTAGAAAGTTTTAGAAAATTTATGTAAGAAAAAAACTGAAATATCACATGGTCATAAGTATTCAGACCCTTGGCTCAGACACTCATATTTAAGTCACATGCTGTCCATTTCTACTCCTTCATTGGAGTCCAGCTGTGTTTAATTAAACTGATAGGACTTGATTTGGAAAGGCACACACCTGTCTATATAAGACCTCACAGTGCATGTCACACCAAATAAGAATCATGAGGTCAAAGAAACTGCCCAATAAGCTCAGAGACAGAATTGTGGCAAGGCACAGGACCTAACCAAGGTTAAAAAAGAATTTCTGCAGTACTCAAGGTTCCTAAGAGCACATGGAAAGAGACGTTTGGTACCATAAGAAGTCTTCCTAGACCTGGCCGTCCAGCCAAACTAAGCAATTGAGGGAGAAGAGCTTTGGTAAGAAGGTAAAGAAGAATCCCAAGATCAATGTGGCTGAGCTCCAGTGATACAGTAGAGAAATGGGAGAATGTTCCACAAAGTCAACTATCACTGCAGACCTCCACCAGTCAAGCCTTTATGGCAGAGTGGCCCGATGAAAGCCTATCCTCAGTGCATGACATATGAAAGCCAACATAGAGTTTGCAAAAAACACTTAAAGACTCCCAGACTATGAGAAATAAGATTCTCCGGTCTGATGAGATGAAGATAGAACTTTTGGTGATAATTCTAAGTGGTATGTGTGGAGAAAACCAGGCACTGCTCATCACCTGCCCAATACAATCCCAACAGTGAAACATGGTGGTGGCAGCATCATACTATGGAGGTGTTTTTCAGCTGCAGGTACAGGACGACTGGTTGCAATTGAAGGAAAAATGAATGCAGCCAAGTACAAAATATCCCGGATGAAAACCTCTTCCAGAGTGCTCTGGACCTCAGACTTGGCCGAAGGTTCATCTTCCAACACGACAATGACCCTAAGCACACAGCTAAAATAACAAAGGAGCGGCTTCAGAACAACTCTGTGACCATTTTTGACTGGCTCAGCCAGAGCCATGACCTAAACCCAATTGAGCATCTCTGGAAAGACCTGAAAATGGCTGTGCACCAACATTCACCATCCAACCTGACGGAACTGGAGAGGATCTGCAAGAAAGAATGGCAGAGGATCCCCAAATCCAGGAGTCAAAAACGTGTGGCATAATTCTCAAGAAGACTCATGGCTGCACTAGCACAAAAGGTGCTTGTACTCAATACTGAGCAAATACTTGTGACCATGTGATATTTCAGTTTTTCTTCTTTAGTAAATTTACAAAAATTTCTACATCTGTTTTTTTCAGTCAAGATGTGGTACAGAGTGTACTTTATATGAAAAAGAAAATGAACTTTTTAGAATATACCAAATGGTGACAATGAAACAAACAGTAAACAGTTTAAAGGGGTCTGAATATTTTCCGTATCCACAGTTCTTTTGGGAACCATTAGGGTACCTTCTCACGCCGCAACCAGGGGAGGCATTTTTGAAGGCGATATTTCTCACTGGAATTATCACTGCCAAATTGCTTCCTTATTGCAGCGTGTATTTCGGGAATTTGGCGGCGATAAAACCAATGTCGCCTGCTTTCAATTTCAAAGCACTGCTGTGAAATCGAAACCAGGCGACATTTGTCTTATCTCCTCCAAATTCCCGAAATATACGCCACAATAAGGAGGCAATTTGGAGGCAATTTGGCAGTGATAATTCCAGGTCGCAATATCGCAGACAATATTTCTCGTTGCGGTTGCGGCGGGAGAGGGTGCCCTTAGGGAACTATTGCAGCATGCAAACCATGAATGTAAGACTATAGACATGCATTACTGCTAAGGAAACATACGAGAAGTTGAGACACTTAAAAAACAAAAATGGACCCAGAAAAAGGCTTTATTTTAGTGTAGGAACTCAGTAAAGAGATATGCCATGACGTGGCTACTGGGCAGGTATAGAAATGGCCATTTTTGTATTCTAAGTGTCTCCTTTGCCAGGATCCATTTCACGACCAAATGATCTCACTGGCTGATAGGTTTCAATTCTAATTAAAACTAAGGAAGCTAATTTAGCTGAGGAAGCCGCCAGTATTCAAGTTTAATAACCCTCCTGTGACAAGCCAATAGTGACAGGAACAGTGGATTCCTCTATGTGAAATATGGGTGGGGAAGATGCGAGTCCCAGGAAAATTATGTCATGTTGACACCGTCATAGTAATAAGAATTATGAAAGTACCATATATCCTAGCTCCACACCGATTATTTTCCAGAAATCGTGAGAGCAAGCTACACTCACACCTGGATTCCAATTCGTTCTAGCACCTTATGGTGGGGAGATACGGAGAATACTAGAAGAAGCTGGGTAGGGAACCTGTGTTTGGTCTTCCTGCGTTGAGTAGATCCAGCTGGATCTGATGGCACCAGAACCGTTCCTCTTGGACCTCAAAGTCGAAAGTTCTGACCCTTAATAGGTTTTTGGGATCTTTCATCACAAGCTCAAGAGGAGGGAATTATAGAACCGCTCAGGGCAGAGAGGGAGTGACCAGCCTAGGGGTTCAAAATGACTGGCCATATTCATGCAGTTGTTCACTTCTGGGGAAGGCTGTATCATTGTGTAATGTGCTGGAAGGAATCAAATAAAGACCCTGGCTCAAACAGCACCTCCCATATGCTGAGCCAGTGACCAAAGCAGCAACAAGAGACCACTAACTGACATACACCTAATTGCATATACCTTTTGTAACCTATTGTTATATCTGACTGTAATATCTGTATAATCCATCGTGTAGATATTGTTATTGTATTGTGGCTACACGGTGATTAAATATAACATTTAATTCTGGGTTGCTCTCTTATCTCAATCCACGAACTTGAGTGTGTCCTCTGTTAATATTAACGTAAATCTCCCGCTCTCACTCCTCGTGCCACTCTGTGCCCATGTGGACAAGGGGTGTCAGTGTAAAACTGCACCAAGCTGATTTTACATACCCCTGGAGGTGCAAAATGTCACATGTTGGCAGAAGTGACAAGACCATATCAGGTGCCCCCGACGTATTAGACCATATCGGGTGCCCCCAATGTATTAGAGACACCCTTGTGGGGCTGCAAGGTGTGGTATTTGTCACATGAGCAAATAATATGAGATGAGCATTCTTACAAACACCCGTTCATAGATTATCTGCCATCTAAATGTGTGTCGCCCCAGGGAGTGGGGTACTCGGGTATCAGGCGGCAAAAGGGTTAACTGTGTCACGGGGAATGGCGGCGCGCCTGATCCCGTGTCCCGGGGGACGGTTCTTTTGAAAAGGGGGTTTATGTACAAGGGATTATTTACAAAGTTAGTTGTCGTGACGCCACCTGCAGTTCCTGGTGAAATAGCACCAGCACTGCCACATTCCTCCGGAGGTCGGTGGTATTGTAGCTGAGATGTTGTAGTCCTCCGCAGGCAGGACTGGAACCTCCGGGGCTGCAATTCTGTTAAAGGAATAAGTTCATGGGAAAGAAGATGCAGCTTTACTCCGGGTACTTTAATGGAACTTTAGCAGCATACATTACAGTCCTCAGTGCAGTAAGATGTTAAATGACAAGTAACTAACGGGTGGCTACAAGCGGATCTCAGGTGGTAGGGTGGATCCCTCAGTGTGTGCCTTTCTCTTTCTTTTCTTCCTGCTTCACAGTAGTTTGTGTGAAGTCTGACCCTATAAAGCAGATCTGGCCTCCTGCTGTCTCTCTCCTCGCTCTCGTCGGGTAACCTTCTCTTGATCACTGCGGCTTTGCCTTGCTGTGTCTGGTTCCCTCTTTTGGTCGCTTAAGAGTCTGGGCAGTATATATATATATATATTACCCCTCAGATCGTCGGATTTTCTGTAGTCCTTGAGGATCCCACAGGTGTGGGCTCTGGTTCCCGGTAAGCTGCCGGGGTTGGACTCTATGAAGTCCCTCTCTTCCCCCAGGCCGGCTGTCTGCACCTAGGATAGCTTTCCTTCTCCCTGGTCCTCAGCCGAGGAACCCTCCTTCCTCCCTCAGGCTCACTGCCTGGCTGCTCCAACTCCTCTGCCAAAAGACTAAAGGACCTCCTTTTTTCCCCTAGAGGTGATTTTATTCCTCGGTACCTCCCACCATGTGATCTAGTGTGGGGTGCTTGTGTATGGGTTCCACCATCAGCCTGAAATCTACTTGCAGGTGGAGTATCTGCACCGCTTTTATGGGTGCAGTACCCCACTGTGACGCCTGCTTTGCGAAGCGCCACAAATGCACCACTTTAATTGCTTTCCAATGTCTTTGCTTGGCATAAGTTAATGGATTTTCCCAAAAATATTGATAGGCATTAAAAATATATTGTGGACAGCTTAAATGATATAAAATAACAAATAGAGAATTTGCCAATCCTCTGCCTCCTATTTGCTAATGGTTCCCCTCCAACAAGGGATCCAGAGAGATCCAACCTCCAGCCAGGGATCTGGAGATATGTCCACAGGGAATTGGTAGGCTGAAAATTAACACCTTTTGTCAATATTTTTTTGCAGCAAAAAAAATAATAAAAAAATCATGGATTAGATAGATACTATAATAGTAAGAAAAAAAAAAAAGCCTTGGTGTTCTGTGTCCTCTGTCACCCAGTTGACCCCATAGTGTGAAGGTTTGGCTCCGCATCTTGTTGGATCTCGCCCACACCCTGTGTTGTGCTCCGTTCTTGTATAGATATGCTGTGATTTCAGTAGAACACTTGACGTGAGCGATGACGTTTCCTCTTTAAGGATCTGCACAGCTGTTTTCCGCCGAATTAGAAAATTCCTGAAAAATGTGCAGTGTGTCTGGATTCTAAGAAGAACTCTATGATGGAGAGGACAGCTCAGATCTGTGGGGGTCTATGGTTTACAGATGGCTCAGCATTCTCCTATCTGGGATGGTTAGTGTGATCGATGCCAGATAGGTAGATATGATGTATAATATACACCAGACGCTCCTGCAGTTTTTCCCTAAGCACCAATGGTTGGTTTATATAGATTAATATTATTGTAGTGATCATCAAGTATAGGATCCTGATTTCCCTTTGTATGCCACAATAATTAAAGGGGAACTCCGGGAGAAAACATTTTGTACTGTCCCTGCCCTCCCACATGATAAAGCAGAGCTGGGCCCTACAGTTCTAAGGATTTATATATGCTCCTCAACCCTCATCCCTCCCTTTTGGAGACAGAGAAATGCAGCCTCATGCTGCAGCACAGAGGTATGTTGGGACGTCGACCCTGGGGGCTCCAGGATCATCATACATTCCTGCCCCCTCATAATTCTGTATGAACAGGGGGCATGGCCGCCGGCCGATAGTCACACTACAAACCTGCCTCTGATATACATCCTATGTAATGTAAGAACAAGGGTGTTTTCCATCCAAAAGCAGTCATGTCACCAAGCTGATATAAATTCACGCTGTGATCTTCTACTGTACAATGATTTGATGGTGCATAACATATTCCATCGTGCATCAGGCTAGGAGCAGAGGCAGAGCATTGCATAGGTTGATTCAGCGCTGCCATGGTCTCCCCTCCCCCATATCAACTAGGTAGCGTCCTGTCCCCTGAAACTTTTCACTATGCATGACTGAATTTCCCTGTCCCCAAAAGTAGGGGTGAGAGCTGAGGAGCAGATATGATTTTATTGATTTGTAATTTCTATAGATCTATAGCTCCTACATCTGTAATGCCCAGCTCTGCTTCATCATGTAGAAGGGTAGGGACAGTACAATATATTATCTCCCCTTTAAGGCTGGAAACACACTGTACGAGTGACATGCAAGTTACTCACACGAGTTTCTGATCATTCACCCGGGATGGCCTTCCCCTCTCTGGACGGGAGCAGTGGAGCTACACAGAATAACATACCATGCAATGTAACTCGCATGTCACTTGGACAGTGTGTTTACAGCCTAATGGGATCCCTCTGATTGTAGTGTTCAGATCCCTTTGCACAGGATTTCCATTTCTGTTCTTCTACATGGAACAGACAAACAGTATTTTGGTCCTGTCTACAACCCAACAACCCACTGCCATCAATTTTAATCACCCGTCTTTCTGTCCTGCTGTCTACCTGTATAGATTGATTTACAGAGCTCAGCAATCGCTGGCTGCACTGCACTTGAATACTCATTATTCACTCAGTTTTTTCCCCCAATGTGTATAGTGCACACTGCCTACATCTGTTTGCCCTGACAATAGAGACTGATACCCCATTCACGATTTTCCAATCTTAATTTTCCCATTATTCACTATGAGCTGCATAGCCTGTCATGCAATATCTTTGTTGCTGCCTATGCAGTAGTCTACTGTAAATGACTGTCATGCTGTTGGGCTCTGCATGGGCAGGGACCAATATGACCGCTCATAGTATAATCATAATTAATTGTAGTGAGTGTTTTGCCATGTTGGTTGCTGCCTAAGCAGAGCACAGCAGCTGATGATGATCATCTCGACTGTTGCGCTCTGCATAGTCTGTAGCAAACAAGCTACCTTACAGTGAATGAAGCTAGTGTTTGCCAGGCACTCAATACTTCCAGGAACTGCTAGTAGAAGTGGTGCTTACTGGTCACTCAATGAAGATTCCCAAAGTACTGGACCTGCTGTTCTGGATCATAATCTACCATGATAGGCCTTCATATATATTGCCACCCCATGGTTCCCCCTCCAACCTACTCCATTGGCCCCTGCACCTGCCACACACTCTCACAATTGACCTCCATGATAGCACTTTAATGCTGAAGTCAGTACATACTCCATAGTTATTTCAAAGGAGGTTGTTTAGTTTTTTTGGCCTTCCATGTTATTTGGCGGGCTCATTCCTGTGGCATCTTGGCAATTCTTGTTAGAAAGTGGAGTCTGGAGACACGTCTCTAACACTAGCCACACTGATGCCAGTCATTTACTTGGTCTCATGTAGAAGCGGAGATGGTGTAACCCAAATAAAACAAATCCACTCTTTTACAAACTAACCCTACTGATATCTATAGGGGCTAGGCTGTACAGATATACTAGAAAGCCATAGATCACCTGCACTATCCCTTTCTATATTGGACACTGGTCAATAAACCAACCAACCATACAATTGGTTTTACAGGCCTTTTGTCTTCCCACACATCCAATTTTCATTTGGGCTATGGTCATAAATCAGCTGAGAGGAGTTTCGAACAAGACAGATAAAAGCGTAACAAGCTGCCAATCAGACCGCCATCGCGAGCCGACAACAGGCAATGCAACACCGGCTATAGAAGGCATACAGTGCCAAATGCTTAAATCACTTCTCCAGCGGATTTTTGCTCCTGTCCCACAGTGCCATCTTGAACCAGAAACTTCTGGCTGGCCGTTCATCAAACGGTACATCACAATTGCTTAATGCATCTCTATGAGAGCCAGAGAGACTTGTATTGAGTTGTGACCTTCTCTGGTGCTACATGAAACATGGAGCTGCTTGCAGGTCACAAATCACCAACCATAGTGACGGCAATAAGAGATAAAGCCGCCTGAAGGTGATTGAGACCAGGAGCAATGGATTTACATTTAAAGCACCACTCCAACACTGAAATGAAAGAAAAAATACACTGGAGTGGTTTAATGAAACCTAATTGAAAAAAAAAAAATTAGCCCCTATTATATTTGTTGAAGTAAAGAATTGTCCAAGAAAGTGGACGAAAAACACAGCGATAGTGTTCCACTCTCCCTGGCGTACTTGTGCTGGGAGTAGTAGTCCAATATCCCCTTGCAGGCTGCCATTAGCTACTATGGCAGTTTCTTCATCATAGTTCCGATCATACATGGGCGGCTGCGGAATTTCTGCATCAGATCAACTTCTTTTTCTGTCGCCAGCTCACTGAACGGTTTTTACTTTCTTATACTAAAAAAAGGAATCGAGAGTGAAGTATTGAGAATCGTCCATAAGCTTGAAAATGGCTGGAGATGAGATGGAGATTTCTCGCTTTAGAGGTCATACCCTACGCATTCTGATATAGATGCTGGGCCTCCTAAACGTGTGTTCACACTGCGTCTTAAAGACGGTGGTTTCCTGAAAGGTGGTCTTTAACGTTTGTGTTTTTGTTTTCTGTTAAATCTCCTATGAGACAGCGATAGTATAATGAACCTGTTACTTCTCTCAGCCACTTAATCGCTTTTGAAACTTGAAGCAATTAAAATAAGCGAAAAGGACATGATGTGCACAGCAAGTCATTTTTACATTGCTGTGTTTGTTATTTCAGCATTTTTTTAGCCCTTTTTCCTGCGGGTTCTTTGTGGAATCTGTCTGAGAAGACATCATGTGCACATACCTTTTACGGTTAACCTTACATTGCATTTAATGTGTAGATGGATCATTTGTTGAGTAAAGTTGTTGGCAAAGAGTTAACACACACAGGTTGTCTCACCAGTGCCGTACATTCCGTTCTCGGGTGAACACAGGACGGACAGGTTCTGACCTCACGTGAGATCTGTCGTCCGGCAGGTGCAGTGTGTGTGATCTATAACTGAGCACAACACAGAGAAAGTGATATGATTGTATGGCAACCAACCTGCCGTCATAGCTGCATTTTTCATTCTCAGCACAGAAATCAGACAGCTACGGGCTGCCACCCACAGCTGCCTAGTTTTACCTTGGTTGGCAGTGAAAAATACTGTCCTATAGACAGTTGTCGTTGAGATTTTTTCTACTTAATGTCTGTGCAACATTTTTGAGGGCTGTTATCTGAGGGAACATTGCAGTTTCTGAGTCTAGTAACTCTGGTGAACTTATCCTCTGCAGCAGAGATAATTCTTGTTTTTACTTTCCTGGAGCATCCTTATGAGAGCAAGCTTCATCATAGTAATTGATGGCTCTTATTAATGCATGTGAAGATATCGTCAAAGCTCTAGCTATTTTCTAGACTGACTGATCTTCATGTTTTAAAGTAAAGTTGGTCTCTCATTGCTCCTTAGTTGAGTGGTTCTTAACATATTCTAACTTAGCAGATGTGGAATAGGGCTCAGCACTGTAAGGATCTGTTCACTGCTTCTGCAATCAACTGTTGATTACAAACCTTTTCAGAAGCAGTGGCAAAACTTTTAAGTTCATCGGCCCCGATGCAAAAACTCCAATGGGGCCCCCAACTATTGCAAAACTTAAGATAGCGTTAGTCTTTTTCTATAGGCCTAACGGATTCTTGTGATTGCAAACCCTGCACCTAATGTAGTTACGCCCCTATTCAGCAGGCAAGTGATTCCAATAATGAATGCTTGACAAGGTGACCAGTTCAATGGGAGCCATTCCGATCTGGTGGTGAAGTATCTCCTCAAGTTGACTATACCATCATTGTAAATAAGCACCTGTAGTTTGTGTCACCCCCACCTCATTGTTAGATTGTAAGCTCTTATGAGCAGGGCTGTCATTATTTTGCTCTAATTATTGTATTGTTTTATGCTTTGTATTGTATTGTATTGCTTTTTGTATTGTATTGTATTTTCTGTTAACTGTTACTTATGATTGTTTAAATATGAACCTCTGAATTGTGAAGCGCTGTGGAATATGTTGGCGCTATATAAATAAAGATTATTATTATTATTAAGTAACTGGAGAGAATGCTAAGGGGGTGAAAAGCCATCAGTGTAAAAAGGGGGGGGTAACTTAAGGAATCTAAGGGCCCTGTTACACGTAGCGACGCACCAGCGATCCCGACAACGATCCAACCTTGCGGGGATTGCTGGTGCGTCGCTATGTGGTTGCTGGTGAGATGCCATACAGGTAGACTTACCAGCAATGACCCAGCGATACGCTGACACCCGACAGTCGTTGGGATCGGTCAGGTTCTCAGCCGCAGAATGGGGATCGCTGATTGTTGCTCCTGTCACACACCACGATGCAGCATGCCCAGCGGGAAATCGCTGATCAAAAAATGGTCCAGGCATTCGTTAACGATCAGCAATCTCACAGTTGGTTTCACACTTGTTTCTTTAATACTTGTTTGCATATGTTTACATTTGTGGTTTCACTGCCTTCAGTCTGAATCTACAATGTTCACGTTTCAATAAATATAAGGAAAACCATTATATGAACAGGTGTGTCCAAACTTTGGGCTAGTTCTGTATAAGTTCCAGATGGAGCAGGACAAACTGTGTGACCTCACTAACCTTAGTCTAGTGACATCCAATAACAGATTGTTCTGGCGTAGATTGTGTGAACATAGCTTTATAAGGACTTGTAGGATTTGGATCTGCCTCTGAATTGAAACAAGCATACATAGCTATATTACGTAGTTGCAGAATGTCTCAATATAAATTCAATATTTTACAGGAGTCTCTATAGAACCATTGACTAGTAATAAATGTGCCTCTTAAAGGGGTATTCCCGAAATCACAATATGGTCTCATAATCTACACGTACAATACAATTTATTTTTAAATCTGGCCTATAGTTCCAATGCTCCTAGTGGGTCATGTGCAATGTAGTTACTCTCAGATGGCCTCCTGCAAGCATAGCTCTGACTTAGAGAAAATTCTACCCTTAAGGTGGTGTCACACCTGGCGACGTAGCTAGCGACATCGCCGAAAAAGTGACGTATCATCGATGTCGCTAGCGACGTCGCGCTGTGTAAACGAGCGGCGCGACCGCGTTTTATCGCTGGTCGCAGGTTGACAGGTTTACGGGAAGAACCGTAAACCTGTCAACCGGCGACCTGCGATAAGGATGGATCGCGCCGTGTGACATCGCCAGAGCGATGTCGGCGGTGATCCAGCCTATACCGCAGCGTTGCTGCGGATCGCTCGCTGGGCTGAGCCCAGCCCAAAGAGCGATGTCACCGCCCGCATCGCTGCGGTGTCGCCGGCCGCAGCGATGCTGTGTGACAGCTGGCCAGCGATGTCGGAAGCGAGCGGGCACCCGCGCATCGCTTCTGACATCGCTGGCCAGATCGTGCTGTGTGACAGCACCTTGCTCCCACTCAGTATTCTGCATGTCAGATTTTATCTTCTGCCATCCATATCAGTTTAACTGCTGAGTGTATTTACACCATTATTAGCTGATTTCTAGATAAACTCAATTCTTCTGCTGCACTCCTCTAAAATGTAGCTTGTAATATTTAGTTTGTTGCTTGCTGCTGACAGACCAGTGATGTAAACCTGCAAATGCTGTTCTGATGATGCATATGACAGAAGATATTTATCTACTATATGCATTAACAGAGTAGCATTTGCAGTTTTACATAACAGCTATGAACTTTTTGTAATTACATGTTATTTTGTAGAGTTGTTCATAAATTTGAGCTCTTTTAAAAACCATTTAACAATAAAAACCACACAGCCCATTACTGATATAGATTACAGAAGGTAAAATTGGTCAGAAGGGTGATTGTACAGGAGCAGAGAGTGCATACAAATATAAAATGAATTCTAGAGTTAGGTTACATTATTCGTAATTCAAACAGGTTGAACTATTCAGGAACACAGGGGAGAGTGAGTGGTCTGCAGGCCTGAAGAGAAGCAGGGTGCTACTGAGAAGTGTAGTTTTAGCAGGTAAGTACAGGTGAAGCTGGATGCACAGTATGCCAGAAAGATGAAAAAAGACACAAAGATATAAGAAAGTAACTTTGTTGGGCTTAGTCTGCACATTACCAATGATCATGCATTAGTTTGCTTTGTAATAAAAATAATGTGATTGTGGGGGTAAACCTTTGATAGGTAGTTCTGGGAGTGACATGGGTACTGGGTCAGGGGAAAAGTGTGAACAAGTACCAGAGGGAGGTGGGATTGACTTGATTATTGTAGGTAGTTTGTTTTTCTGCACCGACTGGTACTAACCGGAGGAGTGTGACACTGGGCAGAGCGGCTGCTTGCACTTATGAGTCATCCACAATTTGTGCTCCCTTACCGTAAACTTCCACAATCGGAGCCAGCTGACTGTCAGTGCAAATATGCTGCTTCACTGTATCAAGTGCTGAACTGCACAAAAACAAGACTACACTTTCCACTAGTGTTTCTAAACTGACAGGTCTATTCTCCTTAGGCAAAGCGTCACATTCATATTTTAGTCCCAGAAACCCCATATCCTCCTTTATAGCGGATAATCTGGCAACTGTTTGGTAGCTCAATTGATCAAGAAATTTTGCCACATAACTGAAGGGTATTCCACCACCAAATATTTTTTTTTTACAGTGCTGTGCAAATTAATTGGGACAAAGCAAGTCTTTACTTGTTTTTCTAGCATTAGTCTTATAAGTCTGATAAGTGTTTTATCAGTTCTTGGTGTCGTTTTCCTTTTTCTTCCACATTTCCCTTTTCGTTTTGGAGAAAATTATCCAGTTTCATTGTGTGTGCGAATTATTCTTGAAACGGTAGATTTTCCAATGTATTTCTTTTACAGTCAGACTTGTATGTTCATTAAGAGTAATAATTCTAGACCTCTTCTGTGGAGTAACATCCATTTTTACAGGCACAAATCACACTGAGAGAAAAAGTCCACTAAACCACTCCTCACAGAAACAAGCTCTCACCTGAAGCTGAGGGGGCAGCTCGCTGTTATTATCTGACTACAACCAGTCAAACCACATTTTGTTACTCAAGGTTGTACACTCACACCTGTTCAAAGCAGGTAAAACTGGTTTGAATCACTGACTGGTAACCAATTTACGATTTTACTTAAAAAATGCTTTGTCCCAATTAATTTGCACAGCACTGTACATCTACAGAGCCTTTTCACCCTTCACTCCCTGAAATCACATCCCCAGATATACTTTATTCACCTCTCTCTAGTACAAGTATTGTTGACATTGGACAATTCCTCTTCCTTCCATACACAAAATCTACAATGCCCATAGTACATTAAGGTAAAAAATGTTTGTACCGTGTCAGCCAGTAGATAGAAAAATATTAGAATCTGAGAGTCCTCAGTGGTTGATACCTTTTACTGAAGAGATGGTAAACATAGCAAGCTTTCGGGACACTGTGGCTGTTTAGTCAGGCTGATAATGACACAAATTCTGAAGACACATACATATATACATAAGCAAATGAAACAAACAAAAAAAAAGTCTTAGATGTTAAGTCACCTGTCACATTTACTATAACATCTAAGACTGGTGTGTATCTTTGTTTTGTTTTTTATTTCATTTGCTTATGTATGTATCTTCAGAATTTGTGTCATTATCTGCCTGACGAAGGGGCCATAGTGTCCCGAAAGCTTGCTATGCTTACCATCTTTTCAGTTAGCCATTAAAAGGTATAGTACCTTGTAAACCTACACAAAGCATATGCACATCAGGATCCAGGGGCGTAACTAGAACTGGCAGGGCCCCATAGCAAACTTTTGAACGGGGCCCCCTCCAAGACATGCCCCCAATGACATGCCCCCTCCAAGACACGCCCCCTCCAAGACACGCCCCTTCAAGACACATCCCCTTACAGGCCCCAGCAGTATATACAGCAGCCCCAGTGGTATACCGCAGCCTCTCCAGTGGTATATACAGGCCCAGCAGTATTACAGCAGCCCCAGTGGTATACAGCAGCCTCCTCAGTGGTATATACAGGCCCCAGCAGTATTACAGCAGCCTCCGCAGTGGTGGTATATACAGGGCCCCTGGTGGTGGTATACAGGGCCCCTGGTGGTGGTATACAGGGCCCCTGGTGGTGGTATACAGGGCCCCTGGTGGTGGTATATACAGGCCCCTGGTGGTGGTATATACAGGCCCCTGGTGGTGGTATATACAGGCCCCTGGTGGTGGTATATACAGGCCCCTGGTGGTGGTATACAGGCCCCTGGTGGTGGTATATACAGGCCCCTGGTGGTGGTATATACAGAGCCCCTGGTGGTAGTATACAGAGCCCCTGGTGGTGGTATATACAGGCCCCTGGTGGTGGTATATACAGGCCCCTGGTGGTGGTATATACAGGCCCCTGGTGGTAGTATACAGAGCCCCTGGTGGGTATATACAGGCCCCTGGTGGTAGTATACAGAGCCCCTGGTGGGTATATACAGGCCCCTGGTGGTAGTATACAGAGCCCCTGGTGGGTATATACAGGCCCCTGGTGGTAGTATACAGAGCCCCTGGTGGTGGTATACAGGCCCCTGGTGGTGGTATATACAGGCCCCTGGTGGTAGTATACAGAGCCCCTGGTGGGTATATACAGGCCCCTGGTGGTAGTATACAGAGCCCCTGGTAGGTATATACAGGCCCCTGGTGGTAGTATACAGAGCCCCTGGTGGGTATATACAGGCCCCTGGTGGTAGTATACAGAGCCCCTGGTGGGTATATACAGGCCCCTGGTGGTAGTATACAGAGCCCCTGGTGGGTATATACAGGCCCCTGGTGGTAGTATACAGAGCCCCTGGTGGTAGTATACAGAGCCCCTGGTAGGTATA
The DNA here is from genome assembly GCA_033576535.1 of Allobates femoralis. Lineage (NCBI taxonomy): Eukaryota > Metazoa > Chordata > Amphibia > Anura > Aromobatidae > Allobates > Allobates femoralis. Next base: position 428,772,640 of record JARQOC010000006.1, read on the forward strand.
TACAGGCCCCTGGTGGTAGTATACAGAGCCCCTGGTGGGTATATACAGGCCCCTGGTGGTAGTATACAGAGCCCCTGGTGGGTATATACAGGCCCCTGGTGGTAGTATACAGAGCCCCTGGTGGGTATATACAGGCCCCTGGTGGTAGTATACAGAGCCCCTGGTGGTGGTATATACAGGCCCCTGGTGGTAGTATACAGAGCCCCTGGTGGGTATATACAGGCCCCTGGTGGTAGTATACAGAGCCCCTGGTGGTGGTATATACAGGCCCCTGGTGGTAGTATACAGAGCCCCTGGTGGGTATATACAGGCCCCTGGTGGTAGTATACAGAGCCCCTGGTGGTGGTATATACAGGCCCCTGGTGGTAGTATACAGAGCCCCTGGTGGTGGTATACAGGCCCCTGGTGGTGGTATATACAGGCCCCTGGTGGTAGTATACAGAGCCCCTGGTGGGTATATACAGGCCCCTGGTGGTAGTATACAGAGCCCCTGGTAGGTATATACAGGCCCCTGGTGGTAGTATACAGAGCCCCTGGTGGGTATATACAGGCCCCTGGTGGTAGTATACAGAGCCCCTGGTGGGTATATACAGGCCCCTGGTGGTAGTATACAGAGCCCCTGGTGGGTATATACAGGCCCCTGGTGGTAGTATACAGAGCCCCTGGTGGGTATATACAGGCCCCTGGTGGTAGTATACAGAGCCCCTGGTAGGTATATGCAGGCCCCTGGTGGTAGTATACAGAGCCCCTGGTGGGTATATACAGGCCCCTGGTGGTAGTATACAGAGCCCCTGGTGGGTATATACAGGCCCCTGGTGGTAGTATACAGAGCCCCTGGTGGGTATATACAGGCCCCTGGTGGTAGTATACAGAGCCCCTGGTGGTGGTATATACAGGCCCCTGGTGGTAGTATACAGAGCCCCTGGTGGGTATATACAGGCCCCTGGTAGTAGTATACAGAGCCCCTGGTGGTGGTATATTCAGGCCCCTGGTGGTAGTATACAGAGCCCCTGGTGGGTATATACAGGCCCCTGGTGGTAGTATACAGAGCCCCTGGTGGGGTATATTACAGGCCCCTGGTGGTAGTATACAGAGCCCCTGGTGGGTATATACGGCCCCTGGTGGTAGTATACAGAGCCCCTGGTGGTGTATATACAGGCCCCTGGTGGTATATACAGAGCCCCTGGCTCTATTACCTGGGTCAGTACAGCCGGTGTGTACGGCCTGGTGGGATTCGGCCCGCTTCATTCCTGCGGCATGGCTGATCGCAGCACAGCCTGTCATGTAGTGTGACGCTGTAGCCGGCGATACAGGAAATAGAGCGGCGCCGGCTACAGCCCACATGACAGGCAGATCAGCGCGACTGCCCGCCGGTAATGGAGAGCGGCCGGGGGGACGCAGCAGTAATGGAGGCAGCGGTCAGGGGGCCCCGAGGATAGCGTGTGGGGGCAGCGGTCAGGGGCCCCCTTGTATGACATGTGGGGGCGCTCAGGGGACCAATGGGCCCCCCCTTTCCGTCCGGGCCCCCCCTACAGCACCCAGGGGAATATGGGAACGGGACTTAGTGGGCGTGGCCCCAAAGTGTCGGGGCCCGCCGGGCCAGTCCGCCCCTGTATGTATCGCAGGCGCAGCTGCCGGTATAGCAGCGGCTGCGTAGCGGCGCTGGGTCCGGGCCCCCCACAAGCGCCGGGCCCCAAAGCGACCGCTACGGCTGCTATGCCGGTAGTTACGCCACTGTCAGGATCAATGTGATAAGTATGCAGGAGCATACATAGATTTCTGTCTCCATAGCAGGGTCCAAATTGGTGCCACCCAATGGGCTTTCTGCTGCTGTTAAATAAGCCATTGGTTTCACATCACAAATGCCAAATACAGGAGACGGAGTGCCACATCCCTGTCTAAATACTTGGATGCCATGGTGAACAGCGAAAGTGTTAAACTGCAGCGATGAGAGTTAGCTCCATCTGCACCAGTTACCAGAGGGTGACTGCTGTGTAATGCAGCTGGACTCCATTCAGTATATAGGTATTGTTCTGGACTCGCTCCATACAAATGTTCCCTAATTTTGTCAGGAGAATTGGGCAGATTCCACGCAGATGATGGTGAACATTCGGCAGCAGACCCCCCCCCCCCCCCCGCAACTTACGGGCACCGTAGCATTCACATGGCCTGCTCATGGGCACCATAACATTCACATGGCCTGCTCACGGGCACCTTAGCATTCACATGACCTGCTCACGGGCACCTTAGCATTCACATGGCCTGCTCATGGGCACCATAACATTCACATGGCCTGCTCATGGGCACCATAACATTCACATGGCCTGCTCATGGGCACCATAACATTCACATGGCCTGCTCATGGGCACCATAGCATTCACATGACCTGCTCACGGGCACCATTGTATTCACATAGCTGCTCACAGGCACCATAGCATTCACCTGAGCTGCTCACAGGCACCATAGCATTCACATGACCTGCTCACGGGCACCATAGTATTCACATGACCTGCTCACGGGCACCATAGCATTCACATAACCTGCTCACGGGCACCATAGCATTTACATGGCCTGCTCATGGGCACCTTAGTATTCACATGACCTGCTCACGGGCACCTTAGCATTCACATGGCCTGCTCACGGGCACCTTAGCATTCACATGGCCTGCTCACAGGCACCATAGCCTTCACATGGCCTGCTCACAGGCACCATGTATTCACATGGCCTACTGCCATTGGTAGCACACCTCTGCAAGCATGCATGTTGCACACATACTGGGTTTTTACTATGCTCCAAGGATGGGACTGAGGATCTGGTCCTTGAAAGTGCTGATCATATGCTGTACATTGTCTACACCAGAAGAGAAGGTGGTAGGGAACGAGATATACCACATCAGTATAAGAAATATAGGTCTTAAAGGGGTGGTCAGAGACCAACATTGCTTTAATCCTTAATGTCTATCAAATGTAATAATATCCTTGCTTTTCTAATATAATTTAGTTAAGAGGTCCCTAGTGTTCCCTCTCTGCTGTAACTGCTTTATTTTTTTTTTTAACACATTTTATTGATTTTAAATAACATACAGTGTTAATTGACATTCCTTAGTTAAGGTCTTATGCTTCACATTGGTATATTAGCATAAAAACATTTCCATAACAAAAAACATTGTGGTAAATTAAACCATATCTTATTTTAAGTTCCCTCCTCCCCCTAACTTCCCTATCCCCTCTCGTAACTGCTTTATTTTATTTTTTTAACCTACTTCTGTTCTGATAATGCTTTGTTTGAGACTCCCCAGTGCATGTTGGGATACTTGGACGTCATCAGCCTCTGCCCCTCCCAAAAATGGAGCGTCATGAGGGACCTCCATTTGGGATACTTGGTTAGTCCCTGCTCTACTGAGCATGTGTCTGTTGTCATTTGCAATGTATAATGTAAGCTTAGTATGACATACTTTTCAATGCACATTGACAGTGCACTCCCTCGCCAGCTGTAATGAGAATTGAAGGACCAGAAAGAAAACTCATACTGAGCATCCATTGGAAATGACAATTGATGCATGCTCAGTGGAGCAGGGACCCAGTCCCTGGAACGAACGTCACTAATACCAGTTCATCTCAGGAGAGCAAAGCTTGGGCAGTGACCGCAGCATCTGCCCCTCATGACTTCTCGTTTGAGAATCTCCAGGGTATGCTCGGAAACTCAAACCGGAAGAAAGTTAAACCTTATTTATAAAGCTGACTGTATGTATGTGTGTGTATGTAGCCCCACCCCCTTCATAATGCACAGGGATGCATGTGGCTTCACTCAGCAGGAGGCCACACTCAGCCTCAAGTATATCACAGGAGGCCACACACAACCCCCAGTATACAGCAGGAGGCCGCACACAGCCCCCAGTAAACAGCAGGAGGCCGTACACTGCCCCCAGTATACAGCAGGAGGCCGTACACAGCCCCCAGTATACAGCAGGAGGCCGTACACAGCCCCCAGTATACAGAAGGAAGCTGCACACAGCCCCCAGTATACAGCAGGAGGCCGTACACAGTCCCTAGTATACAGCAGGAGGCCGCACACAACTCTCAGTATACAGCAAGAGGCCACACACTGCTAAGAAAAGTTAGTTACTATCCTGGGCACTTCATATGACGCAGGGAACATCATAGATTAGACAGCCACCAGTATACAGCAGGAGGCCGCACACAGTCCCCAGTATACAGCGGGAGGCTGCAGACAGCCCCCAGTATACAGCAAGAGGCTGCACACATCCCCCAGTATACAGCAGGAGGCCGCACACAGCCCTCAGTATACAGCAAGAGGCCGCACAACGCTAAGAAAAGTTAGTACCTATCCTGGGCTCTTCATTTGACGCAGGGAACATCACAGACTATCTTTTGATAGGACATTTTAACTCTGCGCTTTACAGTCAGTTGTCCAAAAAAAGCCTGTTCACTGTATGTGTAAGGTAATAGATACTGTTTTGACAGTTAGCCTGCATATTTATCAGGTGACCTATAACTTACCATATATGGAAGAGAACAAAACAGTGATATTCAATAAAATGGATCAAAAGCAAATCCACAAGTATAACTCAGGAGACACAAATACAGTGACATGACACAGAATGTTATAGGGTAACATTCTTTTGTGACATCATAGCTTTGTTCTCTTCCATATGTGGTAAATTATAGGTCACCTGATAAATATGCAGTCTAATTGTCAAAACAGTATCTATTACCTCACACATGCAAACAGTGAATAGGCGTTTTTTGGTGACTGACTGTAAAGTGTGGGGTTAAAATTTCCCCTGAATACATATTCTGTGACATTCCCTGAGTCAACTGATACTCAGAACAGTTAAGGTACCATTACACGACACGATGTTGCAGCGATGTCGGCTGCGATATCACAGGAGCGCGCACGTTTTTGGCATTATGCCAAGATCGCTTTGGAAATGTCACACATAGAAGTATCGTAGGCGATGCACCTCTGATTTTGCAAGCAACTTTCGCTTGCTGTTTATGCACAACCCAGCGAGCGATACTTAACAATGTAGTGAATAGGGGAAATTGCTCTTAACATCGTTATTGCGGTGTCACACAAAGCAATGCTAGCAGATCGCTTGAGCGACATCGCCAGGTTTTTGAACATGTTCAAAAACCTGCCAACTGCGTCCAAGCTACTTATCGTAGTTGAATCGTCCAGTTGCACGGCACGACACACTTGCGATATCAACTGCAACAGCGATGAACACGTGACTTTTGAGCGATATTGCGGGCGATATCGTGTCATGTAACGGTACCTTTAGTTACTATGCCCAGGCAACGCCGGGCTCTAAAACTAGATAATATTTTATAGACATTCAGGAATAGATCAATGTTCATTTCAGACCACTCCTTTAATGCATCATGTGGACTGGTCCAGTCGACAAGGATTGGGGCACTTTAGGTAACCAAAGTATATGGGAAAGTTGCAGGGAATCGTTTATTACATTTGAGGGTGCTTTCACACCACGATTTTCGCATTTCCGATGCTGTCTGAAAAAAATCGGACAGCATCGGACCGATTTTCGGATCCAATGCATCCCTATGGGGATCGGACCGAATCGGATGTGCACTAAATGCCATCCGATTTGGTCCGATCCGATTTTGGCCGATTTTTTTCAGGAGAAAAAAATCGTTGCCTGCAACGATTTTTTCATCCGATTACAAAATCTGACAGACTCGGATCGGACCAAATCAGATGGCATTTAGTGCACATCCGATCTGACCCGATCCCTAACATGGGGCCCTATGGTGAAGGGTCCGAGGAAACATGTGATGTCTCCTCGGACCCCATTTTACTGTACTGAGCATGCTCAGTACAGTAAAACTGCTCCTGGGAGCACAAGGGTTAAAAAGAAAAAAAAAAAAGTTTATTCTCACCTGCCCCGAGCCCCCGCCGTCTTCCGCCATCTTCCTCTAGGTTCCCGGTGGCTCCCGCAGGCTGCCGCAGGCTCCGGTGTCAGCAGAGGTGTACCTCTGCTGTTCAGGACCTGCGGTGATGTCACAGTCATGTGACCGCAAGTTCACCATGGTGAACCCGCGGTCACGTGACTGTGACATCACCGCAGGTCCTGTGTACAGCAGAGGTACACCTCTGCTGACACCGGCAGCCTGCGGAAGCCACCGGGAACCTAGAGGAAGACGGCGGGGGACAGCGGGGGCTCGGGGGCAGGTGAGAATAAACTTTTTTTTTTTTTCTTTTTTTGCAGCCCGGCGCCTATTTGGCACCCGATTCCAGGCATCAGAAGGGAGCCGATGCTGTCCGATTTATATCGGACAGCATCGGCTCCCTAAAAATCGTGGTGTGAACGCACCCTGAGATGGACTTTAGTGGTGGAAAATCTTTGATATCCAACTTTCTAATCTAAGATTTATACTTGCTTTCAGTGAATGGAAATACTTCTCAGAGGTGAGTGTTTGTTACAATTGTATCTAGTCATCTGGTTGTCAGCTCAGACTCTATTCACCTTTCACCTGCACTGATACATTGTAACAAACAGGACAGGCGAGTGTTGGTGTTCTTCTGTGTTTAGTTCATCAAGTAAATAAAGAGCATTTGTGTTCCATAAAATGTGACCACAAAACCACAAAATGGGGGAGAAAGCAGGGTCTTCTCTGAACTAGAAGCTATGAAAGAACACAACATTGACGTCAGATGATCTGAAAATACACATTATTTCTACGAATGTATTTTTGAGCCTGAGTTTCTCACCATTGGTGTCATTCACAAAATGAGTGGAGACCTATTTTCTGGTAGCCTCAAGAAAACACATGCGTGTGGGGATACGGCGACATTGATTCAGCACCTAGGAGCTGTTTATTTGTGTACAAACCCAGGAAACCACTGAATCGTGTGTTCCTCTCGTGTGAAAAGTGCGTGACGTCACTGAAACCTCTGCAGCGCTCAACGCTCACCAATCCTGGCGCTCAGCAAGGAGTGTGACGATCAGGGTCTATGAGACTAAGTAAACAAGTGTGGAGACTGTACACTTACTAGACAAAATGACGATGGGTTTAGAACAAATATATCAGCTCAGCAGCAAATTATCTATTGATTTCACTTATATAGCACCATCATATTCTACAGTGCTGTACAGATATCATCATTCTGTCCCCATTGGGACTTACAATCTATTCCCTATCAGTATGTCTTTGGAGTGTGGGAGCCGGGAGGAAACTGGAGACTCTGGAGGAAACCCACAAAATGCTGGGAGAACATACAAACTGCTTGTGTCCTTGGTGGGATTTGAACCCAGAACCGCAGCACTGCAAGACTGCACTGCTAACCACTGAGCCATCATAATATCACATGAATGAATTATATACATTAACCCAGCAGACAATATAACACGCACTAGGTTTAGATACACAAACTCAGCAGATAGTATTACTGATGTGGCCAGAGCAAGAGGGTACTCGGACACCGGGGCTGTTGAGTAGGGAGTCACGGGTGGACGGGATCCCAGTGCCGTGCCCTGGTTATCATTTGAAATGGATGTTGTTGGTGGGAAGGGAGTATTTACAGGGGATCGTGACGCCACCTGTAGTTCCCAGTAAAATGGTACCGGCGCTGCAAGCCGGCCGCTGAGGTGATGGTGGGTGCAGCAGAGTGTGGGACAGCTCCCTACAGGTGGAGCTATTACATCAGGGCAGCGGTGATAGTAATGTAGATGAGGGGAGTTGTAGTGCTGAATAGTATTGCAGTTCTTACCCCTCTGCTGAGCTGCTGATGGTGCTGAGCCCTCCGGGCACCGGCGGGAAGAATAACGGAAACCAGTTCAAGTTTAACTCCACTTTACTGAGTACCGGTAGATGGCAAAACAAAACACGGTACAGTTTGGTTTACAGGGTGGATGTTGCCAGCTCTGGATTCCCCCTATGGAGTCTTTAGATGTTCTCTGTCTTTGTCTTTCAAGGTCTCCTTTCTTCCTCACTTCTACCACCCTCGCAGAGCTCTCCCGCCGGTCCCTTGATCTCCCAAGGTGGGGCACGGGTGTCCTTTCCCGGATTTAAGAGGAGACCAGTCACTCCCCCTACGTCGGTACTAGGGCCGTTACCCCTGTGATCTTGGATCTAGTGTGGTCCTGAGGGGCGAGGTACCTTGTGGCGCTGTCAGCAACCCGGTTTCTATGGGCCTGCAGCTCGTCAGTTTACATATAGAGCTGAACTGCTATCTGCCTCGGCTTCCTGCGTTGAAGGTGTTCCCTCAACGCGACCAGCTGGTTCCAACCAGTCCTGGTCCGTTGCCTGCTGTCCTGGGCCCCCACTTGAAGATGGGGCTCCATCCTGTCAACTGGGCTGTCAGGCCTGACCTTCCTGTCTGCCTTCCCAGCACCGCCTCCCTAGAAACTGTCTCTCTCCTGCTACTCTATCCTACGCTCCACCCCACACCCCCACCCTCCTGGGACCTACTAAATTACCGGCCCCCCTATTCTAAGTGGTGTGGTCCTAAGTGGGTGTAAGTACAGACTCCATAAGGTTTAACCCCGTACTGACAACTTTTACAGGGAAAAGTAAACACATATTAGTCACAGTGCAATACTACCCTGTGGCGTCTAGCCGCAGGGGCGCCACATTACCATAGGCTTAGATACACCTACTCAGCAAATAGTATTACCATAGGCTTAGATACACCTACTCAGCAGATAGTATTACCATAGGCTTAGATACACCTACTTAGCAGATAGTATTGCAGCTAATAGTCAGATTCCAGGGAAATAGCTGTAGGTCACAGACGTGGCTTCACCAGATGACTTTAGTGAAGTGGGGCAACCTGGGAATAAGTTCAAAGACCTGGGTTGCTAAATAATGGCCTTTTACACAATTTACAGTGGAGTTTAACAGCTTTTTTCACATAGTATACCATATGATAGATTAAAGGGGATTGGACACCAAGTTTTTGAAACCTAATCTGAAAGCAGAGACAGATACTCTGTGATTCAAGCGATGTCACTTACTGGGCTGCCTGCTATATTTTAATGATAATCTCCTGCTGATCAGTGATTTTGTGTAGAGGTCTAGTAACTTCACTGCAAGGTAGTCCGACCACACCTCCACCACTGATTAGCAGCATTTTGTGTACACTGTGCATAGTTAGAAAGCTGCCGATCAGCAAGGCCGTATATGGAGTTCCTGCTAGGCACTTTCAGCGGACGCCCCCCCCTTCCCTCCCCCACTGATTAGTCAGACTAAGCGTATGTGCACGCAGCATTTTATTTTTCAGGCAGATCCGCTCAGTATTCCGCCTGAAAAAGCAACTAATGCTAAAAAGAATGAACTCATGCACAGCAATGTATAAACGGATTGCTGTTCATATGTTCAGTCTTTTGAGATTTTTCTTTTTAACTGTGTGTCCTGTCTTTTATCTGAATTCCAGCACTCAGATGGTTCACAGATGTCAGTGCTCATACGCTTCAGATAGTATTTGGACCTCCATACACATGAGACTAAAGTTGGCTATACCTGCGAGGACAGTCTAATGTGTATGGGGGCTCTAACTGACGATTGGTCGAGGGAAATAAGGATTCAGCATGTCTGATTACAGGCTGTATGTAGATCGTTTTGTCTTCTAAGTGATAAGTTGCCGCCAGAGAAGTGTAACGCCCCTTTCACATCAGCGTTACTGTCCGGATCTGGCAGATTTACCGCATCTGCCGCCTTATGGCCGATTTGCGTTACACTTGCGGCAAGCCCCCATTCATTCTCTATGGGGCTTGCGGCAATTGCGGTTTTGCCGCAATCCAGCAAATCCGGCAGTTGCGGCTGCAAAAGAAAAACCCTGCGGTTAGCAGCATTTTTTTTGCCGCAGCAAGTACCAGATCTGGCACTCCAGCAGAACCGCACCCCCATAGACAAGACATGGGGCTTGCTGGATTGGTGCCGCAAGTTGGCCGCTAGGTAGCAGATCTGGCGCCATCTGCCGGATTGGACAGAAACATCAGCAACTAATGCTAAAAAGAATGAACTCATGCACAGCAATGTATAAACGGATTGCTGTTCATATGTTCAGTCTTTTGAGATTTTTCTTTTTAACTGTGTGTCCTGTCTTTTATCTGAATTCCAGCACTCGGATGGTTCACAGATGTCAGTGCTCATACGCTTCAGATAGTATTTGGACCTCCATACACATGAAACTAAAGTTGGCTATACCTGCGAGGTAGGGCTGGGCGATTAATCGAATTAATTCGATTAATTCGCCCCCTGATGTGGCCACGATTCTGATTTTTTCAAAATCGTGTAATTCGATTTCAAATGGCGCCCCCCCATGGGTATACAGGGCGGCGGCGGCGGGGATAAGTACAATGACATAGTGCGCCTCCACACTTCCGCCTTGTAGATGCCGCAAACAATGTGACTTTGGCGGGAGGCGGGGGACTTGTGGCGCTGCAGCCGGGAGCCGTGTGACCTGCGGCAGACATGGGGAGCGTCTCCCTGGATCGGGGGCTCACAGGGCAGCAGCCGTAATCCGGTGCACGGCCGGCGGATGGGACTGCGATGTCGGTGTTTCCACATGAGCATGGCTGCTCAGTCCAGAGATGGGGGAGACCGGAGCAGCCTGCAGCACTGGGCGGGAGTGATCGGCACCATCCCCGGCTCCAGGTCAGTGTGTGCACCGCTGAGGCTCCATAGACGGTGCAGGGAGCAATCACTGCAGTCTGGGGCTGGTGCACTCACCAGTGCCCTCCATACACCACTGGGGCTGCTGCTATATACACCACTGGGACTGCTACTGTGTACACCACTGGGGCTGCTACTGTGTACACCACTGGGGCTGCTACTGTGTACACCACTGGGGCTGCTACTGTGTACACCACTGGGGCTGCTGTGTATACTACCACTGGAGCTGCTGCTATATACACCACTGGGGCTGCTGCTGTATACTACCACTGGGGCTGCTGCTGTGTACACCACTGGGGCTGCTGCTATATACACCACTGGGGCTACTGCTGTATACACCACTGGAGCTGCTGCTGTATACACCACTGGGGCTGCTGCTATATACACCACTGGGGCTGCTGCTGTATACACCACTGGGGCTGCTGCTATATACACCACTGGGGCTGCTGCTGTATACACCACTGGGGCTGCTGCTATATACACCACTGGGGCTGCTGCTGTATACACCACTGGGGCTGCTGCTATATACACCACTGGGGCTGCTGCTCTATACACCACTGGGGCTGCTGCTATATACACCACTGGGGCTGCTGCTGTATACACCACTGGGGCTGCTGCTATATACACCACTGGGGCTGCTGCTGTATACTACCACTGGGGCTGCTGCTATATACACCGCTGGGGCTGCTACTGTGTACACCACTGGGGCTGCTGCTGTATACTACCACTGGGGCTGCTGCTATATACACCGCTGGGGCTGCTACTGTGTACTACCACTGGGGCTGCTGCTATATACACCACTGGGGCGGCTACTGTGTACACCACTGGGGCTGCTGCTGTATACTACCACTGGGGCTGCTGCTATATACACCGCTGGGGCTGCTGCTGTATACACCGCTGGGGCTGCTGTATACTACCACTGGGGCTGCTACTGTATACACCGCTGGGGCTGCTTCTGTAACACTGCTGGGGCCTATATACTACACTGCTGGGGGCTGTATACCTGTGCTGGGGTCCACCCTTGGCTTATACAAGAGTCAATAGGTTTTCCCAGTTTTGGGGGCAAAAGTAGGGGGGTCGGCTTATACAAGAGTATATACGGTACCTCTTAGTTTTTCTCTTTATTCATCAAAGAAAAGCAAAAAAAAAAAATTTAAAAAAAAATCGAGATTTAAATCGAAAATCGTCCATAGGTTTAAATAAAATCGAGATTTTGATTTTTTTCAAAATCGCCCAGCCCTACTGCGAGGACAGTCTAATGTGTATGGGGGCTCTAACTGATGATTGGTCGAGGGAAATAAGGATTCGGCATGTCTGATTACAGGCTGTATGTAGATCGTTTTGTCTTCTAAGTGATAAGTTGCCGCCAGAGAAGTGTAACGCCCCTTTCACATCAGCGTTACTGTCCGGATCTGGCAGATTTACCGCATCTGCCGCCTTATGGCCGATTTGCGTTACACTTGCGGCAAGCCCCCATTCATTCTCTATGGGGCTTGCGGCAATTGCGGTTTTGCCGCAATCCAGCAAATCCGGCAGTTGCGGCTGCAAAAGAAAAACCCTGCGGTTAGCAGCATTTTTTTTGCCGCAGCAAGTACCAGATCTGGCACTCCAGCAGAACCGCACCCCATAGACAAGACATGGGGCTTGCTGGATTGGTGCCGCAAGTTGGCCGCTAGGTAGCAGATCTGGCGCCATCTGCCGGATTGGACAGAAACATCAGCAAATCGCTGATGTGAAAGGGGCCTAACAGCAGCTTCCATACAATATATAGGGACACTGGGAAGAATGAGTGCTCCTGTATACGGGAGAGATGTGCAAGCTCGCTGCCAGCAGAGTGATCGGACACCTATCTACAGTGCTCAGGGGTTTTAGTCAATTGTTTGGCTGACATTCAGCTGTATTTTTTAGTCAAGCAGACTTGCCCTATGTTTTAGGATCAAGTCTGTTAAGTTAAAGATTACAACATCCACATGACTATATCACCAGAACCACCGGCAATACAGTAACACATTACTAGAACCCCTGTCAGTATATCACCAGAACCACTGTCAATACAATAATACCTCACCAGAACCACTGTCAGTATATCACCAGAACCATTGTCAATACAGTAATACATCACCAAAACCAGTCAATACATCACCAGAACCTCCATCAATACAATAATACATCATCACTATAACCTCTGTCAGTACATCACCAAAACCACCGGCAATACAATAATACATAATCAGAACCACCGTCAATACATCACCAGAACAGTACGTTCCCTATATAAATGTGAATGCAGATTAAATGTCCCATACTGCTCATCCTCCTTCCACATGTCCCATACTGCTCATCCTCCCCCCACATGTCCCATACTGTTCACCCCCCATATATTCCATGCAGCTCATCCTCCATACAAATGTTCCATGCAGCTCATTTTCACCCTCATTCCCCTGAGTCCCATATTGCTTATCTTCCCCCTATATGTATCATGCAGCTCATCCTCCCCCTCATCCCCCTCCCATGTTCCATGCAGCCTCTTCCCTCACATGTTCCACGCAGCCTCTCCCCATCCCTTATCCATGTAGCTTTCCCCCCCATGATCCATATAGCTTCTCCCCCCATGTTCCATGTAGCTTCTCCTCCCCATCCATCCATGTGCCTTCTCTCTCTATCCCCCCATCCATCCATGTACCTTCTCCCCAATTCACCCATCCATCCATGTACCTTCTCCCCCATCCATCTTCTGCCCCCTCTACCAGGCCGCACCATCCATCCATCCATCCCATTCTGCCCCCTTTTCCAGGCCGCCCCATCCATCCATCCCATTCTGCCCCCTATTCCAGGCCGCCCCATCCATCCAATTCTGCCTCCTCTTCCAGGCCGCCCCATCCATCCATCCATCCCATTCTGCCTCCTCTTCCAGGCCGCCCCATCCATCCAATTCTGTCCCCTCTTCCATGCCGCCCCATTTATCCCATTCTGTCCCCTCTTCCAGGCCGCCCCATCTATCCACCCATCCCATTTTGTCCCCACTTCCAGGCCACCCCATCTATCTATCCATCCATCCATCCCATTCTGCCCTCTCTTTCAGGCTGCCCCATCTATCCATCCATCCATCCCATTCTGCTGCCTCTTCCAGTTCGCTCCATCCATCCATGCATCACATTCTGCCCCCTCTTCCAGGCCGCCCCATCCATCCATCCATCCATCCCATTCTGCCCCCTCTTCCAGGCCGACCCCATCCATCCATCCATCTATCCTGTTCTGTCCCCCCCAGGCTGCTATCTTCGGTTATAACAGTGTCTTACCTGACTCCACGCTCCTGATCCCAGATCCCGACAGCTTCTTCCTCTGCGGCTCCCGGTCTCCGGCACCAGGTACCCGGCACCAGGCACCCGACAGCTTCTTCTTCTGTGGCTCCAGGTCTCTGACACCAGGTACCCGGCACCAGGTACCCAGCAGCTTCTTCCTCTATGGCTGCCGGTCTGTGGCACCAGGCACCCGGCAGCACCCGGCAACTTTTTCCTCTGTTGCTTCCAGTCTCCAGCTCCCGGCAGCACCAGGCATTCTGGCACCAGGCATCCGACACCCTGGCAACCTCCCCCATATAACCTAGGCTGCTGGTTCCCCTCCTCTCCATATGTCTCAGTCTGCTCGTTTGCCCCCTACCCCATATGATCCAGTCTGGTCGTTCACCCCCTCCCTCATGTCACAGTCTGCTCCTTCTCCCCTCCCACATGTCACAGTCTGCTCGTTACCCCACCTCCCCCATGTCACAGTCTGCTCGTTCCCCCCTCCCCATGTCACAATCTGCTTGTTCTCTCCTCCCCATGTCACAGTATGCTCGTTCCCCCCCTCCCCCATGTCACAGTCTGCTCGTCCCCCCCTCCCCCATGTCACAGTCTGCTCGTTCCCCCCCTCCCCCATGTCACAGTCTGCTTGTCCCCCCCTCCCCCATGTCACAGTATGCTCATCCCCCCCCTCCCCCATGTCACAGTCTGCTCGTTCCCCCCTCCCCATGTCACAATCTGCTTGTTTCTCCCCTCCCCATGTCACAGTCTGCTAGGTCCCCCCCTCCCCCATGTCACAGTCTGCTCATTCTCCCTCCCCCATGTCACAGTCTGCTCGTCCCCCCCCTCCTACATGTCACAGTCTGCTCGTTCCCCCCCTCCCCCATGTTCACAGTCTGCTCGTTCCCCCCCTCCCCCATGTCACAGTCTGCTCGTTCCCCCCCTCCCCCATGTCACAGTCTGCTCATTCCCCCCCCTCCCCCATGTCACAGTCTGCTCGTTCCCCCATGTCACAGTCTCCTCGTTCCCCCCCCTCCCCCATGTCACAGTCTGCTCGTTCCCCCCCCCATGTCATAGCCTGCTCATTCCCTAGCCCCCACTTCTCCATGCTGCACTCCCCCTTGGCCCCCAGCCCCTCCTCTTCTTCAGAGCTATCTTTGGCTCTAAAGCGCCTTACCTGCTCCCCGCTCCCAGCAGATCAAGCGACGAGCTCTTCTCCTCTCCCGCGCTCTGCAGACGCTGCTGCCCGGCAGTGTGGTGACAACTCATAACCTGCTGCTGAGCGCTGTAGCGCTGCAGCAGCGTGCGGCCGCATGTCGGGGCGGGGAGCAGAATGGACTCCACTGACCCCGGAAGTGCAGGGCATGCGTGTTAATTTGCAGTGGTGCCTTAAAGGCATGATTGCAAATGAATGCTGCGAACCCTCTCATCTCCAAAAACACTCTGGATTTAATAAAGAGTTAGGAGGAGGGAGGAAGATTAAATAAAAAAAAAAACATATTTTTTTAACTTGCCCCTGGTGCCGCCCCCTTGACACCTGGTTCCCTAGCCACATACCTACGGGTGCCGAATGGGAAATACGGCCCTGCCAATCAGTGGTGTTGGCGGGGTTTTACAGGGCTCAGCATTCAGAGAACTGCTAGATCTGCAGCAGATAAAACCATTTTTAATTACAACTACAGCAAGAAGCCCATAAAGGAATAAGTCACTGGAATCCGGGTCCTGCCTCTACATCATCATGCTTTCTGACAGGGGTAGCAAGAACCTGGTGACCTAGTCCCTTTAAAGACTCATACACACATTCAAAGTTGAGATTTGTCTCCTATGGGTTCTCGGATAGGCTATGGATATAGTCATGATGGTAAATGAGAGAAAAACCCAGCATGCTTTATCATATGCCAGAAATTCGGCCAAGTTGTACAGCTACAATCACTGACATAGGCAGTACTAGTATATAACTCAATTCTTAACAAAGAATCTTGTTCAGAGCACTGCCATCCTGATATAGGTTTATTCTTCGCTTTCTTTTATACTCCAAATTGTAAACACTTGAGTGCACCTTAGGGAATATTCACGCAAAGGGATTTATTTTTGGAGGATTTTGGAACAGATCTTCTCCAAAATTCACATAAATACTTCAAATATTCACTAGAACACCATTTATTCCAACAGAATATCCACTTTGCCTTTCATTTTGTAAGGTTTTTCAAGAGTTTTTTTTTATTTCTTTTGATCGAAAAGTATGATTGATGTGCACTTCTTTCAGGTTACGTCCCGGTGACTTCTGATCTAAACCTGACACTGAGCAGCGTTTTCCTCTTGGAAGATTAAGCAGCTTTTTGCCTCCAAAAAACTTTGATACTCTTTAAATATTCTGGCACTGCAAACTGTGTTGCACAGGAGCTTAGATGCACCCCACATCATACAAGATAAACTTAGATACAGTAGCTACAGTGCCTACAAGTAGTATTCAACCCCTGCAGATTTAGGTGGTTTGATAAGATGCAAATAAGTTAGAGCCTTCAAACTGCAAACGAGAGTAGGATTTATTAACAGAAGCATAAATCTTACAAACCAAAAAGTTATGTTGCTCAGTTGAATTTTAATAAATTTTAAACATAAAAGTGTGGGTCAATTATTATTCAACCCCTAGGTTTAATATTTTGTGGAATAACCCTTGTTTGCAATTACAGCTAATAATCGTCTTTTATAAAACCTGATCAGGCCGGCACAGGTCTCTGGAGTTATCTTGGCCCACTCCTCCATGCAGATCTTCTCCAAGTTATCTAGGTTCTTTGTGTGTCTCATGTGGACTTTAATCTTGAGCTCCTTCCACAAGTTTTCAATTGGGTTAAGGTCAGGAGACTGACTAGGCCACTCCAACACCTTGATTTTTTCCCTCTTGAACCAGGCCTTGGTTTTCTTGGCTGTGTGCTTTGGGTCGTTGTCTTGTTGGAAGATGAAATTACGACCCATCTTAAGATCCTTGATGGAGGAGCGGAGGTTCTTGGCCAAAATCTCCAGGTAGGCCGTGCTATCCATCTTCCCATGGATGCGGACCAGATGGCCATGCCCCTTGGCTGAGAAACAGCCCCACAGCATGATGCTGCCATCACCATGCTTGACTGTAGGGATGGTATTCTTGGGGTCGTATGCAGTGCCATTCAGTCTCCAAACGTCACGTGTGTGGTTGGCACCAAAGATCTCGATCTTGGTCTCATCAGACCATAGAACCTTGAACCAGTCTGTCTCAGAGTCCTCCAAGTGATCATGAGCAAACTGTAGACGAGCCTTGACATGACGCTTTGAAAGTAAAGGTACCTTATGGGCTCGTCTGGAACGGAGACCATTGCGGTGGAGTACGTTACTTATGGTATTGACTGAAACCAATGTCCCCACTGCCATGAGATCTTCCCAGAGCTCCTTCCTTGTTGTGCTTGGGTTAGCCTTGACTCTTCGGACAAGCCTGGCCTCGGCACGGGAGGAAACTTTCAAAGGCTGTCCAGGCCGTGGAAGGCTAACAGTAGTTCCATAAGCCTTCCACTTCCGGATGATGCTCCCAACAGTGGAGACAGGTAGGCCCAACTCCTTGGAAAGGGTTTTGTACCCCTTGCCAGCCTTGTGACCCTCCACGATCTTGTCTCTGTTGGCCTTGGAATGCTCCTTTGTCTTTCCCATGTTGACCATGTATGAGTGCTGTTCACAAGTTTGGGGAGGGTCTTAAATAGTCAGAAAAGGCTGGCAAAAGAGATAATTAATCCACACATGTGAAGCTCATTGTTCTTTGTGCCTGAACTACTTCTTAACACTTTAGGGGGACCAAACAGAATGCTGGTGGTTTGAGGGGTTGAATAATAATTGACCCACACTTTTATGTTTAAAATTTATTAAAATTCAACTGAGCAACATAACTTTTTGGTTTGTAAGATTTTTGCTTCTGTTAATAAATCCTACTCTCGTTTGCAGTTTGAAGGCTCTAACTTATTTGCATCTTATCAAACCACCTAAATCTGCAGGGGGTTGAATACTACTTGTAGGCACTGTATATTGCACATAGTAGGTTTAGATATAGAGGCTAAGCATTAATGTATAACATACTGCATAGCTATAGTAGGCTTAGATATAGCTGCTTAGCAAACAGTATCCAATATTATAGGCTTAGATACAGCACACTGTGACTGTAGAGATTATTTGAAGACATCGGTAACAGTGACATAATTAGTTTAGGTTTCCGCTTTTCTGTTGCGGAACATTTCGGAGGTCCTGCCAGATCATCAGGAAAGTATGTTTTGCAACACTGACCACGACTCTGATCACGGCGCTCGCTGCAGACAGTTGTTTCACCTCTCCTCCTGCCTCATAGTCTCAGTAGTGACGGAAGAGGAAATCCACGTTGGTATCTTGTAGCGAAAGCTGGATGTGGTTAACAACGGATATTTTTATTTCTGTTGTGTTCCTTGGCAGCAGCAAAATACTAAATGTCAGTAGAAAGAGGGGGTCAGTGGGTCACAGTGAACGGCAGGGATGTCCAGACGTCCACCACAGGACCGGACCTGGCAATCAGGCCGTCCACCTATGGATAACGAGGTCCTGCTTCGCTGTAAAGTGCACAGACCTGTATTAAATGACTTGGTGTTTTGTCACATATTTTCCCAAGTTTTGAGAACCTGGTTCATTTACGAAAGCAGCAGGAGCCATGCAGAGAAATGGTGAAACATTAGTGGCATTTCTCTCCCATTGACTTGCACTTTAGAAGACTTAGAATGCCACTTAGAATCTCCAAAAAATTCATCAAAGGCAGTCCACGAAACTGCTGCAGCAACAGCTCTATCCTTTCCTAGTGTATTCTCACCCAACCCTTGTAGACTGTGAGCCCTTGTGAGCAGGGTCCTCTCTCCTCATCTACTGTATCCTCACCCATAACTTGTAGACTGTGAGCCTTCGCAGGCAGGGTCCTCTCTCCTCTCCTACTGTATCCTCACCCATTTCTTGTAGATTGTGAGCCCTTTTGAGCAGGGTCCTCTCTCCTCACCTACTGTATCCTCACCCATCCCTTGTAGACTGTGAGCCCTCACAGGCAGGCTCCTCTTTCCTCAACTACTGTATCCTGTAACCCATCCCTTGTAGACTGTGAGCCTTCTCAGGCAGGGTCCTTTCTCCTCTCCCACTGTATCTGATGCGCCCCCAGAGCTGTAGGGTACTCAGGACTGGGCTTTAATATTTCTGGGGAGTCACAGGACCCAACTCTGTGACCCTGGGTATGAAATAAAAGTTCAGAGATTTTGGTTTTGGGGATAGGAGTCATGATGCCACCCGTGATGTTCGACTATTGATGGCCGACGCTGCAGGACCTCTGGGGATGATGAATTCGCAGCTAAGTGGTATCGCTCCCCACGGGTGGAGCAGTTCCATAGGGCAACCGGTAAAGTCTGTCGGTGGTAGGCCGTTGGGGTGCAGGACCGAGGGTGCGGAATAACCAACAGACACACGATATGTAGTCTCCTTTAATTTACTGGTAGGAGCAGGTTCAGACCAAGACACTGTCCACAGGAGATGTTAGGAATCTGGGTGGTCTGGAAGCAAGTTGGCTATCTCCTCATCCGGTGAGTTCTGGGGCCTCCCCACTGCACTTCTCTTGCTGGTCCTGGCTGCCTGTAGCGAAACTGCGACCCTCTCTTCCTGCTTGTAAGTCTCTCACCCATATGGCAGGCAGCCTGTGCCCTTCCCGGCACCACTCCTTGGCAACTGTCTCTGAGCTCTCCAATGCTGCTGTGCCTCCAGGTGCTTGCTGTGGCCGGGAGACGTGGAGTCTCCGTCCTCCGGTTTTGGCTGCTGGGTCTGTAGTACCAGCAGAACCTCACACTCCGATGTCCATTTCTGGCGCTCTGCTCTAGGAAGAGCTGCGCAACTGGCTCCACTCCCAGGCCTTTTTGCCTCCTTCCTCAGACCCTCTCCTACGGGTCCCTCACGCTTGCTGTTCCTTCGCTCTCTACCTGGGAAGAGCTTAGCACTGCTCCAGTCCACAGGTCGTCTTCACAGTTTTCTAGGAACTGAACTAACTAATCCCGCCCCGAGGTCAGCGTTTATAGGGGAGCTCCCCTGAACCTGGGTTTCTGAGCTCCCCCTTCTGGTCTAAAGTCATAAAAAGTGTTGCATGCGGTGGGCTTACCTGGTGTGGATACCCCTTCTTGCTTCCAAGTATAACATCACCCCCCGAGGGAGGCAATGCCATTGTGGCAACCGGATTCTGGGGTGTCACATATCCTCACCCATCCCTTGTAGACTGTGAGCCTTCATGGGCGGGGTCCTTCTCTCCTCACCTTCTGTATCCTCACCAATCCCTTGTAGACTGTGAGCCCTCATGGGCAGGGTCCTCTCTCCTCACCTACTGTATTCCTCACCCATCTCTTGTAGACTGTGAGCCCTCGCAGGCAGGATCTTATCTCCTCACTACTGTATTTCACCATCCTTGTAGACCTGTGAGCCCTCATGGCAGGGTCCCTCTCCCTCACTACTGTATTCTCACCCATCCCTTGTAGACTGTGAGATCCTTTCCTCCACATGTAATAAATGCTCCCAGTTCTTGGAAGGAATAAGATATATGCCAGTCGTTTGTATTGACTACATGTGTTTATACATATAAATGAGATCACCTCTGGCCCTAAAGAAGCTCAACTTTTATAACCTCTCTGAGAAACCTTCCATCTCATGCAATAACAATCTGGTTACCCGCATTTGAACGCACTGTAGTTTTCTAATAATCTTTTCAGAATGTGGAACCCAAAACTTAATCCCATATTTTATGTGGCCTGAAAATGAATCTATAGAGGGGTAATAATACATACCAAAGGCTCTTATCTGTTTTAATACACCCTAAAATTTAGTTTGCCTTTGCTGCTGCTGCCTGACATTAGGAATTCTAGTTCCAAGCTAAACAGCAGTATTCAAGTCCTGCTGCTTTGTAATCCCGGTCTCCAGGTTTTTGTTTTCACTTTATCTGAGAGAAGTTTAATGTACAAATGACTCACCCCGTGGGGGCCGTGGGGTACTCAGAGACGGGTCCTGACGGTGTCGTTTCTGGGGATGTCATGGTGGCATGACCGGTCCATGGCTCCAGAGTGGTCAATCAGAAGGGGAAGGGGGACTTTGCTTCGAGGATTGGTGATGAGGGTAGGTGGCTTCTCAGGAAAGGGTTACTTACCGCAGGTTGTGGCTAGTGGTGGCCGCCGCTGCTACACAGTTCCTTTGGGGTCAGTGACAAGGCAGCTTGGTTGGAAAGCCCTCCACGGGTAGGGCTAACCCAGGGCAGCAGATGTTACTAAGTGGGTTGGTGCTGATGTTACAGTACAGGGGCGCAGCAAGAAAGTCACAGACACAGCAGGGTGCAGTCTCAAGATGTTTACTCACAGCTTCTGTTATTCCCGGTTACAGCAGTTGTCACCATTGAAACAACCCGCAGAGCGCTGAGTCCTTGGAGGTGTAGAAGGGGGATCCAGCTAACTCCTGGGGAATGTGGTGGCACTTAACCGGTATCCCCTTTTACTGTCCTTTCACGGTTGACTCTTCTTCTGCACTTACTTCGGTCTCCTGCCCTTCGCCACACACACAGTGCCGCGAGCCTTCAAAGGGTTTCTTTGGTGCCAGTCCCTTGACCCTATATAGCCACCTTTTCAGCGGATGCGTGCTGTTTGTGGCACTTGGAGATACCGCAGCCTCCGGGTTGCTAGCTGAGCCTGGTCTTCTCCACTAGTCTAGGGCCCGGTCCCTCTACACTGTGGCCTGGTCCCTCCACAAGGTCTCAGTCCGTGTGGATGCGGGTGCCCCCGAGTGGATTGCTCACTACTCGGTCCCTGGGACCCCTTCTGTCTTCTGGAGCACCCTCTCTCTCTCTGCTCCTCTGTCCGATCTTGCCTCTTCCAGGTCTTAGGATGAGCTCCCACTGGCTCCAGTCCCCAGGATGTCTCTTTCTAGATGTTGCCCCTCTCTGACAGACATTCTGGCCCTCACAGACTCCTCTAGCTCTTGCCAGCCACAAATCAACTGTCTTCTGGATGTTTCTGCTGTCCTTTTATACTGCCTGTACTGTGTCCTGCATCACTAATGTGTGTCCTTCCTGGCCTCACTCCTTCCTGGGTGCTCCCCTAATCTGCTCTCCACCCATCCCTTCTATCTTGGTTCCTCCTCTCCAGATAGGATCAGGGACTGTGCTGTCCCTTAGGAGCAATCTTGCCCTAACCCTGACCTAGAGTGGTGTAGTGTGGGCTATGGGTGTCTGGATACTATTCAGTGTCCCCTCCTTACCCGAGAGTGGGGTACTACACCTCTGGCTGGGGTTCAGTACCTCTGTGGTGACTGGATCCACAGGGGCGCCACACAAAGACCCTTATTTCAGTGATGGATTACTTACTGGGCTGCTTGCTAAACATTTGATAATCTCCTGCTGATAAAAAAGAGATCTTATCATTAGACTAGTAAACCTGCTGCTATGTAGTCCTCCATATTAAAGAGCTCTGTATATAAGGCACCCCCGCGGATGGTCGCCGCAAAGTGGAATAGCAGCTGGGACTGGTAAGTGGTCACTAAGCACAAACACCCAACACAAACCCCTATCCCTAGTCTAGTTACTTCATGTAAGGCAAGGAGTAGCGCGAGGGACCAAGTGGAGGGTGGAGAGTGAGGAAAAGCCCTGGAAGGGATTGGAGGAACTGGAGCAAAACGCAGGAACATTAAGTTAGGAGAGCTCAAGTAGAGAGTTCAGGTTTGAGTTCCTGGTGAGCTGTAATGGGAGAAGGAACAAAACTCCTAAGCCGATAAGCCCAACAAGCCTAGCAGACTGTAACACCAGAAAGGAAGAACGCAGACCCGGCGGCCTGTGCCATTGTATGGCTAGTCCGGGTCCCAGGTTTCACACTGAGGGAAACAAGAAGGGGTCCATGGTGTTCCTGGGCCAATGGGGACACTGGGGGAACCGGCCAAAGCCAGAGTGCCAGTCCTGTTGAAGTGGCTGGGAGCTGTATGCCCCAACCACAGATTAACCGACGGGGTGAAGAGACTCTATGCCTGGAACCCTCCCTTCGGTGCAGTGAAGGAAAGGCAGTCAAACGAAAGCTAGGGGGACCGACTGAGATTCCCCAGAAAAGACACGCGACAGCTGGCCCGTAACTAGCAATCGGAAAAGGAAAACGAGGCCCGGCTCTGAGTACCCCCTGCCCGGGGCGTGACATATAACCTTGCCATCACCACTAATTGGCTCCTTTGCAGTTAAAATCTCATATCATCAAAAACTTTGCACACCTCTGATGTTAAACTTACCAGACAATAGTTACATGGATCCAACACCTTACCGTTCTTGATACCATACCTGGCTGGTGTGGTTCTTGATACCACACCAGCCAGGACCGGACCGGGACTGAAATTCTGCTTTGGCATTTAGAAGCACACAGACTAGACATCTTTCCTTTCCCCCAGAGGGGAGTCCTCATAACAAATCTTACCCAGCTTGGGGAGATCGAGATTTACTACTTGTCAAATATTACCATTAAATACTGCTATAAAAGATTAAATAATACTGCTATGCCATGACTATATAACATCACCACATACCAACAGAATAATGCCATCATTGTGAATTTTAAAGGGATTGTATATAGCTTTAGGATACTGCAGGCTACTTGTTGAAAATTTATGAATGGTGTGTAATATATACACCATCAGGATTCAGCTTCCGGATTGCAATTTGTATACTTGTGGTCACGTGCCTACCAGAGTCTCAGCTGTTTTGCACAATGCTGTATATTAGTCAGTGTAAGTATGCAAATCACAAACTGGCCAGCACATGACTACTGGAGCCAGCAAGCAGAGCCGAATCCTAATGGTATGTATATTCCACAACAATAGGATTCTGCAAGCCTCACTGCATGCTGACAATTCACTCAGAGGTGGAAAGCCCTTTTAACAAACATGACTATATCAAAGTCAGTATTAGAATATTGAAATATTATACACATAACACCACCAGACAATAACCCAATATTACTAAGATATACAGTAGTGGTACCACCATACTGATTATTGATCAAAACCATCGGACTAGGATTGATATTACCACCATACAGTGACCATGTAACGGTCATATCCGTTTTACTCCCTGATCTGCAGACCATATGCGTGCACTGTACAGGTTCTCACCAGTGTTATTTCCAATGATCATAGTCAATAGTTTTCACTTTTTTTTTTACTCTCAATCAGCCCAGACCGCCATGACCACCTCTTCATCCATAAAGTGTCCCTGCGAAATGTAACCAGCTTCAGCTTACTGCTTTTCCTGTCCCCATCTTAAACATTAATAATGCCCCTCTGTGCCATGCACAATATTAGAACACTCCTTTTGTATCTGACACAAATTCTGTGCCCCTACACAGTGCTTACTCTGTAGTCCACGGTGAGTGACGTAACCTGAAACTCATGGGCCCTGATGCAAAAGCTCCAACGGGGCCCCAATTATTGCAAATTTGTAATAGCGATAGTCTTTTTCTATAGGCTGAAGGGACTTTTGGGGCCCCCCTAGGCTCCATGGCCCAGGTGCGATTGCAAGCCCTGCACCTGTTGTAGTCACAACCATGCCCAAAGTGCCTTCTTAGTTATACATGAGAATATAGAAACAGTACTTTATATCCCACATACAAATATCAATTTTTTTGGCTTGCAGTAATAATTGCTTATTAAACACCCTATACCCTGTCTACATAGGATGTCTTCCTGCAGCTGCTGCTACATTTCCTGGTACCCCAACATTTGAGGCAGTGCTGCTTTACATTGATCAAAATAGACTTGCGTATGTATCCTCCACAAGGTGGCGCCTCATACACAAAATCTGGAGTGCACCCGCTGCTCGAGGCGTGAATTTAGTCATTTTAATAATTGTATGACTGTCATTCTGGTCTGTAGTCTCATTGATGCTTACTCTCTTGTAGCATGTACTTACTGATAACTTTATACAATAGTGTTTAGTGACATTGCTGCTGAACTAATATATGTAAGTTTTTTGTATTTTAGTAGTTCTAGCTGGTGAAATAAGTATTGAGCACATCATAACCCATCGAATCCACACAAGCAAAGAAATCAAACCATAGATATTTATAAATTTGGTGATGTGTAATATCGACACTAGGAAAAAAGTATTGAACACACTTACTGAAATGTAATACTTTGTACAGAAACTTTTGTTGGTGATGACAGCTTCAAGACGCCTCCTGCGTGGAGAAACTAGTCTCTTGCATTACTCAGGTGTGATTTTGGCCCATTCTTCCACACAACCACTCTTCAATTCCTGAAGATGGATCCTTCTATGAACTCTGAGCTTTAGTTCCTTCCATAAATTTTCTTTTGGATTCAGCTCAGGTGATCGGCTCGGCCATTCTAGCAGCTTTATTTTCTTTGTCTTGCTAAAATGTCCACCCTCATTTCATCTTCATCATCTTGATAGCTGGCAGCAGATTTTTTATCAAGAATGTCTCGTTACATTTGTTCTTTCATCCTTCCTTAAACATCGATGTTTGCCAGTGCCGTATAAAACAGCCTCACCGAGGATGTTCCCACTTTAAAACTTCACTGTCAGTGTGGTGTTTTTGCAGTGATATGCAATGCTGCCTTTTGACCTCCAAACGTGGTGTGTATTATGGCATCCAAAAAATTTCATTTTGTTATCATCTGACTAGACTATATTCTCCCTGTAATTCACAGGCTTGTCTAAATGTTGTTGAACAAACTTTAAATGCTCTTGAGCATGCTTTTGGTTCAGCTGTGGAGTATTGCATGGTGGGCGTGCACACAGGTCATGGAGCATGAGTGCATTAGGCTACCTTCACATTTGCGTTTGTGTCTGCATGCTGATGGCATGCAGACACAAACGCAGTGAATGCAGGGTCATTTTTCTGTGTCCGCAGCAGAGAATGTCTGCCTGCGGACACATCACTATGGAGCCCGGGCAGCCAATCGGCGGCGTCCGGGGGCGGGCCGGAGGCGTAGATCAGCGGCGGAGATTTCCTCCTCCCGGCCGCCGGTAAGCTCCGGGACGTGTCAGTGGGGTTAAACAGCTGATCTGACAGCTGTTTGAAACTCCCGCGCCGACCCCGAGAGGAGATGTCGGCGCGGGAAGATTCAAACAGCTGTCACATCAGCTGTTTCTCCCCTCCGACACCACTAGGAGATTACCGGCGACGGGGAGGAGGAGATAATCAGAGGCTCCAGCTGATCTCCCGGTGGCCGTCGGTGATTTCCTGTGACATCACCTACGGCCATCGGGAGAGATTTCAATGGGTCCGCAGCGTTCTCCTGCGCTGTCAAGCGCAGAACAATGCGGACCCATTGATGCCATTGCATTCTTTTGTGCGCTTGGGGAAGCTTGCTGATTTTCCAAGGTCCCCGAGCGCACAAAAAATGCAACATGCTGCGTCCCGGGTGCGGACGGGGGACCCTGGAGGGAGCAGATATCTTCCGCATGCGCACCCGAACGCAGCAAAAGCTGCCAAACGCAGGCACTATGCGTTCCTATGTTAAACACAGGAACGCAGTGCGCATGCGCTTGACTGCGTATGGGAACGCAGCATACGCTGCCTTCCCATACGCAATTGTGAAGGCACCCTTACTTGTTGTTTTCTTTGAAACAATTGTACCTGCTAATTCCAGGTCTTTCTGTTGCTTTCCACAGGTGGTCCTTGGCTCTGACAACTCTGACTACTCTTCTGTTAATTCTTTTTACTCACCTGTCTGGAATCTGCTGGTGAGCACCTTGTCATGGCCGGTTTAAATATTGTTCTTTCTACTTATGGATTATGGTCCCAACAGTGCTCACTGGACCCTTCAGTAGTTTAGAAACTTCTGTAACCAATACAATCAGTATATTTTGCAACAATAAGGTTGCAAAGGTCTTCAGACAGCTCATTGGTTTTATCCATCATGAGATGTTTCTTGTGTGGCACCTTGGTAATGAGACCTCTTTTTGTAGGCTGTCAATTGATTGAACCAGCTGATATTATTTTTTTTACTAATGTGGCAGGATTTCTTTCCAATTAATAATAATTAATAAGTATAATTACTGTTACTGATTATTTCAGCTGGTGTCATGACTTTTTCAATTGCTTTGTTCATGTGTTCATTCAATTAATTTTTTACCTGAGTATTTTCTCATTAGTACACATCTCTAAATTTAAGGACATCTATGATTTGATTTCATTGACTGTGGATCAGATGGGTCAATACCGACATCTGGTGAGAAATTCATGTCAATAGCACCTTTAGAAATATATTTATTTAGAAAACTGGTGATGTTTAATACTTATTACACCTTCTTTGTATTCTTGTACATAGGAACAGTATTATAGTAGTTATATTCTTGTACATAGGAGCCGTATTATAGTAGTTATATTCTTGTACATAGGAGCCGTATTATAGTAGTTATATTCTTGTACATGGGGCCGTATTATAGTAGTTACCTATATTCTTTATTTAGAGGCAGTATTATAGTAGTTATATTCTTGTACATAGGAGGCAGTATTATATCATATATATAAAAGCCGAAGCCACTTCCGTCTTCAAGGGACAAAAATGACGTCACCCGACGGAAGTGGCTTGGGCACTACACCCGCTCAGGGTGATCCAAGATGGCGGCGAGCGGTGGCGCTTTAGCACCCACCGCGAGCAGCCACACACACACGCCGCCACACACCCACACCCACACACCGCACTATCCGCTATACTTACCACCTTTGTCTTCCCCGCCGCCTGCTTGGATCCTCTTGCCTCCGCCGACGACATATCGCCGCCCCCTGGAGGACTGAATCCAATATGGCGTCCAGGAAGTCTCGCGAGACTTCCCGGACGCCATCTTGGAAAAAGTATGTCGCCGTCCCCCAGAGGACTGGATCCACCGTCCTGGGTGCGGCGACATGTCGGCAGAACGGAGGACTCAGGAAGACGCAGGCGGCAGGGACGGTGGTAAGTATATCGAAGTGTGTGTGTCCGTTCGCCCCACCGCTGACCACTCTGCCCACCACTGACCACTCTGCCCACCGCTGACCACTCTGCGCTGCGCTGACCACTCTGCCCACACAGCGCCGCTGCGCTGACCACTCTGCCCCCACAGCGCCACTGCGCTGACCACCCTGCCCACACAGCGCCGCTGCGCTAACCACCCTGCCCACCGCGCTGCTGCGCTAACCGCCCTGCCCACCGCGCTGCTGCCTGACCACTCTGCCCACCGCACTCGCTGCTAACCACTGAGCTACCGCGCAGTGCTAACCACTGAGCCACTGCGCAGTGCTAACCACTGAGCCATCGCGCAGTGCTAACCACTGAGCCTCAGCGCAGTGCTAACCACTGAGCCACAGCGCAGTGCTAACCACTGAGCCACCGCGCAGTGCTAACCACTGAGCCACCGCGCAGTGCTAACCACTGAGCCACTGCGCGGTGCTAACCACTGAGCCACCGCGCAGTGCTAACCACTGAGCCACCGCGCAGTGCTAACCACTGAGCCACTGCGCAGTGCTAACCACTGAGCCACCGCGCAGTGCTAACCACTGAGCCACAGCGCAGTGCTAACCACTGAGCCACCGCGCAGTGCTAACCACTGAGCCACCGCGCAGTGCTTACCACTGAGCCACCGCGCAGTGCTAACCACTGAGCCACCGTATACTCTGCTACCCACTGAGCCAACTGTATACACACAATTCATTTCACCGCACTCCCCTAACTATTAGTAAATAAACTATATATGGATTCTAGACTACCCAATTCTTTACAATCAAGCCGCCATCTAGTTAGTTATATTCTTGTACATAGGAGCAGTATTATAGCAGTTATATTCTACTACATAGGGGCAGTATTATAGTAGTTCTATTATTGTACTTAGGGGGTGTCACATCCCCGTCAGAATCTTTGAGTGCAATTCTTGCCCCGGCCACTAGGCGCCACTGGATTTCTTCAGCTAGTGGTGTCGGTAATAGGGGGGCAATGTACTCAGCGGGACCTGCAGTTGCTTCCTGGGCTCCGTAGTAATTCCAGAACCCTGTGTAGGGGTAAAGGGTTTTGGGGTTTCTCGGTATGCTGCCTTACCAACAGTTTAGCCTTGACAGCAGACGGTCATCACAGGGGGCAGTATTATAGTAGTTATATTCTTGTACACATGAGCAGTATTATAGCAGTTATATTCTTGTATACAGGGCAGTATTATAGTAGCTATATTCTTGTACATAGGGAGCAGTCGTCACGCGCTGACATTGCTGGATGCTGCCTTGTATGTGTTGGGCTCCAGAACTGTATTCACTATGAGGTTCGGCTGCTGGTTGAGGGGTTAATGTGTGACTCACCTGAATTCCCCTCCCCTAGCCTTTAAGTAGCCACTCCTTCCACCAGGTGGTGCTGCTAATAGAGTTTCATTCTATGCCTAGAAGCTGTGCTGTGCTGACCTGTGTGTTTGTGTGGATGATGTCCTTTCTGTTGGAATCGCTGTATCCCAGTTCTGTGGAGGGAGGTGAGAGGGGAATAGCGCAGGGCTGGTGGAGGAAGGCGTTTTAGGGAGAGGCTGGAGACCCGAACCTTCTCACCATCAGAGATACATTCAGGATCAGGGCCATTCAGGGTTTCCAGACTAGGGTCAGACTAGTCTTCCCTGGTCACCCTGCCCGTAACTGCCATTCCCTCATCAGCATTCCCACTACACTGTGACAGCAATATTATAGTGGGTATATTCTTGTACATAATGAGCAGTATTATAGTAGTTATATTATTGCACAAAGGGACAGTATCATATTAGCTATATTCTTGTACATTGGAGCAGTATTATAATAGTGATATTCTTGTACATATGGGCAGTATTATAGTAGCTATATTCTTGTACAAAGGGCAGTATTATAGTAGTTATATTCTTGTACATAGGAGCAGTATTATAGTAGTTATATTCTTGTACATAGGGGGCAGTATTATAGTAGTTATATTCTTGTACATAGGGGGCAGTATTATAGTAGTTATATTCTTGTACATAGGGCAGTATTATAGTAGTTATATTCTTGCACAAAGGGACAGTATTAATGTAGTTATATTCTTGTACACATTAGCAGTATTATAGCAGTTATATTCTTTTCCATAGGGGCAGTATGAGAGTACCTATATTCTTGTACATAAAGGAAATCATATTTCAAGAATTACATTTTTGTTCATGGGAGACAAATATTTATTTTACTATTTCCCTACAAATTCTGAAAATATTTTTCTTATGTAATCTCACTCATGACTTGAATAGCAATTAGTGAGAAACTCGGACTATAACTAGTACTTCTTTAAATAGCTTTTTGAAATATGGCAAAAATGTCACCTGTTTCTTACATCCGCATATCCAAATCATAAGATGCAAATTGAACAGATTTTTTTTTCTCCAGATTGCATGCCTTTGGATCAGTTAACAGGAACCTCTAGCATCTTTTTAAGGGTATGTCCACTTTTACAGTTATGCAGAATTGTCTTGTTATAAAAAAAAAAATTACTATTTTGCATCCTTAAACTGTGTGTTTTTAAGGGTTATTCCTAAAAATCAAGGTTTGACCTATCCTCAACAGGTGCTTACAGCTGGATGTCCAAATATCCAACTGCTGTAACCTCTCTCTTTCCCCCCTTCCCACAGCAATCTTGAGAACAGGACTTTACAAGCCTGTCTTGAATGGAGCCTATGTCTGCATGATAGACCCTCACTATACTTATTGTCAATTGGACTTCTGGAGAAAGTAGTGTATTGCCTTCAGCTTTCTCTAGCAATCTCATCTACTTACATAATTGCCTTGTGGCATCAGTCATCAACCTTCGCCATCATCGTGCCCTTCTATCCTCTAATTGGTCAGAACAAGTTCAAGCTCTGGTAGCCATATTTGCACACCCAAGTGATGAGTGTGCAAATATGGCACCGACTAGCGGTGCCGTCGATGCCAGAAAACTCCCCGCAGCCTAGCCCACGGTCCCCCAGTCCGATTCACGCTCCCCGCCGCCCTCTCAAACCCGCCCAGTCCAAGCTCTCCGCAGCCCGCTCACTACCTCAGCCCGCCACACGAGACTAACCACTGGGGCAGCAGAGAGCAACCAGAAGGGGGGCAGAGAGACAGAGCTGGGGCAGGGCAGAGAGACAGCACAGGGAGGGCAGAGAGGCAGCACGGGGGCAGAGAGTGTCCAAGGGGGACAAGAGCGCACACTTGGGGGCAGAAAGTGAACACAGTGGGCAGAGAGACAGCACAGAGGGGGCAGAGAACTTGCATAAGGTGGCAGAGAGACAGTATAGGGGGCAGAGTGTGCACGGGTGGGGCAGGGAAGGTGCAGGTGGGAAGAGACCGTGCACAGGGGGTAGAGAAATCGCCGTTGCCGCCATCTTGCGTGCACAAAGATGGCAGTCGCATGACGCATCACACCACCCCACCACTTCCACTGCAAGATTACAGTAAATACAGGATTATGTCAGAGGGGAACTTGATGAGAACTAATAAAGTGGGTAACGAGGTGTATCTGTCTATTTTATATGCAATAAAGGATTTTTCTCAATGTTGTGTTTTTTTATCTCTTTACTGAAAGTATTGCTAATGGCTGGCTGTCATTAGCAATAGGGCTTGACGTCAGCTGCTTTAAAAAGTGACATCAACCTCTTTATTACCTAGTCTGCCACTGCTACATGGCAGCTGGAAGAGGGGGGTAACCACCAGGTTGGGCGTCTCATGGATGCACCAATTCTTGGGTTGCTGCTAACTGTAATTTTCAGTGTGGGGGGCCCAGAACGCTTGGGCCTCACCATACTGAGAATTCCAGCCCCCAACTGCCTGGGTTACCTTGGCTGGCAATAGAAAATACGGCGGAGCCCATGCAAATTAACAAAAACTAAATAAAATAGGGCTCCCCTGTATTTTTCATTGCCAGCGAAGGTAACACCAGGCAGCAGGGTCTGGCAGCCAGTAACTGTCTGGCAATAGAAAATACAGCTAAACCCTACACATTTTTTACCAGGAGTTTAAACACTTTATTAAGAAAAAACACAAGCAGGTTTTTTTGATTTACATACATTGGGAGAGAACATGGGGTAGAAAGACCTGGGAGAGATGGCTGGGAGAGATGCTGCCATCATGATGTTCCGCCCGCCTTACACAATAGCATTGGGCTCCCATCTGGTACACAATAAATGGAGCCGAAGTGGAGCATGCGCACCTCCACTCTATTCAAGGATGAGCCCGTTCTCCGAATCGCTACGGATCCCAGTGGTCGGGACCTTAGCGATCAGCAAGTTATCACTTATTCTGTCAATGTGGAATAACTTGTTATATCTATTACATCATGACATTAAAATCAGACTACACCAGATTTGTTTGTAATCTGTAACCATGAGGACACCTCTATATATAGGAGCTGTGGACACAAAACGGTGGAAGAGTTAAGTATGAGGAAGACTAGTATGAGCTTGTCGGGATGGCACTGTGGACGCTGTGTGGCATCTTTGTGGTTTAGTATCATTGCTTTCATAGATAGTCACATGCTCAAGAGTCATCGTCATTACTACTGGTATTTCTGGTAAACGAGGAGCAGACAAAGAGAAATAGTTACAAGTGTTGTGTATTCAGCTCGCACAATAAGTAAATGATTACTCACCGCAGAAACCCTGTTCTTTGAACTGTGACCACTCATTCTCATATTATTTTTTTCCCTTTGGAGATTAGTTTGTATACATCTGTCTGAAGGCCTCCCATATCGGTCTATAGTGAGAGTTTGTATATGGAGTATCACTACTGTATTCATCTGGAATGAGGGGTCAGATTGTCTGTATTCCTTGTGTTCATCCTTAAACTGAATTTGTCGCCAGCTAATCAAAGAGCAGAACAATATAGAGACAGAGACCCTGATTTCAGCGATGACATTTACTGAGCTATTTGCTTTAGCTTTGATGAAATCACAGTTTTATCAGCAGTGGATTATCATTACAGGGCTAGTAAACATGCTGCCATATAGTCCTCCATATTCATGAGGTCTGTATAACCCAGTCCCCACTATTGATTGGCTTCTTTCTGCCCATGCACAGTGTACAGAGAAAGCTGCCAATCAGTGGTGTGGGCGGGATTATACATAGCTTAGCATTTAGAAAACTGGTAGATCTGTTATCAAAATGGCAGCATGCAGACCAGTAAGTGATACATCGCCGGAATTGGGGATCCCTGTCCCTATATCCTCTATATCCTGTTCCTCTCAAATGAGGTAGCAAAGATGTCATAAAAGGTTTTATTTAACAGCTACTAAAATAAAGGGGAACGCCATTTTTCTGAAGAGAACCTGTCAGTCGACTGATGCCGCCCAAACCATGGGCAGCATGAATCAGAGCTGGGATGCACAATCACAGTCAGGTATGGTATTCTCAGAAATGCTTCACTGTTTCAGGAAAAACCTACTTTGAAGATCTGGCCAGGTACCAAAGGGAGAGACCTGACAAGGCCAGCACCGCACTTGGCTGGCTTCTTGCCACATGGCTGTAGTTGATTGAGAATCTGTCTGTCAATCACCTGGAGTCTAGTAAGGAGAAGCCAGTAGGGGGCAGCACTGATATAGTCAGGTTTTTCTATGGTCCCCAACCAAATCTTTAAACTATTTTCTCTGAAACAAGGTGATCATGATGCATCGGGAAGATTTCAAACAACATTGACAATTTGAATGTTGTATTGGGAGTTGTACAAAGTAGGTATTACATTGATTGTCATCTCTTGACTTCTTTAGGCAAAGTACATGTGAATAGTGTGCAGATAATGGAGTGATTCACAACTAATGGTGCATTTAGGAAAACAGAAAATAGGAAGAATTGTCTGTTCCACCTGAGTTATCATGTCAGCAATCACCAATTGGTTAAACCAAATGGTCATTCCTTGGGAGATCCATATTTTTATACTGGCATAAACATTGTGGTGTCATGCCTCAGGATTCAATCCGGCAACCTTGTCTTGTGTCGATTTCTTTCTCCACTAAGCCACAGCATGGTAAATCCCTGTCCAAGTTCTGTTATCTTATATTTTTGCTTCTTCCCTTTTTGGTTTGTGGTCAGCAGGTGATTTCATTTGTTCATTTGCTCTGTCCTACCACTTTTCAGGTCTGGCTATTTATATTCTCCTTATGCTGGTCTTCTCTGCTGGCTATATTTCTAAGTAGATCCTTCTAAGAAGTTCCAGCCCCATTGCTAAGGAATTTTGCCTATCAGAGAGAGACCAGCTTGGTATTTGCTCTTTGTGGTTTTACTAATCTAACATTCTCCTTTCTCCTGTTTTATAGTCAGGCTGCAGGGGGCTATTCTTATTTTTAGTAGCTACTTTCCATTAGGTCATGTGTTTATTGTATCCACACCTTGGGTCCTTACCTATCTGCACTCTTTCCCTATTCTGGGTTATAGTCAGGGCTGTGGAGTCTAAGTCTGTGTCCATTTTGGTGAAGTCAGAGTCTCATTCAGGGAAATTGAGGAGTCTAAGTTGGATGTTTGGCTTACCGATTCTACAGCCCTGGTTATAGTGCTCTGCAATCTCCCTCTTTTTCCTAAGGAGGTACGAGGAACAACTCTATGGCCTTGCAGACAGCCAGGTTTGTGTTGTGGTCTCCTAATGTTGCGGCTATAGGAATAATCCAGCCTTTGCAGGTTCCC
This sequence comes from Allobates femoralis, assembly GCA_033576535.1. Lineage (NCBI taxonomy): Eukaryota > Metazoa > Chordata > Amphibia > Anura > Aromobatidae > Allobates > Allobates femoralis. The sequence continues at coordinate 428,807,271 of JARQOC010000006.1, forward strand.
TCACTGACCGTGCAGCTAGGAATATTAGTCTGTACAGGAACCAGTTGGGCCAGGTGCAGTAGATAAGAGTGGTTTGGTTTCCTTGTGTTGGAATACTCAGGTGCATAACAATTGGCAGCACATTGTCCCGTGCAAATGAAGAATGTGCTGCCAATAACTTGCTGCTGTATGGACAAATAATAATAATATTAGCTATCATTTTGTCACCGTCATTGTTTATTGGGCTCTTTTATAAAGGCCGATGAACAATCACAGAACAACAGTATATAGTGGAACGGCCTGAAATCATCCTGTGTAAAAAATGGCCGATCACACCCATTGTGTGGTTAGAGGGGCCATTATAGTCATTTATTGGCTATATTTTTTTGAGATAGCTGTATATAGCCAATGTTTATTCCCCAATATACATGCATGCTCAGTTTTACCGAGCATGCATGTGTTCTCAACAAGGAAAGGGGGTAAGCTCCGCCATGACCCATGGATCCGATCTCCAAGCCTCTCCCAGTGCTTGGTCTTGCACACTTGTATAATAATGCGGTGTAATCCTGTTTACATTTCTGGTCTTTAGCATTTTCCCAGCGCTAATTCGATAACATCACTCAACTATTGTTTTGCTCCGGGCGTCTGGGATGTTGTTTCATGATTGGCGTCATTTTATTATAGTGATTAATGTTGAGGACGGATCATTTCAAGAGTTCTTGTTTCAGGAAATAACCGCACCTGTGCAGTGTACAGACAGGCATACAGGACGCTTATCTCCCAGGAAGGACAGAATATTGATTTATGCGATAAGAGATTCATGACCGTGTTTATTTTATGACGGGAAGAATCATTGAATTATGAAGGAACGAAGAATGTGTCCTATATCCTTGTTTATTTTATTTAGCACCAGGAAGTACATAAATGGATTTTCTCAAACTTTTTTTATTGGTGGATTGTTAAGATAGGCCACTAATATCTGATTTCTGACTCTGACCTCCACCACCACCCTAACAATCTAGGCAATCAATAGCAAAGCCTTCAGAAAACTTCTTTAGGCAAAAGTATACTGGAATTAGGTCACATTGTGAGGACTGGTAGCTCCATACCTGAGCAGGTCCCTCGCGCTCTTAGGTGTGCTCCGGCTCACCAGCGGGTCACTCTTCACTGACCATTAGGTGGGGTGTCACCTCCGGGAGCGGAGCTTGCAGCAGTGCTCGCTCATTCTGGGTATTTGATTCTAGAAGATTTACTCCTAGTATTGCTGGGAGGTAGGACGCTGCTGCTCCTGGTGATTATGCTGTTCAGAGGCCGTTTGTCACTGGGTCCTCTGGTGTTAGCTGTTGTCAACTTGTACAGGATGCCATGCCTGCTGGGGCAGTTAGTTGGTGGCAGGACTGTGAAGTCTGAGTCGGTGTCAATTTTGGGTGGAGTCAGTCAGATTCAGGGAAATTCAGGAGTCGGAGTTGGATGTTTGGCTTACTAACTTCACAGCGATGGTTGTGGAGTTGGAGTCCATTTTGGTGGAGTTGGAATTAAGGAAATTCAAAAGTCGCAGTTGAATGTTTGGCTGACCGACCCCAAAGCCCTGGTTGGTGTTGGAGGTTCCCTCCATTCCTCTCACCTCCCATCCTCTGGTGTCTCCTTGGACTGAGTATGGAGATTTGTTTTTGCACCAGCGGGCTCAGGTGACTGCTGGTGATTTAAAATCTTTCATTTTCTGTTTAATGCTGATTATTTTCAGTTCTGTTGGGTGGTTAAGGTCAGTGTTTCTGTGCTGCTGAGGTGGTTCATGCTTTGGTGTCTGTTCTAGGTTAATCATTGTTCCCCTTACTTATTGTGGTTTGCACTGTGTTTTATTGGTTGTGACCTGTGAGTGTCTCGTCATAAGCCTCTGTGCTGCCTGCCACCTAGGAAGGGCTCCCTCTACCAGGATAGGGAGGCAGGCAGTGGCGTAACCAGAGTCTAGTGGGCCCCGATGCAAAATTTAGACCTGGGCCTCCCACCCCTGCATGTTGATGAGATGTATGGGCCTCATGTAACATTCTAAATCCTTTAAAGACTCACAAATTGACCCCTCTTCCCCTTCATTATGTATTAATGTCCCTCATCCTGCTATATATGGTCCTCCTCCTGGAATATGGCTCTTATCTGGTATATATGTCCCCCATCCTGGTTTATTTGGTCCGCCTCCTCCTGTCGCCATAGTCGTCCAATTATTATAATGCATCCCCATATTCCTCCATATATTACAATGTACCCCCATAGGCCTCTGTGTTATAATGCATCCCATAGTCCTCCATTCATAAGGTAGACCCTATAGGCATTCAATTATTATAATGAACCCCCATTATCCTCCATATATTATAATGCAACCTCACATCCCTCCATATATCATAATGCAGCCTCATAGTCCTCCGCCTTCCGTATAGCATAATACAGCCTCATAGCCTCTCCATATAGTGTAATGCAGCCTCATGGCCTCTCCATATAGTATAATGCAGCCTCATAGCCTCTCCATAAGTAATGCAGCTATAGCTCTCCATATATAGCAGCCTTATATCTATTCTCCATTTAGTGCAGCTTATTCATTTCCATATAGTGCAGTATTATGTATGCAGCCTTCTCCCATATAGTGCAGTATTATATATGCAGCCTTCTCCCATATAGTACAGTATTATGTGCAGCCTTCTCCCATATAGTGCAGTATTATGTGTAACCTTATATACCTTATATTATGTACCTTATATACTATGTTATATACCTTAACTTATATGCCTAACTTAACTTGTATACCTACTTATACTTAAGGTACATAATATGAGGTATATAAGTTAAGTATAAGTAGGTATATAAGTTAAGTTAGGTACAGTTGTAGCCAAAAGTATTGACACCCCTGCAATTCTGTCAGATAATACTCAGTTTCTTCCTAAAAATGGTTGCAATCACAAATTCTTTCGTATTATTTTCTTCATTTAATTTGTCTTCAATGAAAAAACACAAAAAGAATTGTCCTAAAGCCAAATTGGATCTAATTCCACACCAAACATAAAGGGGGTGGACAAAAGTATTGGCACTGTTAGAAAAATCATGTGATGCTTCTCTAATTTGTGTAATTAACAGCATCTGTAACTTACCTGTGGCACCTAACGTGTTGGCAATAACTAAATCACACTTGCAGCCAGTTGACATGGATTAAAGTTCACTCAACCTCTGTCCTGAGGACTTGAGAAACCAAATTGTGAGGAAGCATGAGCAATCTCAAGGCTACAAGTCCATCTCCAAAGACCTGAATGTTCCTGTGTCTACCGTGCGCAGTGTCATCAAGAAGTTTAAAGGCCATGGCACTGTGGCTAACCTTCCTAGATGTGGACGGAAAAGAAAAATTGACGAGAGATTTCAACGCAATATTGTACGGATGGTGGATAAAGAACCTCGACTAACATCCAAACAAGTTCAAGCTGCCCTGCAGTCCGAGGGTACAACAGTGTCAACCCATACTATCGTCGGCGTCTGAATGAAAAGTGACTGTATGGTAGGATACCCAGGAAGACCGCACTTCTTACCCAAAAACAAAAAAGCCAGGCTGGAGTTTGCCAAAACTTACCTGAGAAAGCCTAAAACGTTTTGGAAGAATGTTCTCTGGTCAGATGAGACAAAAGTAGAGCTTTTTGGGCAAAGGCATCAACATAGAGTTTAAAGGAGAAAAAAAGAGGCATTCAAAGAAAAGAAACAACCCTACAGTCAAACATGGCGGAGGTTCCCTGATGTTTTAGGGTTGCTTTGCTGCCTCTGGCACTGGACTGCCTGACCATGTGCATGGCATTATGAAGTCTGAAGACTATCAACAAATTTTGCAGCATAATGTATGGCCCAGTGGGAGAAAGCTGGGTCTCCCTCAGAGGTCATGGGTCTTCCAGCAGGACAATGACCCAAAACACACTTCAAAAAGCACTAGAAAATGGTTTGAGAGAAAGCACTTCTAAGGTGGCCAGCAATGAGTCCAGACCTGAATCCCATAGAACACCTGTGGAGAGATCTAATAATGGCAGTTTGGAGAAGGCACCCTTCAAATATCAGGGGCCTGGAGCAGTTTGCCAAAGAAGAATGGTCTAAAATTCCAGCAGAGCATTGTAAGAAACTCATTGATGGTTACTGGAAGCGGTTGATCGCAGTTATTATGGTTAAAGGTTGTGCAACCAAATATTAGGCTGAGGGTGCCAATACCTTTGTCTGGCCCATTTTTGGAGTTTTGTGTGAAATGATCAATGTTTTGCTTTTTGCTTAATTCTCTTTTGTGTTTTTTCATTGAAGACAAATTAAATGAAGATAATAATACCAAAGAATTTGTGATTGCAATCATTTTCAGGAAGAAACTGAGTATTATCTTATAGAATTGCAGGGGTGTCAACTTTTGGCACAACTGTATATAACTTAAGGTATATAACATAGTATATAAGGTACATAATATAAGGTACATAATATAAGGTATATAAGTTATGTACCTTATATTGTGTACCTTATATACCTTATACTATGTGCAGCCTTATATACCCTTTCCCCCCCCCACCCCCATAATCCTCTGGCCATACTATTTAAAAAAAACAACAACTTTACTTACCTCTCCTGGCTCCCTCGCTAGTCTGGCGGCCTCCTCTGAGGATTGACTCAGGAGGAAGAAGAGATGCCGCCGTCCTGAGCTCCACTGTGCATTCAAGCAGGAAGTGGGGAGAGGCGGCACAGTGGAATGCAGGCCAGAAAGCTGGTAGGTCAGAGGAGGGTAGGGGCGGGAGCAGCAGCAGGAAGAAGGAGGCTCCCCTGCCCTCCTCTCCCTGACACACGGGCCCTATCTGCCACACTGTCAAATGGATGTGTGTCCTCCGGGACGCACATCCATGTGTAGTGGGAATCCGACGCTACAATTGGCGGGCGCAGGGGGCGGCTGGCGGCGCGGGTCCCTTATAGGTCTGGGCCCCGTCGCACCCGCGAACCCCTGCGGACGCGATCGTTACACCACTGGAGGCAGGTGAAGAGTACGCCGCCCTTCAAAGGTGCACGACAGTTTGGCGGCTAGCGCAAAGTGTGACCGATGTGCTGCACTTGCTGGCTAACACCTGGTCATTTCATCACCACCCAGAGCTACACATCTAGTTAAAAGTTCTGATTTCACCTTGCTTGTTGCATTTGACCTCTCTGTGTTAGCACATGTTTCCCAGTGGTGTAGATATAAGGATTGTGCAGGCAGCTCCCCAGCACCGTACAGGGATGCCCATAGCAGGAGATGTGATGACATCATAGACCTGTACAGTGATGTATTTATAGGAAGACGTGATGTCACAGGTAATGGGTTCATGGATTGGTCTTGCCTTCAATCACTTCTTCTGCTCTGTCACTATCAATATATTGTGGTCTTGGCATATGTATTATGGAGGGCAGTGGTGAGTGTCCTGACCATGGCACTGAGCACTTCCCGATCAGGCTGAATCGTTGAGATTAAAGTTATGGTTTTCCTTCGCCAGCCTCAGAAGTGACGGCGCTCTGTAAACTCGTTCTATTTAGCTTTACTCAACCACATGCAAATCAGTGACTGAAATGATCTAGGGTGTTTTCTTGGAAGTCGGGGTTGGGCAAAGCTACAAGTTTCATTCTGATCAGTTGATCATTCAGTATAAGTTTCCATTTCATTCTGATGTCAGCTCTGCAGCCTAGTCCCCTCAGATCAATGTCCTGCAACCAAGATGACACTGCTGTGTTTCTGTTCTGTAAATGGGGTACTGCACTAATTATGAATATTTACCTTGATCTGTTTTGTACATCAGCAGGGCATGGACACTGGACAATGATAGTTTACTGTATAATACCACCCCAAAGGTCATGATTGACATGTGGGGATAATAGACATTCTTTTGTTTTGTTATAGAGTGTAATTAGCTGTATCTGCCCTTATTCTCTGTATATATTCTGCACAGTACCAGTTCTCCTGTTCTGCATACTGGGTGTAATTCTCAGTATCTGTATTATTCTGTATATATACACTGCACAGTACCACTTCTCCTGTCCTGTATACTGGGTGTAATCCTCAGTATCTGTATTATTCTGTATTTATACACTGCACAGTACCACTTCTCCTGTCCTGTATACTGGGTGTAATCCTCAGTATCTGTATTATTCTGTATATATACACTGCACAAAGCACCCACTGACCTTGTGGAGACCAGTGGAGGATAACACTGCGGGCACCAGTTAAAGCACTCAAACACAGTGAAACCCAAGGTGCATTGCTCCCTAGAATTTGAATATGCAGATAAAGTCCATGGAGCCTCGGTTAAGAGTCTACAACATGGACACCAGCCAGTTATCCTACCAGGGAAGGACCTAGCCCAGGGTATTAGTAGCCCTTAAGTCACTATCCAGCCCTTGCAAGCTTGAAGATATGGCCAGGGATTTACCATGGACTAGGTATCCAACCACAGACAGCTGTTTCGGGGTTGTTGCCTTACTCGATAAGTTGGCACAGGAATTCTCTGTGCTGGGTGGAGCAATCTTGATAGAAAACATCACAAAGCACCCACTGACCTTGTGGAGACCAGTGGAGGATAACACTGCGGGCACCAGTTAAAGCACTCAAACACAGTGAAACCCAAGGTGCATTGCTCCCTAGAATTTGAATATGCAGATGAAGTCCATGGATCCTCGGTTAAGAGTCTACAACATGGACACCAGCCAGTTATCCCACCAGGGAAGGACCTAGCCCAGGGTATTAGTAGCCCTTAAGTCACTATCCAGCCCTTGCGAGCTTGAAGATAAATACATAAAATAAATACACTGCACAGTACCACTTCTCCTGTTTGTATACTAGGGTAATCCTCAGTATCTCTATTATTCTGTATATATACTCCGCAGAGTACCACATCTCCTGTCCTGTATACTGGGTGTAATCCTCAGTATCTGTATTATTCTTTATATACACACTGCACAGTACCACTTCACCTGTCCTGTATACTGGATGTAATCCTCAGTATCTGTATTATTTTGTATATATACTGCACAGTACCACATCTCCTGTCCTGTATACAATGCACAGTCCTTGGTTACTATGGCAATGGTGTCCTCGGCGACATCACCGCTTGCCATGCTGCAGGTCTCTGCTCACTCATTCAGTGATTAGAGACCACGGGGAGCGGTCGGACGTGCATCTGTTCAGGAAGAGAGAAGACAGAGAAGACGAGGATCGTTGATGGGTACGAGGGTGGGGAGGGAGTAATAAAGATGGAGTCACTATGTGTCACTGTGTGTTTATTTCTAATAAATTAATTTGTCTCTTTGTTGTGTCTTTTTTAACCATTTGTTTGAGATTCTTAATGGCCTGGTTTAAGTTATCCAGACATTAAGAATCTCAGGGCTTAATACCAGCTGCCAAAGCTTAATACCAGCTGACAAAGCTGGTATTAGCCTCTTATTACCCAGCGTGCCACTGCCACCAGAGCCGCTGGAAGAGCCTAGTAAAAACCTGGCAATGGCACTTCTTATGAATGCACCATTTTTAGGGGCGCTGCGGGCTGCTATTCCTTAACATGGGAGGGGCCTAAAACAATGGGTTGTCACCCTGCTGAGAATACCAGCCCTCAGCTGAATTGTTTTACTTTGGCTGGCAATTAAAAATAGAGCGGAGCCCACACATGTTTTTTTGACAGCCAAGGTAGAATTAAGCAGCTGAGAGTGGCAGCTCACACATGTGGGCTAGACTTAAAAATGTTGCAAAGCCCCACACATTTTTTTAAATTATTTATTTAACACTCTATGACAGCAACCAAGCATAATCACCGTCCAGATTGGGGAAATGCAGTCTGACTGCAACAGCCAATCACAGAGGCTCTCACAGAGTGTGAGCGTCTGTGATTGGCTGTTTGCCAGTCAGTGCTGTGAAAATGCATGAAGCTTAATGTACGGCACCGAAAGCAGCAGTGAGAGAAGCGATATAGCCCTACCATCTAAACATCATCTTCTACCTATCTACTACTATCTATCTATCTATCTAACAAGAAAAAAAATGCACAGCACTCGCAGACTAATGTGAACTGGTGCTAGCATGTTGTATATCTCATGGAGTTGCAGGCTCCATGACTGCAAATTGCACCCTCATTACCTACAGGTGATCGAGGTCTAGATGGTGTCTGCCCACTGAGAAGTGGGGGGGTGGACAAGGAGGAAGGGATGTCAGCGATAGACTCATCAGACCTGAAGTCATTTGTCGCAGTTGATGAGCAAACAGACATTGGCCAATGTATGTACTAAGAACTCAGAAATAAAAATTTAGAATTTTTGAGTTTTTTGAAAAAAACTACGTTTTTAACTTTTTCCTCATAACATATACTTATACATTGTACATCTGTAGTAGCTTTCGCAAGATTTTATAATTTACGCTCTTGCTAGCACCATTCACATTAGTGTGAGTACTGTGCGTTTTTTTGTTGTATATCCAGGTGCTGCAGAATTTTTTATTAAATTATCTATCTATCTATCTATATCTATCTACTACTATCTATACTACTACATTCATGAAAAAACTGCACAGCACTCACAGACACAATGTGAACTGGTGCCAAGCAGGGACACTGAACTAAACAAATAGAAAAAATTCTAGCAGCACACAGCTACTACCAGTGATGTACATATGCTAACAAGCTATTATATTTGAGAAAAAAGTTTAAAAACTTAGTTTTTTTAAAAAAACTATTTTTTTATTTCTGAAGTTCTTGTACACACATTGGCCAATGTCTGTTTGCTCATCAACTGCGACAAAGTGACTTCAGTCTGATGAGTCCTAACGCTGACATCCCGTCCTCCTTGTCCTCCCTTTACCACTTCTCAGTGGGTGGACACCATCTCAACCCTAGACCACCTGTGAGAGATGAGGGTGCAAATGCAGACACTGGAGCCAGTAACTCCTTATGATCTCCTTATCTATATCTATCTATCTATCTATCTATCTATCTATCTATCTATCTATCTATCTATCTAGATATGTGTGAAATCAACTCAGCACTCCAATTTCGGATGTTCCTCGCTTTAATGGCCTTCAGTCAAGGATGCGACGTTTGGTCTGTAAGACCTTCTTCCAAGCTGAAGAAGTCATATCACCGATCGATCCTAACCTTTACTGCAAGGCCATTTAAAGCAGAAAAACATCGAATTTTTGGAGTGCTGCAGCTTATTCACCATATCTTGTGCAGGTGGCTGGAAACCACCATAAGCATGACTGACACCCAGCAATCCTTTCGAAAAAAATCGCTGCTCATTAACATTTTTCATACACTGATGCTATCTACTATGTCTATCTATCTCTATCTATCTACAGTTCAGATGAAGAAGTCCACAGCACTCCCAAAATGATGCAGCAATGATCTTTAATCCAGCTCAAGGCACATGGCAACGTTTTGAGCCAAACAAGCTCTTTTTCCAGCAACCACATAGTCTAGATATCTATCTCTCTGTTTATCTTTTCTAACATTTTACTGCATGGAAATGTCCATGCTTAAATCGCAGTCCCAGTGTGCGATTTTTTTCAGTGTATATGGTGTGCGATATTTTCATTCCACCCATACACTTGCATTGGTGGAATCCACCTAAATACACAGCATGCTGCAAATTTTTCCTCGGCACTTTCCTTGCAAAGGAAAAAAGTGCAGATCTGCATTGCACTATAGGTTAACATGGTATGCGATTGCAGGCTGATGTTTAATCAGATTGCACTCGCATACATTTGCACTGATGTGAACGTACCCTAATGTAGATATATATGAACAGTGCAGAATACCACTTCTCATGACTAGTATGATGAGATTCTGGTCTTGGGCAATGCTTCTGAAGTGCCCTATGTGTTTTGTCATCGATTTACCCTGTGTAGCCCGGAAGTTGAACTCCTGTTACTTCCAGTCAATGAAGAGAGGAACTAATGTATTGCATAATAATGTACATATCCCAACTACAAGGAAATCTATTTTCTGTGAATATTTGTCAAAAAGCCAGAGAAAACGCAATCGGAGGAGACATGCAGTCGCTGTGGCTCTGTACTAGTAGTTATCTTAATTATGTGACTGTTAAAGGCGTCATCTCATTTTTAGTAAGTCGGGTATCAATACAGTCATAGAGAGTTGAAACACGATGTATTCCAAGCCAATCATGAATATAGCTGAGAAAGATCTGCTGGTACCCATGCAGTACGCCGAGTGTGCTCCTTATTGGGGACACCCCCTATGGTTGTCCCATTACATTTCATATGTTTGGGCCAGAAAAAGTTTGAAGTTCTGTCCTAGATGTCTGAGAAGGGTGTCATTCTTGATGGGGGGTACCTAAAAATAAACTGGTGTCGTTGTGTTGGTGCTCAAGTCTACTGTCCTACTTTACATATAACTATTAGGATCTATTAGGATCTCACATGGTTCATGGTAGAGAAACATTTTTGAGACTGACACAAATATTGGCTTGCACACAAATTTCTTCTTCAGTGTTTCCTTTATTCTGATGGTTGTATGGGTAATGAAGACTACAAGCATTTCATAAGTTTTTACAATTGTATGAATAAATTCATCCAATTTATCTAAGGACTCAATATCTACAGTATTGTCCCTTCTTTTTCAGGATTTCTGCTCATCGCCTTGGACACTTGGATATCGGCTTCTGGGCCAAATCCTGACTGATGACCCATTCTTGATCCAGTAATGGTTCACAGCACCTTATGGTAAAGTAGGGTTTTTAGAATTACCCATGGTTCGGGCGCCCGTCATCCCAGGGAGTCCTGCCTGGACAGCATACAGACATCAGATAAAAGAAGGACAGCGCCTCACGAGTCGGTGGGGATTTTAAGTCTTCATATTTATTCTGTCTTCCATGCAACGTTTTGATCCAGACAAGTTCTTTATGAAGCACATTACACAGTGTACAAAAATTCCTTAAATAGAACATAACCCACCCTCTTGTTGAGCAAAAACCATAGAGATGAGGACGCCTGCGCAGATGTAAGAGGCGCATGATTGGCCTATATGTAACAGCAGCTGGGCCAGAAGCACGAACAGTCATAGACAAATCCATGACAACCGGCAATGTCCTTCTTTTATCTGATGTCTCATGACCCATTCTTGTCTGATAAGTGCTTGGAGTTGATCACAATTCCTGTGTTATTGTATATCCACCTGCACACAGCACTGTGAGGTACACATGAGGTTTTGGGGGGCACATATGGGGTTTTGGGAGCAGACACCACTAAAGGGCACATAGCACTGGGGGGCACACAGCACTGTAAGGTGCACATGGGGTTCTGGGGGGCGCACATGGGGTTTCAGGGGGACACAGCACTGGGGGGCTCACAGCACTGGCAGGCTCACAGCACTAGGGGGCACACAGCATTGGGGGGCACACAGCTCTTGGACACACAGTACTTGGGGCACACAGCCTTGGGGTCTCACAGCTCTGGGGGGCAAAGAAACCCTTTGCACTACTTCTTGAGCCATTCTCCATTTAAACTTCCAAGTTATTTCTTAAGTTCGAATGGTGGCCACGCTCCGATCTGCTGTCGTTTGTCTTATTCTCTGTCCTTTCCTCTCTATTCTCTCACTACTCTCTCCTCCACTTCGATGGTTGGTCGCTGTTATGTTAGTTATGTCCATCAGCCTACTGTCCCCTTCTACTGATCGGTTCACATCATAAGTTGTCTGATTACTCTTCTGTAAAAACTCCAATAAAATTTTAAATGAGAAGAAATATATATCAAATGTCAACTTGGAGATCTCTGTCCATATATATTATTCATATCCTGGACCATAAGAGGGCAGCATCTTTGGTCTATGGATAGGTTTTCTACCCCAATATATCGGGAATTTTTTTTTATACAAGCTATAAACATATGTTAACAGTATAGAAGTTTTTATTCTTTACTTTGGATAGTTTTCATATATACGGTATGTTTTTATGTGATCAGATTTCAAGGCAGAAACACTCCAAGGATTGACATGCTTCTGTTATTTTTTCCATAGGCTGAATTCAGACAGAGCATTTGTGCTCCGTTTTTGGTGCAGTTTCTGCACCAAAAACAGATCCTATTTTTGCAAAAAACCAAAAGAGTTTTTTACCAGGCTATTTGCGCTCCCAGAGGTCTATGATCCAAAGCTTCTTATAATTTCATAAAGAGTTTTTTAATATTTCTTAAGAAAAGCACATACAACGCGTTTCGACAGTATAAAATGTCTTCCTCAGGTATAATATAAGCTTATAAGAAGCTTTGGATCATAGACCTCTGGGAGCGCAAATAGCCTGGTAAAAAACTCTTTTGGATCTATATTCCTATGGTAACTTGGTCTGAGCTACTTACTAGCTACCAGGGATTTGCAGCATACCGACTACTGAGGAAACCTACGCCTGGATACTTAATGGTCCCTAGTGACCGATACGCAAGTGAACAAGACCTAAAAAAGGTGAGTGTCATCCACATCCACCTACGATCTGATTATACATTTACATTTAGATCGGTGCGCTTTCTTCCTTTCCTTTTCTTCTACCAGAAATTTTTGCAAAAAAGCATTGCATCATCTGTTTCTGCTGCTTTTTTTGCTCCGTTTTCTGGGGACACAGACAGACAGACACACAAGACACACAGACAGAGACATACACACTTTATTACACTCACGGTGATCCCACGGTGAGCCTCAGCAATGTCTTCCTTCCAGGCATCAGCAGGACCTGTCTATGAGTAGTACAAGTACATACAGGACCTGTGCCCCATGTGACTCAGGCTGAGTTAAATGGGCAGGTCCTGGAAGTACCATACCCAATTACCCACAGGTCCTGGAAGTACCATACCCGACTACCCACAGGTCCTGCGATCCCTGGAAGGGAGACATCACCAGGGCTCATCATGGGATTGTTGGGAAGGGTAAGTAATGGAGCGTTGGTGGTGTGGAAAACGCAGCAGAAAAACTGAACAATAATTGACACTCATTACTTTCTAGATCCGCTTTCTGCACCACTATCGCAGCAGTCAAAAATGCAGCTTCTGCACAGGAAATAGAAAGTCCCATTCACTTTGCTGCAGACGCAGTAACCAATCCGTTTTTGGTGCAGTTTTACTTTAAAAAAAGTAGCACCAAATATATAAGAGAAACGTCCAATGTGAACTTAAAGAGGACCTGTCACCCCCTGCTGCATGGCAATCTAAATGCAGCACTGATTGCAGCATGTCTGCTGCATTCAGGGAAGGGGTTCCCCTGGTGTCTGTGTACTGTGTACTCCGAGATATAGCCTTAGTAAAACTCACTGTTAGAAGCTATGAGGGCAGTCCCTGGTGCAGGAGCCAGCTCGAGTGACTGGGGCCATTTCCTCCCCCTGACTCTCTGTGATGCTTCTGCTGTGCTAGCTCTGCCCTCCTCCTCTCTGTCACTCATCCTGCCTCACACAGCATGCAAATCATTTGTCCTGACATCAGCACCAGATTCCTGCCCTGCTGTCTGAACAAAGCATAAACAGCACAGCAGGAGGTGGCACAGAGGGGGAGGGAATGGCCCAAATCAATCGAGCTGGCTCCTGCACCGGGGACAGCCATCATGGCTTCTAACAGTGAGTTTTACTAAGGCTATATCTCAGGGTACACATCACACAGACACTTTGGGGACCCCTTCCCTGAATGCAGCAGACATGCTGCATTCAATGCTGCCTTTAGATTGCCATGCAGCAGAGAAGTGACAGGTCCTCTTTAACCTTAATCTAAAAAATAAACACATGGACACAGCAGCTCCATGTACTCTATAGGCATTTTTTCCCATTTGACATGAATAAGAAGCTTCTTGAAAAACTATTTAAAGTGGAGTTTGGAGCACAGTCCACATCAACAAACTCTAAAGGTATGTTCACATTGGGGGTTATTATATGTGGATTTTGAAGCATAGCCACTCAAAAAAAAACAGGTAAAAAACTTCAGTCTGGACATACCCTATGAGCAGGGAAACCATGGGACTCTGCGAGTGGACGCTGTCATGGTGAATCCGCTAAAAAGGTGCAAAAGTGTCCAAGATATGTTTTGTGAATGTAACAAATAATAAACTACACAATTGAAACTGCAACACCAAGAAGAAAACCGACTATGCCAGACACATGCAAGATACTCACATGAGTCTCCCATGACTCACACGGAATGGCCGCCGACTGTTTGGACAGGAGGGCATCAGCAATATAGTCACACGCAGCTGACGCCCTCCAGGTCAGAGAGAAGCGACCATGCCGGGTGAGTCATGTGAGACTCATGCAAGTATCTCGCATAGTGTGTCTCTGGCCTTATGGAGATCACAGGGTGGATAGACATGTTACTGTTGTCAATGATGTTTATAATATATTCATTGATGACAAAAAAAAGGAAAACCATTTTCAAAACATCTCTATTTAATCAGTATGGGGTATGAGCACCATGCAGAGAAATCCCCACACTTGCAGCCTTGGCTGCTATCATTGAGGTTATTAGTGGTTGTTTAAGAAATGTTCTGCTGCACTGAATGCACTTGGGAAAATCATCAAGATCCACTACTGGCAGCTTCCCTTAATAATAATAATAATAATAATAATAATAATAATAATAAATAATAACAATAATAATCTTTATTCATATAGCGCCAACATATTCTGCTGCGCTTTACAATTCAGAGGTTCATATACAAACATACATAAAATTAACAGTTGTCAAAGAATACAATAAAGCACAATAATGACAGATCTGCTCATAAGAGCTTACAATCTACAATGAGGTGGGGGTGACAGAGTACAGGGCCCTATTTACAATGATAGTGCAGCCAACTTAAGAAAGTGGGGAATAGATAAGAGCTGCATGAGTGGCCACCAACCATTCTTTGTAAAGCATTTTGTGTCTGGTGGAGTGAATAGGCTATGACTGAGAGACTTTGACTAGGGAACATTATAGGCCACCCTAAAGAGATGTGTTTTTAGGAAGCGCCTGAAGCTATGTAAGTTGTGGGTAGACCTAATTTCTTGGGGTGTAGAGCATTCCAGAGAATTGGTGCAGCTCGGGAGAAGTCTGGAGTCGAGACTGCGAGGTTTGGATTAATGCAGAAGTTGGTCTAAAGTCGCTTCCAGAGTGTAAAGAACAGGTGGGGTGATAGACAGAGATGAGGGTAGAGCTATAGGGAGGTGCTGCACTGTGAAGAGCTTTGTAGGTGAAAACAAGCAATTTGAATTGGATCATATAATGTACAGGCAGCCAGTGCAATGACTGGCACAGAGTGGAAGCGTCTGAGTATTGGTTAACCAGATAGGTGATCCTGGCTGCCGCATTAAGGATGGACTGGAGAGGGGAAAGCCTAGTGAGGGGGAGGCCAATTAATAGAGAATTACAATAGTCAGTGCGGGAGTGGATCAGGGCCACGGTAAGGGATTTAGTTGTTTCCTCGGTGAGAAAGGGGCGGTTTCTAGAGATGTTTTTCAGGTGCAAGTGGCAAGAGCGGGCGAGAGATTGTATATAGAATGTGAAGGAGAGATCAGTGTCAAGCGTAATACCCAGACAGCGAGCCTGCTGCCTAGGCATTATCGTGGTGCCGCACACTGAGAGGAATATGTCAGATGTAGGGAGGTTAGTTGAGGGCGGAAGCAGAAGAAGTTCAGTTTTGGAAATGTTCAGTTTTAGGTACAGAGCAGACATGATATTGGAAACTGCGGTTGGACAGTCATTGGCATTCTGGGGTAAGCATTCACTTGAACAAATATTGAAGGAACTCCGGCACCAGACTTGTTGCAGTTAAAATTCCAGATCTTTATTCAAACATCCTTAAAAGCATTAGTGGGGTACGCAGCCCCCTACCTCCACGCCTGACGCGTTTCGGATACAAAATCCTTAGTCTTAGGCATGCTTGCAAATGTGAACATCACATATTTATAGAGAAATACATAGGGTGCCCAGGCCAGTAAGGGGCGGAGACTGGGAGCGAGCAGTGTTATGTCAGGAAGCGCGCTGGATTTTAGCGCTGAATGCTCGCTTCCCGAAGGTTTAAATTTCCGCACGGATCTAATGTATTTTTATTAGATGTTTATAGGGACGCAATTTCATGCTCCTAAGGTGAATATAATATATAGGGGAGAACTATGTAGAAACCAATAGTAACACTATCCTTGGTTGTCCTTTGCAGAATAATAATAGTAGATGTGGTGAGAAAGGAGTCAACTGAGACATGTTCAGTGAGCTTACCTGAGATGTAATAAGCTGTATCCAAAGAGTAAAAATGATGTATTGCATGGGTATAAAGAAATTGTGTTTCATGTGAGTGGGTATGTTTCTCCAATTTTTTGGCATACTCTGTAAAAACGAGTTATTTGGGGAACCTTATCACTCAATGTGATTCATATATTTTTGTAATATTGTATGAATTTTTACAAAAGTGATTTATATTATATCTACTAGTGCAATATATTTATCTGTTTATATCAAGTTAGCAGTTTTTAGTCCAGTATTGATATAGTTAAAATGAAAAGACTGCTGAAAAGCAACTTATCCAGATCTTAATTAATGGTGAATGATGGCACATGTGATAGGGGGTGGTATGAATGCTTTTATTTTCTCTATAAATATGTGATGTTCACATTTGCAAGCATGCCTAAGACTAAGGATTTTGTATCCGAAACGCGTCAGGCGTGGAGGTAGGGGGCTGCGTACCCCACTAATGCTTTTAAGGATGTTTGAATAAAGATCTGGAATTTTAACTGCAACAAGTCTGGTGCCGGAGTTCCTTCAATATTTGTTCAAGTGAATGGGAACCAGCCATTACTTCGAGCACTAACAGCCTCTGGAAGCCGTGGTGAGCAAAATACCCCCTTTCCCTTCCCTTATACTAAGCCTTGATTCTGGGGTAAGGTCAGGGGAGGAAGTGTATAGTTGTGTGTCATCAGCATAAAGATGGTACTGGAAGCCAAATCTGCTGATGGTCTCTCAATCAGGGCCATGTAGAAAGAGAAGAGAAGAGGGCCAAGGACAGAACCCATAGGTACCCCAATAGTGAGAGGAAGTGGAGCTAGCGAACGATACACTGAAGGAGTCGTCAGAAAGATAACCAGGAGAGAGTCGTGTCCTTTATGCCGATGGAGTGCAACACAGAGAGTAGGAGATGGTGGTCAACAGTGTCAAAAGCTGCAGATAGATCAAGAAGGATAAGCAGAGAGTGGTGACCATTACGTTTTGCCATCATAAGTTTATTGGTCAATTTGATGGGGGCAGTTTCTGTAGAATGTTGGGGATGGAAACCAGACTGTAGTGGATCTAGAAGAGAGTGAGTGGAAAGGTAGCGGGTGAGGCGGGTGTAAACCAGGCGCTCCAAGAGTTTGGAGATGAAGGGGAGATTGGAGACTGGTCTGTAATTATTTGTGCAGGATGGATCAAGAGAAGTTTTTTTTTTTTTTTAATAATGGAGTAATGATAGAGTGTTGAGGGAGAAGGGGAAGATGCCAGAAGAGATTGAAGATTTTGGTTAAGTGAGCGGTGAAGACTGCAGAGAGAGACTGGTGTGATGAAATGGAGTCAGTGATGCATGTGGTGGGACGAGAGGAAGAGAGGAGCCTGGAGACTTCTTCTTGTGTGACTGGGTGAAATGTGGAGAGTGAGCCAGAGGAGATGTGGCGAGGGATAGGAGTAACAGCGATTTGAGGTTGGGAGTTGATTTCCTGACAGGTGTTTTCTATTTTCTCTGTGAAGTAAGAAGCCAGATCATCAGCACATAGTCAGTGATAGGGGTCTGCACTTTAGGACTGAGGAATGAAAGATGTCAAAGAGTTTTTTTTTTTTCATTATTTTTTGATAGTGAGCAGATCAGGGTGGTGAAGTAGGTCTGTTTGGCAAGGTGAAGGGCAGAGTTATAGATTTTTAACATAAACCTATAGTGGATTCCCTTGCAATTATCGACCAATGATGTCCCAGATGTGCTCGATGGACAATAAATCTGGAGACACTGCTGCCCATCATGTCATGCTTAGGCCTCGCAACAAGTCAACTACTGCATCTCCATAAGAGCCAGTATGATAGACATAGTGACTGTCAGTCAGTTGGTCCTTGCCACTAAAGGCAGGAGGACAAAAGACTAATATTTCTAGATAATGGCTGATTAGTCTGACATTGCAGATATATTCTAAACCTAAGCTCATCTGTCCCCTCACATTATCACGCCATAATGATCTGAGCTGTGGAGTGATGTGTGCGGGCAGAGGATGAAGACTAGTGAGTCATTGACTCTTTCAGCAGAATTGCACTTAATGCCTAGAAATATCCAACTTCTCTCTTCCTAATACTTGCTGCATCAATACCATCATTTCATCATCTTTATGCCAGTAACTGCTGACCGCACCTTTCACTTACTGAAAATGGAAGGTAACCACCCCGTCCATGTCTGTTACAGTCTGTCTTCACTGCAGAAGCCCTCCCATCCCTGATGACGGGATTACCTCAGTTACCTCCACCCTATTTCAGAGTTGAAGCCAACAAGTTGATTTTTGTGGCTATTGCCAGTTATGAGTAGACTTGGTGTCAATTGATTTGCAAGACCCGATCCAGCAACCATAGATTACTGACATGATCGATGAACCAAGTCTTACAGATCAGTTTGCACCAAATCTACGAGAGCCATGAGTGCCACCTCTTACCTAAGGGCATTCATGGCTTTTGCTTTAATTAGCCAGCCCGGTGTAATGCACATGTGACGTCGCTCCAGGGTGACTAAACAAAAGAGCCGCGGATGCCGTCTTATAGAATAATTCTCTGGGCTCCCGTCCAGTGACCACACATTTCCGATGTGGCTGATGGAGCCAGTGAATCGATTCACACCAACTCTAGTTATCAGCTGTTTCAGGATGAGGTGTGTGTGGCACCCCAGCGGGGGATTGCCACAGGATCCACCGGTGCAAGGAAGGAATTAAACCTTGATTCGCACAGCACACCACACCTTCCACCCAGACCTGAAGGGGGAGCTCTACTGGCTGCCTTAAGCCAGTTCCCCTTTAAAACATCCAGGCCTGAGGGGAGGAGTTAGTCAGTTCCAGGAGAGAGTCGGAGGAGAGAGCTGGAGGAGTGAGGAGCTGGTCGCTGGGAAAGGCCAGGACCAGGGACCACGGACTGCTGTGTTGCACCCTAGTGAAAGGGCCGGAGGCAAGCGGAAGAAACAGGGAATCAAGAAAAGGGAACCGGTTGCTATAGCCCTTTAGTACACCCGGACACCGGAGTCCGACGCTGATACCATTTATTGCTACAGCAAAAGCCCGGAGGTCTCAGGAGAAGTTCACCCCTGAAGAGAACAAGTAAGAGACGCTAAACTGACGAAGTATGGGACCAGGGGCCATAGGAGAAACAGGGACCCCGCAGAAGGACCTCATTGTCAGTTTAGGACAAAGCCCCAGAGAGGGAGAAGAGGCGGTGGGTTCAGGCTCAGACAGGACTCATCCCAAACCACAGAGCACAGACACAGAGGAGGCCTCATAACTTTCTAAGGTGGAAGTCCCAAGTTGCACCAGGGACCTGGTTATTACTCTGGACTGTACCTATTACCTTGCCACCAGTAAAAGGTACCGAAAAAAAAATTCCTGTGTGTCTGTGTGCCTGTCTAACCACTGCAATTTACTGCCTTGTCCGCAGAGACGCAACTACTACTCACCTCATCCATCCCACTGCCCTGAGGTAAAGCTCCACCTGTGGGGAGCTATACCACACTCACCCACCATCACCTCAGCGGCCGGCTGCAGCGCTGGTATACCCATTACCAGGTACCATAGGTGGCATCACGTTAACAATCCCCTTATCCCCCACCATTTCCCCGTCATCGAAAGTTCAGGGCACGGGACCGGGGATCAACCAGCCGTGATTCCTGTTCGAAGCCGCCATCAGCCCCAGTACCCGAGTACCCCATACCCTGTCGACCACCTCAGTGTGTCTTAAAAAGCTCTTGTTCCCTGTTATCAGCCTGTTCAAGCTACGGGCTCATTTACCCTGACCAACAATTGTTAGCCTGTGTAAATATGCCCTCAATCGATCATTAGCAATGCTCGACTTATTCAATTGTTCTATAGGGCATGAATTATTATTATTTATTTACATAGCCCCATAATATTCCATGGCGCTTTACATGTTAAGAGGGCAGACTAGGACAAGTAACATAGTGACAATACAAGTAACAATGGCTGTGGACAATTCTGACGTACAGATACAATAGGGGAGAAGATCCAGTCCGCAAGGGCTCATAGTCTATGAGGGGCGGGTGGGGATACAGTAGGAGGGGGAGGTGTCAGTCATGAGGCGGTGCGGTGGACCGGGTCTCATTGCAGGTTGTAGGCTTGGCGGAAGAGGTGGGTTTTCAGGCCTCTTTTGAAGGTTCCCAGGGTAGAGGAGTGTTTGATGTGGTGGGGCAGCGAATTCCAGAGTATAGGTGATGCACTGGAGAAGTCCTGTATGCGGTTGTGCGAAGAGGAGATGAAGGGGGAGTAGAGGAGGAGTTCTTGGGAGGATCGCAGGTTGCGTGAGGGTAGGTATCGGGAGACCATGTTGGAGATGTATGGAGGGGACAGGTTGTGGATGGCTTTGTATGTCATGGTTAGTGTTTTAAACCGGGATCTCCGGGAAGCAAGGAGCCAGTAAAGGGCTTGGCAGAGGGGAAGACAGGGGAGTAGCGGGGAGACAGATGGATTAGGCGGGCAGCGGAGTTCAGGATAGATTGGAGAGGTGAAAGGGAGGTAGCGGGGAATC
Organism: Allobates femoralis; assembly: GCA_033576535.1. Lineage (NCBI taxonomy): Eukaryota > Metazoa > Chordata > Amphibia > Anura > Aromobatidae > Allobates > Allobates femoralis. The sequence continues at coordinate 428,828,014 of JARQOC010000006.1, forward strand.
CGGTGAGCAGGAGGTTGCAGTAGTCGAGGCGGGAGATGATGAGAGCGTGAATAAGGGTTTTAGCGTGTTGTGGTCAAGGAAAGTGTGGATCCGAGAGATGTTTTTGAGCTGGAGTCGGCAAGAGATGGCGAGGGCTTGGATGTGGGGCTTGAAGGAGAGGGAAGAATCAAGTATAACCCCAAGGCCCTTGGTGTTGGGTACTGGGGAGAGAGAGCAGTCGTTGACGACGATGGATAGATCAGGTAGTGAGGGGGAGCGGCTTGGGGGAAGACGATGAATTCGGTTTTGTCCATGTTCAGCTTAAGGAAGCGAGCAGAGAAGAAGGAAGGGATGGCGGACAGGCACTGCGGAATTTTGGATAGTAGGGAAGCGATATCAGGTCCAGACAGGTAGATTTGGGTGTCGTCAGCGTAGAGGTGGTACTGGAGGCCATGGGACTCAATGAGTTGCCCTAGGCTGAGAGTTTAGTTTGAGAAGAGTAACGGTCCTAGCACCTCGAACCCTGGGGGACCCCGACAGATAGGGGGTAGGCCGAGGAGGATGTGTGGGAGTGGGTGACGCTGAAGGTCCGGTCCGTTAAGTATAAGGAGATCCAAGAGAGGGCAAGGTCCGGGATGCCAAGAGATTCCAGGACCTGAAGTAGAAGGGAGTGGTCAACAGTGTCGAAGGCGGCGGACAGGTCGAGGAGGAGGAGGACAGAGTAGTGTTGCTTGCTTTTGGCAGTCAGTAGGTCATTGCTGACTTTGGTCAGTGCTGTTTCAGTGGAGTGGAGGGGTCGGAAGCCGGATTGCAGGCGGTCGAAAAGGGAGCAGGAGGAGAAGTGAGAGGACAGCTCAGAGTGGAGTGCTGTTCAAGTACCGTATATACTCGAGTATAAGCCGAGTTTTCAGCACACTTTTTGTGCTGAAAAGTGCCCCCCTCGGCTTATACTCGAGTCACTTTGTATTTGCTGTGGGGGGGGGTGCTGTGACCGGGGGCTGGAGAAGGTAGGAGGGCGCTGCAGGGACAGCGGGAGGTCACGTGGGGCCGCTCATTAGTGTGATGAACATGCACTGCATCCCCCGTCCATCAGCGGCGGGGGGATGGGTGCATATTGCACTGCACTGGCCCCCATCAGTGATATACAGCACCCCTCCCTAGTATCTGACCCCATGCTGCGACACATGTTAAAATAACAAACCAGTTATACATTACCTTTCCAGCGACTCCTTGCTGGTACCGCCGCATCCTCCGGTCTCCCTGCTTCTTCCTGCTTGTGCCAGTGTCACGTGACCGGCGCAGCGATGATATCATCACTGCGCCGGTCACATGACACCGGCACAAGCAGGAAAACCGGAGGACACAGCGGAGCCTGCAAGGAGTCACCGGAAAGGTAATGTATAAATGGTTTGTTCATTTAACATGTGCCGCAGCATGGGGGCCAGATACTAGGGAGGGGGGCTGTATATCACTGATGAAGGCCAGATACTAGGGAGGGGGGCTGTATATGATTGATGGGGGCCATATACTGGGGAGGGGGGCTGTATATCACTGATGGGGGCCAGAAACTGGGGAAGGGGGCTGTATATCACTGATGGGGGCCAGATACTAGGGAGGGGGGCTGTATATGACTGATGGGGGCCAGATACTAGGGAGGGGGGCTGTATGTCAATAATGGGAGCCAGATACTAGGGAGGGGGGCTGTATGTCACCGATGGGGGCCAGATACTAGGGAGGGGGGCTGTATACCACTGATGGGGGGCCTGTATACCACTGATGGGGGGGCCTGTATACCACTGCTGGGGGGGCCTGTATACCATTGATGGGGGGCCTGTATACCTCTGATGGGGGCTGTATACCTCTGATGGTGGCCTGTATACCAGTGATGGAGGGCTGTATACCAGCAAAAGGTGTGCTATAAACCAGTGATGGGGGGCTATATACCAGTGATGGGGGGCTATATAACAGGATGGCGGTCTGCTGCATTTCACACCCTAGGCTTATACTTGAGTCAATAAGTTTCCCTAGTTTTGGAGGGTAAAATTAGGGGCCTCGACTTATACTCGCGTCGGCTTATGCTCAAGTATATACGGTAGTTTAGAGGCGAAGGGGAGGAGAGATATAGGGTGGTAGTTGGAGACAGCCGTGGGGTCAAGGGAGGGTTTTTTTGAGGATGGGTGTGATCAAGGCTGTTTGAAGGCTGAGGGGAAGGTGCCGGTGGTGAGTGATAGGTTGAAAAGATGAGTCAGGGCTGGGATGATAACGGAGGAGAAGTTGGGAATGACGTGGGATGGAGCGGGTCGTGGGGCTGGTGGTGAGGTGTGATTTTGACAGGAGGGAAGAGAGCTGGTCTTCAGTTATGGGGAGGAAGCAGTTGAATGAAGGAGAGGGTAGTATTGGCGAGAGGGGTGCTGTGGGGACAGTGGATCAAAGCTGCCTTTGATTCTGTCAATCTTTTCTTTGAAGAAGGAGGCAAAGTCTTCAGTAGATATAAAGGGAGAATTGAAGGTTTTGAAAAGTTGTTTGGGATTGTGGGCCAGGGAGTTTATTAGGGATGAGAAGAAGGTTTGTTTGGCGGTAGCAAGAGCATTCTTGAAGGCGATGAGGGACTGTATTGAACAGTGCAAAGTGCTCAATGTAACGTGATTTTTTTCCCATCGCCCCTCGGCTACCCTGGAAGCTCGTCTCAGGTCTTTAGTGAGGGCGGTGTGCCAGGGTTGCCTGTTAGTGCGTGGAGCGTGGTGTGTGAGGGGTGCGGCTAGGTCGAGGGCCTTGGTTAGTGTGGTGTTGTAGAGGGTGGTGGCAGTGTCTATGTCGCGTATGGATGTTATGTCGGTGAGCAGGAGGAAGGATTCAGAGAGTGAGTGTAGATCAATGTGTTTTAGGTTTCTGCGGGGGTGATCGAGTTTGCGGAGAGGAGGTGGCGTAGTAGGGGAGGAGAGGGAGGAGAAGGTCAGTAGATTGTGGTCAGAGATGGGGAGGGATGAGTTTGAGAGGTTAGTGAGGGCGCAAAGACGGGTAAAGATGAGGTCCAGCATATGGCCACCTTCGTGGGTGGTGGAGGAGGACCATTGGGAGAGCCCGAAGGAGGAGGTCAGGGAAAGAAGTTGAGAGGCGGTTGGGTGGGCGGTGTTGATGGGGATATTGAAGTCACCCATAATGATGGTGAGGATATCAGCAGAGAGGAATTAAAGTAGCCAGGTGGTGAAGTGGTCGAGGAAGGTGGGGATGGATCCAGGGGGGCGGTAGATGATGGCCAGCTGGAGGTTACAGAGGGAGAAGATGCGGACAGAGTGGGCTTCGAAAGAGGGAAGAGTAGCAGAGGGGGGAAGTGGAATAGGGGCCAAGGGCAGGTGTTGGACAGGAGTATGCCGACACCTCCGCCATGTTTTTTAGAGTGGGGGGGTGTGGGAAAGACTGAAACCACCGTAGGATAGGGCAGCAGGGGAGGCCGTGTCAGAGGGGGTGAGCCAGGTCTCTGTGATGTCAAGGAATGAGAGTTTATTAGAAATAAAGAGTTCATGGATGTATGGCAGTTTATTACAGACTGAGGGGCGTTCCAGAGTGCGCCTCGCAGGGATATTGGGGGAGCAGGGGCTGGGAGGATGGGTCTAAAGTTGGTGAGGTTGCAGGGAGGGTGATGGGGGGTTACGAGGGTGGTGGTGGGTTGTGGGGGTGGGGTGTAGGTGACTGTGGGGATGTGGTGGGGGGGACCGTATTGGTGCGGGAGCAGACAGTTTCCTCTGGCTCCATACCTGCTTCCACTGGATCTGGAGCCAAATGACATGCCACAGGGGCAAGTCATTTGGAACTATATTCTGGGCCTGAGCAGCTCCAAAACTCAGATCCAGGTTCCATTGGACACATTCTGATTTTTCCCTTGGTGCCCCAGATCTGGATTCCATTGCGCACATTGTGATTTTACCTGTGGTGCTCGGGTTCCTGGTGCTTCCGGTTTTGTCACCGAGACCAAAAATGTACCATGATGTGTTTTTGGTCTCAGTGAAAAAACTAGTGACACCTGGGAATACCCCGATCCAGGAAAAAAGTAAAGAACTGGATGCACCTGCAAGTTCATCCAGCCCCTTAGAAAGTAAATGGGGCTGAAAACTGATGCATTCGTTCAAGCTGGATTGACGGGGATGGCGAAAAATGCCAGGGTGAAACTAGCCTGGAGAGGACTGGAAACAATCTTCAATTGTGTTTCAATATATAGGTGACTCGCCCCAGTGGGGGCCGTGGGGTACTCGGAACTGGGCCCTCTCGACGTCGTCGGAACTGTGGGATGTCACGGTGGCATGACCTGGTGAGCGGTCAGTAAAAAGGGGGGGGGAAAGGTAAAAATGGAAAAATAGAAAGTAAAAGTAAAATGAAATTAAAACAGTTTGTCTTGACGCCACCCGTGGAAGGCAGCCAATAGGGGCCGCTGCTGTGGTCCGGGATCTCTGGGGATGATGGAGTTGCAGCTGTGATGATTTTGCTCCCCAAGGGAGGTGCGGGTCCCCAGGGCATCCAGAGTGGAAGGGAATTGGCGTGATGGAGAGCCAGTGGGCCTGAACTGGCTGCGGGGCAGGATCAGGAATACTCCCAGGCAGACTGCCTACGCGGCGTTTCAATCTACCGCTCCTCAGGCGAGAAATAAATAGTCTGACACGTTGCTGAATTCCAACCCGTTTTACTGAGCTCTCTTTCACATGCAACACAGGTTACAGCTCAAGTACAGTAGCGGCCCGGGTAGTCCTTAGCAACCCGGTTACCTTGTCCAGTACACCCCTTTTGTGTGCCTTCCCTCATGGTCCTCTCTTCCTCAGGCTGCCTGTTCTCCTCCTTCCTGCACGCGCCTCTGCGCACAGAGCCCCAATCCAGCAGCCACGGACCTTCATTGGGTGACTTGCGGTGTCCCCTGGCCCTTGTACGGCTGCCTTCTCAGTGGATGTGTCGGGAGTTGGCCACAGCTCCTCAAGATCTCATGGCCACCTGGGTTCTGTGGTTGGAGCTCGGAGTCTCCTCGCCACTTTCAGGGCCGGGCACCCTGGTTCTCGCCCTGCCCGTCCGCTTTAGTTCAGATTCGGGCACACGGGTGTATTGCTCACTGCCCATGCCCCTAGTGGTCTCCTCGTGATCTCTGACCTGAGGACCTGTGAAGAGCCACATCATTGCTCCTGTCCTCTGGATCCTTTGTCTCTGTCCTCTCCTCAGCTGACCTCCTCTGACTGCCTGACACTTCCTGTGGTGTTTTCCCTTTGTCCCCTTCCTCTCCCTCACCACTTCCTACTCCCTGGGACCAGGTGTGTTGGGTGTGTTTGTGGGCTACTGGACTTACCAAACCTGGTTACCGCAGATGGGAATACTACCCCCATTTGTGGGTGCAGAACCCCTTAGTGGCGACCAGACCGCTGGAGTGCCACATAGGCATAACTATAGTGAGTGCAGGGGTTACAGAGGGATGCCGAAGGTCATGTAGGTGCAATGTTTACTCAGACATGTTCCCACTTGGAGTAACGTACTGTAATTTAAGCTTCAAGGCCTTGTTTACATGTAATATAGCCTCTAAGTACAAAATACTATTATTTTAATTACCAATGATGAGTATAGATTCGCAGGTCCCAGTCCATTGGTCACTTCGTAATCGTGGTCCTAGACAGGAACCTCGAGAAGTACAGTTACTTGCAATCATCCATCGGTGCTTCTTTTGATTAGCCGGCCCCAGAGATGATGGCGCACCATGTCGTCTAATCACAAGAAGAGCCGCAGATGCCAGGAGGTAAGACTATTTCAGGACTTCATCCAGAGGCTACAGATTACTGATGTGACCTATGGACCAGGTCAAGGGAATCGTTTTGCTTCATTTAATATGAAAGCCACCATTGGCTGATCTTCTCAGGATGTAGCAGGTTTTGGGTTAAACAATCTTCGAATTGTAGGGATGTAGTGAAAATAATAATAATAATGTTTATTATAGCGCCAACATATTCGGCAGCACTTCACAATTCGGAAGTTCATATTTAAACAATCATAAGAAACAGTTATCAGAAAATACAATACATACAATAAAAAACAATACAATACAATACAAAGCATAAACAATAATTAGAGCAAAATAATGACAGCCCTGCTCATAAGAGCTTACAATCTAAGGCTGCTTTCACAATGCGATTTTTTTCCTGTCTGTGGGGATCCTACTTTTTGCAGGACCCCACGGACAGGAAAGGACAGGATCGCATGTGTGCCTCCAAGTGCCATTTCTGTGTCCAGGTCGGTAATGTTCACGGACAGCGACACAGAAAGGGCACTTTCACTTCCGCAATGTATATACATACATTGCGGAAGTTAAATGAAGTAAAGCAAGGGTTAAAAATAAAAAGAAAAATTTCACCTTTCCAGCGTGTCCCGCAATGCCTCCATCTAGCTCCCGTCAGCTTAAGGACCTGGTGGGGCGGGGCTACCCGAAACAGGTGATTGGTCACATGACTGGCATCAGCTGAGCGGTTTAAATCTCCCGCCCGCCGATCGGTTTTGGCGGGCGGGAGATTTAAACCGCTCAGCTGATGCCAGTATGTGACCGCTCAGCTGACAGGGTAGCCCCGCCCCGCCAGGTCCTTAAGCTGTCGGGCTAGATGGAGGCATTGCGGGTCACGCCAGAGAGGTGAGGAGATTTTTTTTATTTTTAACCCTTACTTTACTTAATTTCACTTCCGCACTGTATGTATATACATTGCGGAAGTGAAATTAAAGGGGAACAGAGCAGTTTTAGTGTACCTCGCATGCTCAATACACTAAAATCGGGTCCGGGAAACGGTCCCTGTTTTCCTGGACCTGTGCTCCATAGGCCCCCATGGACGCAGATCATGTCGGATCCAATTCAGTCTGATTTGGTCCGCTGTGCCCAAAATCGGAGCAGTCTCCGATTTTGGGTACACCAAAAAATCGGACAGAATCGGGTCCAACACAAATCGGATTCCATTAAGGGCAAATCCGATCTGATCCGTTGCCCATAAGGATACATGGATCCATGGCTGTCCATTTTACACTGGACAGCCATGGATTCAAAAAAATCGCAATGTGAAAGCAGCCTAACAATGAGGTGGGGGTGACATATAGTACAAGTGCTTATTTACAATGATGGTGTAGTCAACTTAAGGAGATGGGGAACAGATAGGAGCAGTATAAGTGGCCACCAACCATTATTTGTGATCCACTTGAGACTGGTGGAGCTGATAGGCTATGTCTAAATGACTTTGACTAGGGATCTGATAGGCCGCCCTAAAAAGATGTGTTTTTAGGGATCACCTGAAACTATGTAAGTTGTGGATACACCTAATTTCTTGGGGTAGAGCATTCCAGAGAATTGGTGCAGCTTGAAAGATGTCTTGGAGCCAGGAGTGGGAGGTTCAGATTAATGCAGAAGTGAGTCTAAGTCACTTCCAGAGCGAAGAAAACGGGTGGGGTGATAGACAGAGATGAGGGTGTAGAGGTAGGGAGATGCTGCACCGTGAAGAGCTTTGTGGTGTGAGAACAAGCAGTTTGAATTGGATCCTATAGTGTATAGGCAGCCAGTGCAATGACTAGGATAGAGCAAAAGTGTCCAAGTAACGGTTAAAGCGGCCGTCACACGCTAAGATATCGCGAAAGATATCGCTTGAACGCGCCAGATTTAACATTCCGTGAACGATGTCTCTGCGTGTGACGGCAAGATACGATGAGCGATAATTGATGAAATCGCAAAATCGTGATCTGAGCTCCGGAGCTCAGATTTTGCGATGAGAGATTTCACATCTGTCTCATCGTGGTGTATAACACCACGAAGAACGATCTCCCAGGGCAGAGCCTATGCTGGGAGATGGTAACTATGGTACACGTCGGGTTACTATGCGACGCGCGGCGCCTAGTAACCCGATGTGTACCATAGTAACCAGCGATCTCGCTGGCCCACATCGCTGGTGAGTCTGTCTGTGTGACATCTCACCAGCGATGTGAGCGATATTGTAAGCGATCAGCGCGTGCACGTGATCGCTTACAATATCGCAAGCGATATCTTAGCGTGTGACGGCCGCTTTAGCTAGATAGGTGATCCTAGCTGCTGCATTAAGGATGGACAGGATAGGGGAGAGTCTCATGTGGGGGAGGCCGATTAAAAGAGAATTTCAATAGTCAAGTGAATCAGGGCCATAGTGAGTGTTTTAGTGGTTTTCAAGGTGAGAAAGAGGCGAATTCTAGAGATGTTCTTCAGGTGCAAGTGGCAAGAGTGGGCAAGAGATTGTATATATGGGGCGAAGGAAAGATTAGAGTCAAACATAACACCCAGACAGCGAGCCTGCTGACTAGGCGTTATTGTGGTGCTGAACACTGAAATAGAGATGTCATATTTAGGGAGGTTAGTGGAGGAGGGCAGAGTAGTTGAAAAGTTGAGTTTGTGAGAAAAGTGGTTGACGTTTCTATAGAGAGGGAATAATTAGGCGGAAGACAGTTATGGTTTGTTCATTTAAGTTAGAAGCCAAATCTGCTAATGGTCTGCCCAATCCGGGCTGTGTAGAGAAAGTAGAGAAGAGGACCAAGGACTAAACCCTGAGGGACCCAAATAATGAGAGGAAGAGGGGAGGAAGTGGAGCCAGCAAATGATTCCCTGAAAGAGCAGTCAGAAAGATAGAAGAGAGCCAGGAGAGAGCAGTGTCCTTGATGCCGATGGAGTGCAGCATAGAGAGTAGGAGATGGTGGTCAACAGTGTCAAAGGCTGCAGAGAGATCAAGAAGAATAAGCAGAGAGTGGTCACCATTACATTTTGCTGTCATAAGGTCATTGGTCACTTTGGTGAGAGCAGTTTCTGTGAATGTAGGGGCGGAAACCAGACTGTAATGGATCTAAAAGAGAGTGAGTGGAGAGATAACAGGTGAGGTGGGAGTAGACCAGGTGTTCCAGGAGTTGAGATGAAGGGGAGACTGGACTGTAGTTGTTTGTGCAGGATGGGTCAAGAGAAGTTTTCTTTAATAATGGAGCAATGAAGTAATGATTGAGTGTTTGAAGTAGGAGGGCAAGATGCCAGAAGAGATGGAGAGATTGAAGATTTTGGTTAGGAGAGTGAAAGTTGTCAGTTTTTTTGGATAGTGGGTAGTGAAGTAGGTGTTTTCTTTGGCACGGTGAGGGCAGAGTTGTAAGTTCTCAGCATAAATTTATAGTGAATGACGTTTTCTGGTGTGCGGGTTTTCCTCCATAGACGTTCAGCACTCCTAGAGCATCACTAGAGAAATTGAGTTTGTGATGTGAGCCAGGGCTGTTTCACTCTGTGTTTGGAGCTTCTGAGAGTGAGAGGCACTACTTGGTCCAGGGAGCTTCTGAGAGAGTCATTTAGGTGGTTTACTGCCAGATCGAGACAGGAGAATGAGGAGACTGCGGACAGTGATTAGTGTATAGAGTCTGTGAGTGTATGATGGTTAATGGCCTGTAGATTTCTGAATGTGTGATGGGTAGGGGTGTGCTGGAGTGGGCGAGGATTTGTGAGTGTGAAGGAGAGAATGTTGTGGTCAGAGTGGGGAAGAGGTAATTATCTAAGGAGGAGGTTGAACAGAGCCGGACAAAGATCAGGTCAAGGGTGTTACTATCCTTGTGTGTCTCCAAGGTTGAGAGCTGTGAGAGGCCAAGAGATGTGGTTAGAGATAGGATCTGGGATGCAGATTGGGAGATGGGGTTGTTTATGGGGATGTTGAAGTCTCCCAGAATAAGGGTTGGTAATTTTGAGGACATGAAATGCGGCAGCCACGCGATGAAATGGTCGAGGAACTGGGTGGGTGACCCTGGGGGGGTATACCACGCTACTCTGAGTGGGAAGGGATGGAAGAGCCTAATGGTGTGGACCTGAAAAGGGAATGAGAGTGATGGAAGCTGGGGGTATGTCCTGGAAAGTACATTGTGGAGACAGGAGTAAGCCAACTCCACCACCATGTCTATTCCCAGGTCTGAGGGAATGATAGAAATGTAAGACACCATAAGAAATAGCGCAGGGGTCACTGTTTCTGAATCCTGGATCCAGGTTTCTGTGAGAGCCAGGAGGTTAAGAGAGTTAGTGAGAAAGTGGTTGTGATGAAGGGAAGCTTGTTGCATACAGACCATGGATTCCAGAGAGCGCAATTAAAAGAGGGAGATGAAGGTGTGCAAGGAATGTTGATAAGGTTAGTATGGTTTCTATGTGTGGCAGGGGAGGGGTTGAAGTTGATGGAGGGTGGACCAGGATTTGGAGAGATATCACCTGACAGGAGCAGCAGTAAAAAGAGAAAAGGCAAATAGTTTTTGTAATTGTGACTTTATTTCTGATGCAACACTCCGAAATATGATGGTCTGAGATTATTCAGTACATTGAAGAGAGTATGGGAGCTCAATAAAGTAGAGGGAAGGAGAGAAGGGCTAATGTGGATGAGGGGTGATGGAGGGGGAATGGCACAGTGAAAGGAATGGCAAAGGCACATAGGACAATAGTCATTGAAGTAAAGGACATTGTAAAAATGGCGCAAAGGTGTGTTGTGATGACTGATGTGCACAAGTGACCATGAAGGGGTGTTTAGTCTGAATTCCCAACCAGAACAGGGTTAGGTGCTATGTTGTTGAATGTCAGTCGATATAATGAAGAGTGAGTAGAATTCTGTGTCCATCTGTGCAGAGAGTCACTGTGATGATGACCACAGGGATGGTGGCCTTTACTAGGAAAAATGGGCTTGGAATGTATGTAGAGAAAGGCAAGAGTTGGTCTACAAAGAGCTCAGGTGCACATGAAATTCTGAGAGCCCTGAGACATTTATATCACTGCTTTACATACAAGTTCATCCATATTAGAATTCTGCCATTCTGCCTGTCAAGTCAGTTTGTTTGGGAGCCAGTTGTATTACTCTGTCCAGTCTGCAGAGGGAGTAAGTGTTTCCCATTTGTACCCTGACACGATACATACACAAACCCACACACCCACAAGCATGCTTTATACACAGAAAAGCATTTAAAACCTCTCTGAATTTTCCATATTTTTGCATAAATTTGATGTAAAAGTACATCAAATTTTCACAGCAGTCCTAAAAGTAGAGAAAGAACCCAATCAAGCAAATAAATCCAAAATATTAGATTTTGTAATTTTCTTAAATGAGGAAAATGATCCAATATCATTTCTGTGAACGGCTCTGGGAGTTCTGGCCCGACCGTGGGCTCATTCTCCTGCGGCCACTGTGTCTCTTGCCCTAATGTGCTAAGGAGCCGTACTTTTGAATCCTCGGATGGGAAGAAACAATATACAATCAGGCAGCGTATATCTTGCGGCTCCACACACGTCGTTTACTACGCCACGTGTGGGTGCCAAAAGATATACATTGGCCTGACCTCCAGAGAATTCAGAAAAAGAATACGGGAACATCTAAGCGACATAGAGGGAGCTCAAAACTCACAAGATGGCAGCAAATTGAGGACCTTGCCACGTCATTTTTGGCAGGTCCACAATTGTGACCCATCTAGTTTGAAATTTAGGGGAATAGACATGGTTAGGGCAGGGAACAGAGGCGGTAATCTCAAAAAAAGCCTCGCTCAGATGGAGGCAAAATGGATAGTGACCCTGGATACCCTCAGTCCCAAGGGGATTAATGAGTCTTTATCCTTTCGGTCATACCTGTGAGGCTGTCGTTTACCGTACTTTTTAGTTTGCTTCTGTGTTTTTGTGCATGCACTGTTCCCACCTTTCCGGGAAAGTTTTTATTAATTATTTTTAATTTTTATCTTTTCAGCTTCTTTCTCTCCTGTCTCCTGAATATTGGATTTCTAGTGCTTCCATCCATGCTCTGCTCAATTTGTATATAAGGGGATTTCTGTCTAATTTTGGAGCGGCACTATATCACGGGATCTGGATTTAAGCCCTAAAATTGGGGGTTTCCATGCCCCGTGTATGCCAATCCTGCTATGTGATATAATATGATATACTTGTGTACTTCTTTCCTCTATTATGACTTTATGCTTGGGATGTTTATGAGTGGCTGAAATTCATATAAGGAGCTTTTCAATTGAGATAAGTTGCTTATTTCTTCCCTTTTTTATCTTGTACTGTATTTCTGGTTAGGTGGCGCCCTGTGTCTCCCCTATGGCCTTTGCTGACACACTGATAGTTGCTATCGCACACATTCATTATGCATCGCGCTCTCTCCACTGAGTCGCGCGCGGGGTGCCGCTCTCGGGATGGCCGAGCCTGACGCGCGCGCGTCGGTGCCATGGTGACGCGTCCCATGGTGCGGCGCGCGCGTCAGAGCCGGCCGTCATGTTATTCCGAGACGTCACTTCCGGTGCGCGTCGGCTGGTGATGATGCGCGATCACAGGTGATGCACTTTAGGCAGCTATTAGAGACATATATAAGACGGCCATTAGAGGGGGATAAGCACAGGACGCAAAACACATCCCCTTGAGGAAGCTGCAGCCACCAAGCTCATGCAGCGAAACGCCGCGTCGGGTTTTAACCAGACGGGATCGTGGAGGGCACTTGTCTATTATTTCTGACTCAATATGGGTATGCTATAACAACTATGGAGATTGAGATAAGCATTTACTCTGATCTTAAGGAAAGCACTTCAGTATGATCATTCCAGGGTCTTATTTTCCTTGTTGAACGCTGCACTAGCACTTTACATTGTAAATGGCCATACTTTTGATGTTTTCTTTGTTTTCCTTGATGTACCTTGTCATTGTATATGCTGGACTCTGCTGTATATGAAATCTGCATACCCATTTGATTTTACTTGTTATATCATGTATGTGCCCCCCTGTATCCTGTTTTGGATCCTTTGTACATGCACTCTCTTGTCACCTTATTAATTTTAATGACGTCTACCAATAAAATGTTAAGTTTTGCATAGTACTCTTGTTCTCTTTGTATTCAAATGCCTTTTCCGAGTACCTTTTATGCTATAGACATCTCCCCCACTTAAATGGTTATGTGGAGGTTTTTGTCTTTCATGCCTAAGCCCAGTTGGGCGCTGTTTCTAATTTCTGTGAACGGCTGTGGACCTTTTCTCTCAGTATCTAGTGTGATTATCCCAGGAAGGCTAGGGTCACACACACAGATATCTTGGCAGATATTGGTCACAGATCTCTGGTTGCAGTGAAATCATGGACACATGGTTCCATTTTGTGGCCGTATACAAATGGAGCAATGTGTCCATGATTTCACTTCAACCAGAGATCTGTGAACAATATCTGCCCAGATATCTGTGTGTGTGACCCCAGCCTTAGATTAATCTCATGGACTGATTTCTTATGGCCGTGTCACACGTGTCAATGTCGCTAGCGACATCGCCGAAAAGTGACGCATCAGCGATGTCGCTAGCGATATTGCAAGTGCGTCGTGCTGTGTGACAGCGCGACGCAATTGCGATTTATCGCTGGTCGCAGGTTGACAGGTTTATGAACACGTTGTGAGCCTGCATCCTCCCCCCACATCTCAGCTAATCTTATCAGCTAAGATGTATATCTAACAGCGCCAATCAGACCCGAGATCTGATTGGTGCTGTTAACCCTTGGGATCGCAGTGTCAGTGACTGACAGCGCGATCTAAAACACCTGGCTGAGATCGCAGTGATCCCCGCCATGATCGCAGGTACCCTGAAGCCATCATGGGGCCTGCATGCTGTTACCTGGAGAGCCTGGGGTCCTGTAATGACCCCGGAAGCTGTCCTGATTCACTTCCTGCCTTCGATGTCCCAGTGACCTCATCAGCAGGGAGTGAGCATTTCCCTTGTCATTAGATGAGCAGCAGTTCATGTAAAGACAACAGAAGCGATCGGACAGTGGAGCATTGAGGCCCTCTAGGGGACAGTGTAAAATAATGAAAAAAATAAAAAACGTTTTTAAAAGTATAACAAACAACATACTGTAAGCACAAATCATCTCCTTTTGTGCCATTGAAAATAAAACTATTTTAAAAATGTAAAAAATACACATATTTGATATTGCTGTGTTCAGAAATGCCCGATCTATCAAGATGTAAAATCAATTAATCAGATCTGTAAACTACTTAACGGTAAAAAAGGACAAACGACAAAATTATGTTTTTTTTGGTCGCTGAAACATTGCAATAAAATGCAATAACGGGCAATCAAAACAGCACATCCACTCAAAAATGGTATCATTAGAAACGTCAGATCAAGACGCAAAACATACGATATTACACAGCCCCAGTTCTCGAAAAATGAGATCGATATGAGTCATGGAAAATGGTGCAAAAGCGGATTTCTTTTTATTTAAAAACTTCAGATTTTTTTTCACCACTTAGATAAAAGTAAAAGTATACATGTTTGGTATCTACGAACTCGTACCGACCCGAGGCATCATACCAACATGTCAGTTTTACCATATAGTGAACATGATGAAAAAAAAACAAAACAAACCTGTAATTGCACTTTTTTTTTGCAATTTCACTGTACTTGGAATTTTTTCCTTTCCTTTTTACCTATGGTAAAATAAATGATGTCATTCAAAAGTACAACTCGCCCCGCTTAAAACAAGCCCCGTGTGTCTATATTGCCAGAAAAATAAAAAAAGTTATGGCTCTTGGAAGAAGGGGAGGGAAAACAGAATATTGCCCGGGGGTGAAGGGTTAAATGCTCTTGGTTTTGGAGACATCATTTTATTCTTGACAAACAAATTTCCATCTTCAATCACACATCAGATCTTGATGAATATGTAATGTTTATGATGGGGACTAGTGAGTGTGGATTGGAGGTATCTCACTCCACTCCCTCTATAATTACAGCCGGTCATGACTCATGACTGGTGTCACAGATTGTGATTGTTGTCCCCGGTGGTGATCAGAGATAAGCGCACCTTATGGCACTCCACGTCTTGTGACCTAGCCTCGTCACTCCTCCGACTGATGTAACAGCAGGTCAATCATTGCAGACAATAACCCATTCCTCCAATGCACATGGGAAATGTCACCGGAGCATATTGTCAGCCTGAAATAGCAGCAGCTCGACCTATGGAGAATAAAAAAACATGCAATTCTTTTTAGCCAAGCGCCTTTTGTTGTGGAAGAGCTATTTTAGGAAGAATCATAAATGACGTATTACATCATTAGATTTACTCTCCTGTCATTCACTACTTGAGTGTCCTTTTTGCAAACCCAAATGTTGGAGCCTCTAAGAACCTATCACTCTTTTCATCCTGAGCTCCCTGGTTCATATATGCAATGCCAGAGCTATACAGAGCTATATGAATGGCAAAAGGAATATACAGTGACTATAATAATGCATACCCAATGTCGTCTGGGACCTGATGGGAGTTGTAGTATGGGGCGGCTGAGTAGGCAGCACATTATTACTGATATGAGGCTCTCGTGGGGCCATGTTCAGACTTGTCCGACTCTTCCGTCTCCTTACAAGGCTTGGTTTCCAGTAGGGCTTTCTTGCTATTTCACAACTGAGTCATAAGGAAATTTGATGTCGGTGTATCGATGCTTTGCATTTCCCAGATTAACATTTACTGAAAATCGGGAAAGACACAAAACGTGAAAGGGAGAAGTCATATGTGAGTGTGTCCGTGTATGATCTCAACACTGCAAAGCATTGGGGGTAGGGTTACAGCTTACGCTTTGTCACGTATCTCATCAAAGATCTCTAATGGTTTTCCTCTGGGCTGATAACAGAGAGCAATATAGTCACATGTCCTGCAGTAATTGCATTCATCTGTCCTACAGTAAATCAGATGGCTGATAACAGGGGACAATAGATTACATTAAACTGTCCTACATTGAGCATGGCTGACAACAGAGAGCAATAGATTTGTACTTAAGTGGACAATTAATGGTGAGAACAAGAAGATCAAGTTTAGAATTTCGCTTTGTGTTGGGGGCAGGGGGTGTAACAACTTTTAGGGCATAGGGCAAACCAATGATGTTATCACATAAATTCCTGGGCAGTGATCATGCTGAGCATTATGTGACCATGTGCCCTATGCACACAGTGAGCACACGTCACTTGAAGGCACAACTTTATTAGGAAGGAGAAAAGAGAACTCACTGCTGACACAAAGCCAATAAGGCAGCGTTCACATTGTGTTATGTTACCTGTTCAGGACAAACTATAAAAGATAGTAGCATGCGCTGTTGAGAGGTGGTCAGTTTTTTGTTTTTACCAGGGCTGTGGAGTCGGTAAGCCAAACATCCGACTCCTCAGTTTCCCTGAATCCAACTCCACGATTCCGACGCCATAGCCCTGGTTTATACTCCATATTTCTCAATGACACCTTCAGGCAAACATCCAAATTCAGTTTTCAGACGGAACAAATGCCCCAATGGAGTCCTAAATGGACTCGCCCAAGTGGGGGCCGTGGGATAGTCTGAACTGGGCCTGTGGCGCTCCTGAGACCAGGGTGGCCACATAGGGAACTGCAGCCAGGCAGAAAGATAGACAGTTTGTGCAACAATTACCCTCACGGACACACACACACCACTAGAGGCAGCACCCAACCCGGAGCCCGGGACTCTAGGCGGGCAAGGGGTGGTGGGTTTAGAGGAAAGTGGGTGGGAACGAATGTAGGTCAGGTGACAGAGAGTACAAATAGAGGAGAAAGAGGAGGAAGGAGTTAGTAGGCCGAGGTAGGCTGAGCTGAAAAGACACCAAGCAGAGAGTGACACACATCCCGGTGGGGTTGAGGAGTGGATTCCTAGGGAATCCGAAGTGGAAGGGAGTTGGGGTGATGGAGGGCCAGTGAGGCAGAGCTGGCTGCAGGGCAGGATCGGGAATTCTCTCAGGCAGGCTCCGGCTGCCTGTCTTGCGTTTCAGTCTACCGCTCCTCAGGCGCGGTAGACTGTTGTCAGAACAGTCTGACAATGCTGAGTTTCAACCCGGTTTACTTGGCTACTTTCGTCAGGCACTTCAGGTTACAAGCAAGTACAGTGGCTGCTCGGGTAGTCTTTGGCAACCAGGATGGCTTGTCCAGTGCACCCCCTTTGTGGAGCCTCCTGGGCTTTCCTCTCTCAGTGCTGCCTATTCTTCTTCTTCCTGCATGCGCCTCTACACACAGAGCCCCGATCTACCAGCCACGGGTCTTCATTGGGCGATCGGCGGGGTCCCCTGGGCCTAGTACGGCTGCCTTCTCTGCGCTGTGTTGGGAGTTGGCCACGACTCTTGGAGATCTTGTGGTTGGAACTTGGAGCCTTCCTGCCACCATCAGGGCTGGGCCATGTTTCTCGCCCTGTCCTTCTGCTTCATAGCTGATTCGGGTGCGCGGTGGATCACTCACTGCCTGCGCCCCTAGGACTCCCTCTGTCTGCCTGTGGTCTGTAGCCCCGGGAACCGGAGTAGGCCTCATCGTAGCTCGGGCCTCTGGGTCCGTGCTCTCTGTCTTTTCTGTCTCTTGTCCTCCTCCGACTGACCTCCCACGTCCCGTGGTGTTTCCCCTTTGTCCTGTTCCTTTCCCTAACCACTTCCTGCTCACTTCCCACCCACCACCTGTTTCCCCCGCTGTCCCACAGCTGCCTGAGCCATCCCACTACCTGGGTTCACCCGCTCACTCTGGGACCAGGGTGTGTTGGGTGTGTTTGTGGGTGACTGGACATACCGATCCCAGGTGCCACAAACCAATAGTGGCAACTGGACCGCAGGGGTGCCACATGATCAGTGCTCAATAAGGGGATCATTATAATCCTGGGGACATATAAGGGGAAAAGGGTTCTTTACTGTAAGAGCTGTACAAATATAGAACCATCTACTGCCCAATCAATGCACAATATGCGGCAGGGTGTATATGCCACCAGACTGAGGACTAGAATAGGTTCTTTTGGGTACTGGGTGTGAAGAACCTTATTGTGGGCGGTAATTTTGTTAATGTTCTTGATGGGGACCTCAGTGACACATCTATGGCATTTTTTCCCCACCGCCATGACAACCCCACAAAGAAAGAGAGGTTACACCCATCCAGGACAGGAAACCCACCAAAATAAAAGGGGCGGCATCTCTCCTCTCCTCCACATCAGTTGGATTCCTGTCCTGGAGAGGTAGGAGACCTCAGAAGATGTGGCTCGACCCAAGCCTGGCCTGGTCGTTGGGAAGTGTGATTTACCTGGCCATGGTGCTGACCTCGGGCCTGTAACCGCTTCCTATGTGGCTACCTGCTCTTGGAATTGATAATGAAGGTATCAGACAAAAGGTGAGGAATGATTAATCTGACATCCTGGGTACATCTTTTACAATGCAACAAACCAGCCAGGCCCCGGGCACCAAGCTCTAGAAGTGTTGCATTGCAAAAGATACACCCCAGGACATCAGAATAATCATTCCTTTCCTTTGTCCGATACCTCCATTATCAATTCCAGGTATAGATTCTGATATTAAACTAATCTTTTTTCACCAAACATCAACTCTCATTATCTGTGTGCCAGGATTCTCTATTTTCATTACTGGGACACTGACTGACAGAACAGGGAACGTTTGTGGAGTTGTGGACAACTCCTAAAATATATAATAAATTGGGTTCAGTAGTTTAATGCAGTATGTGCTGAATGTTATTATTATGAATTGTTCTTATGTTCTATCTAAATATCTTGATTATTGTATCATAATAATGATTAAATCCTGGTGTTCACATTGTACTTCAATAAATGTATCACTTAAACATGAGCCATGTGTGAGGGAGTCGGAGTCAGGGAAATTGAGGAGTCGGAGTCGATGGTTTGGCTTACTGATTCCACAGCTAGTTTTGTCCTTATTAGAATGGGGTGGCAGTGCTCACAGGGGTGTAACTACAACACTTGCAGGGGTTGCATTCAAACCTGGGCCCTGCAGACTAGGGGGCCCCAAAAGTACCTTTGGCCTATAGAAAAAGACTAAAGGCCCAGTTACACGGCACGACATCGTTGATACGTCACGGGTTTGGAGGCGTACCAGCGACGTCGCTGCGACCTCGTTGCGTGTGACACTGCCAAATTGCAGACATAAATCGCTGGATCGAAGTTGACAGATTTACCAACATGTTGGAAAACCTGGCGATGTCATTCAAGCGATCTGGTAGCATCGCTCTGTGTGACACCACGTTAAGGATGTTGTGAGCGACTTCGCCCATTCACAGCAATGAACAGGGATCGTTTGCGTGGTTTGCGAACTATACCTGCTCACTACATCGCTGACGAGTTGCTCACGATATCTATACATGTGACATCTCACCAGTGATGTTGAAATGATGCTAAAAACGATCGCGCAACCCCGAGATCGCTGCCCACATCATTTCAACGTCGTGCCGTGTAACTGGGCCTTAATACTATTAAAGATCTGCAATAATTTGGGACCCTTTGGAGCTTTTGCATCGGTGCCCATGAGCTTCAAGTTACGCCACTGAGTGCTTATGCTCAGCCGTTGCTCTGTTCGTTCCCTATGGGGCTACAGAGAGTTGCTCTCTGCCTTTTCTGGCAGACTAGGTTGAATTGAGTGGTGGTCAAATAGCCGACTTGATGCCGAATAGTGCCGGTCACAATGGTCTCCACCTCCACCGATTTTGTAACTCGTCATCTGTCCTGGGGCTGGTGAAAAAAATTACTTGTATGGCTGAAAGTTATACATCCATGTTGTTAATGAACAGCACTTGGTGGCAACATGGATAGGATTTGTGTTCTGTCCACTACATCATGGAAGTGTTCACTGCATGACTTTGATCCATCAAGGTGAGCAAACTCAAGGGGCCTTTCTTAGTTTCTCAGAACAAGATTTTAGTGTTTGGTATTTCTCTGCCCTCATGCACAAAGTGGTCATACTTCCAGTAGTGTCACTAATGCCAACCGATCATCCAGGGTTATACCTTTTTTTTTTTCTCTCGCCCATATTATGTGACACAACTGAATTGTAAAATCGTGCTGATTTCTCCAGCTTTGTAGAAACGTCTTCCTTTTCCCCTTGGCTGGGGCGGTGTTCTGTCTGCAGGCTGTTGACGGCTTTGATCTACGCGTGATATTTTCTTTCTTTTTTTAGATTGCGGTATGTAAGCTCATTTTAAACCCCTATGGGCGCTAAACGAAAAGGAAGTGTAGCAGCACCACGAGCGATGTGCCCCTACCTGGATCATGGTTTCCACTTCCTTATTACATAATGGATGTATCATCAATTACCTGAACAACTTCCTTATTATTAAGAATGTTTATCACTGGTTTAAGCAAAACTTAAGGGTGTGGTGTGTTTCATAAAGTGGGTTTCCAAGGGCAGATTTCTGTCTATAACGAGCATCAACTAACCACACCAGGCGATCACCGCCCTTTTCAGACCCTTTCTCTTATGATGTGACCTATATTTTTCACTTTCACATATATATCTCTGTATCACTGCCAGAATTTATAAGAGGAGATGCTGTCACGGGTGGCACGGATGACAGGGTAGAGGCCACGCGCAGACGATCCCAGCGTTTGGCCAATCAGCCATAATGTTTGAGGATGGTCCGTCTTTCAGGGGCATTTACCTTCTGTGTAGATGGAGAGAAGGTATGATAAGATCTCCCTATCATGGGGAGACGGCTGGGAAGGTCTTGTGCTCGGTCTGGTTTCTCCACCAGTATTGTGGGTCACTAGGACCCAGCAGGTTCTTCCCACCTTTATAAGGAGTTTCATTGCCCTCCCTCGGTGCAGGTGATATTTCCTTGTGCACTCATTATCCTTGCTCCAGCAGAAGCTGAGGTTGTGGAGGTTGCTGTGCTCTGCTGCAAGATAAGTGTTTTCTTTTCCCATTGTCTGTTTTCCTGGTGTTTGTCTTTAGTTGTTAGTGGAGGGGTCTAGTGAACCTCTCCATCTGATCCTTAGATAAGGTAGTGCTAGGATCAGAGAGGGACGAGGTTCGTGGTCGGCGACAGTTGAGGAAACTGTATAGGGACGTTAGGGCAGACAGGGTCAGCCCCAGTAAGACGAGGGGTCACCCTCTCCCTCTTGTGCCCGTAGCTTTAGGGACTCCTTATTCCCCCCCCCCCGTCGTTGTCCTACGCTGAGTGTCTCTCCCACTCCCAGCGTGACAGATGCGCTTCCGACAACTGCCACATAATGAGACGCAATCAGCTAATGGTGCAACAACTGGCGTTATGTGTTGCCCCTTCTTCCCTAACTTCCCCCCCAGGGTATGGGACCTCTGCCATCTGCCTAAGTGGGTGTGTGTGGGAATGCTAGGATGGGAGCCTCCTGCAGAACATTTGCATACCATTGTGACAGGGGTAACCGTACACTCATTTATGGGTGTAGTACCCCAACTGTGACGCCTGACCAGGTGGGGTGCCACATTCCCCCTTGGTGGAATACACTCCTCCGCGAGTGTGGTTAAACAGGGAACAGGTAGATTGAAAATGTACTTTTTTCAATAAAGAATAACAGGTAACTTATTTACAAATTCACGCAGCATTCTTCATCCCTATATGGGAGGCACCAAACTTAGAACGTTGCACATATATAAAAGAATAAGACAAGACATTATTAACTTGGGGATTCTTCGGCCTCATGGGGACTGGTAACTGCGCAGACCCAGTGGTAATTATTGTCTCTCACAGTCCAGTGTGCTTTATCACCACTGGGCTGCTTTGGATGAACATTTTTTGTAACGGGGTCAGAGTTCTCATTTAAGTCCATGAGGCTCGAACAGGGACAAAGTCATTATTCAGGGAAAAGGGGAAAAAAGGCACAATTAACTATTTACATTTCAAGTTAGGGATTACATAGTCATTTACAAGCGGGCCACTCTAATAGCAAACCATCCCATAGGTCATGCGTGCCACTCATAAGTAACCTGGTCCCCTCGATACAGGTCTTGATCCAAGTGACCGTGGCGTAAATGTGGCTCTACGTCCCTTCTTGCAACAAAAATGTCGTTCAGATTCTCTTATGAATCCCCATCCATCCCTGTAACGAAACGTTACCACAGTACCTCTCCTTCGAAGTTCCGCAGGTAACGGGGGCTGCTTGCAAGCTTCATCTCTGATTTGGTGACACTCCATCTCCATTCACCACCAGTCCAGTCGACGGCGCTGCTGAGCTTCTTGATCCTCCTCGCTGGGTTGGAGAGGACTAACCGGGGGAGAGTATGCCGGTGGTGAAGGGCAGGTTGCCGGGGTATCCGGCACGGCTCTGATGTTGGCATGGAGTGCTGGCATAGCTCCGCGTTCATATTCCCGGGCATCCAACCATGCTGCCTCTGGGGTGTCGCCTGCAGTGGTGTCTGATCTGTCGCACAGGTTGTCGGCGTCAAGGCCCTTCTCCTCGGAACTGGTCGAGTCGTCGTCTCCCTCTGTGGTCTTGACGATCATGTCCGGCTTTTGGTCGGGTCCTGCCGCATCCTTGGCTGGTAGGGCTGGTCTGGCCTGCTGGCGGGTCCACAGGGTTATCTGTCTGGACCCCAGCCTCCCAGGTCTGCACGGGTGGTCTCGCTACCAGGGTCTCCATCACAGCTTGTGCGACTAATGCTGCCTCTCTTGCCTCCTGGTCGGTCGCTCGCGTCATAACCTCCACGGCCCGGTTGGCACTCCAGCTGCGGACTACCCACTCCAACGTGTTAGCCAGGTTGTCCCGCAGCACTCGGACGGCATCCCACCAATAGTCCGCGTCCCCCTTGCTGGTAAGGAGGGAGACCAAGTCCAGGTCCCCGCGGGCAATGCGGGCCTGCTGCTCCACTTCACGCAGGAGGTCACTCCACCAGGTCGCCATTGTTGTACCGTGTAACACACATTGTTCCTTGTGTCCTTCTCTTCTGGCTGGGTTCTTATTGACCTTTGGCCGTTCCTCCTGGATCATTTCCTGTGGCCCGCCCCTTTGGTTGATTGGCGGCCATAGGAGCGGGCAAACAGTTTTGCGCCTCTGGATAGGCCCTCCCATTGCAAGGGGCTGAGGCACACCCCTGGGCCTGCAAGTTGTCCTTCACATGGCCATAGCGCAATCTTGGGATTCCTGGTAGAAATGGCGGGAACCCATTTTCGGCGCCATGTTGGACGATGGTGAAAGTTGTAAAAATCCAAAGTTTGTGGGCACACAATGCCCGTTAAGTACGGGTTGGTCGTATCCTGTTCGTGACACTCCAGGAAAAGTTATGTGTTGCCCCTCCTCCCCTAACTCCCCCCCCCCCCCCCCCCAGGGTATGGGACCTCTGCCATCTGCCTAAGTGGGTGTGTGTGGGAATGCTAGGATGGGAGCCTTCTGCAGAACATTTGCATACTGTTGTGACAGGGGTAACCGTACACTCATTTATGGGTGCAGTACCCCAACTGTGACACCTGACCAGGTGGGGTGACACACCGTCTTCACAAGGGCTGATGATCAGGAACAGGCACTTCTCCAAAGTTCTTTCAACCAATTGTCAGTCCCCATAATTAGGCCTTTACTGACAAAGTTACCTGTGTTGGAACAAAAAGTGCTGCCAAATTCTGCCTCTATGCAAACTTTTGAATAATTCCTGTAAATTATTTTTGTCCCATTCTTTATTTTTATATACAGTAGAATTTATACTTCTGCTGGTGTGATGTTATCTTACAAAGCAGGGGATTGTGGGAAAAGTCGTCACATGACTGTTGAGATCAATCACAGCTTGTTTTGAACAGCACCCAGTGAAAATGTGACTGCAGCTCTGGAAGTGACTGGAGTAATAGACATTAAATAAATTTAGATCAGTGCTTAAAATCATATATTTCCCTGTAAGCCTTTATCAGTTTGGTCCCCTCTACCCCATTGCCTTTCCTACGGCCATGCCCCTTTCCTACGGCTTAGCCCTTTTCCCTCTCCTATGGCTGTGCTCCTTTCCACTGACCTTTCTCTTTCCTTTTCCCACAGCCGTACCCATTTCCCATGAATGGGCCCTTTCCTACGGTCGTGCAGCTTTCCCTTTCCAATGGCAGTGCGCCTTTCCTATGGCCGAGCCCCTTTCCCTTTCCTACGGCCAAGCCCCTTTCCTACGACTGTGCCCCTTTCCCAGAATCATACTCCTTTGTCTTTCCTATGGCCGTGCTCCTTTCCCTTTCCCTTAACTGAGTCCCTAATCCTTGACCATACCTTTCTGTTTGCTGTTGGATTTCATGTAAATGGATGGTAATTAAGCTCCCGTCTCCTCTTTTTTGAAGGATCCATTTTGTGCATGAGAGAGAGAGATCCAAAACAGAAATTAGGCTGGAAGGACCATTGCATTTGTTCTGAGCATGATCAGTACCTAAATCCGGGAGCCGGGAAATGATTTTGTTTTTTCCCGGCTCCCGGCACCATAGACTCCCATTTTGTGTGCTCCGGACATGGGGTGCAAAACAGGATTTCTACCTATCCGTTTCAAAACGGATAGACCTGGATCCACAAAAACGTGGTGTGAAGCCAGCCTAAGCCTGCTATTGTGCTGAATATAATACAGAGGGAGTAGTTACTTTGAGTAGTGGGAAGAGATGTGTACACAGGAACACAATTATAATGAATGAACCCTTCCCTGTTGGTGCCTGGGGCTTCCCTGCGCACATACCATCATATTCTAGCGGTTTTCCACCAAGAACACATCTGTCTGGGTTCCTATTGTTTAGCACAGAAGCCGCACACAGATTAACTAATAGGCTAATGACCCACGGGCATCCGTACATGGAATGAAGACAGAAAATAATGTTCTATTTCTCAAGAAAATGAGATCATTGTTCATGTCAGAGGTTCCGTACAGAACACATGGTGACCGAAGCAGGAATTACATTCCCGCACAACAGCTGATGCTGGAGACATGACTTCTTAAAGGGAAAATTCACAGGAAACCCTGTATTTCACATTTCAATTTTGATCCATGTTTATCTTTATTACCTCGGTGTTACATAGCAAAAGTATCATGCATTAAAACTAGCGACAACTGCAGATCAGTTAAGGGCACTTCACACACTGTGATGTCGCTGAAATGTTACAGGTTTTGTGATGTAACAGCGACCTCTCCAACGATGTCACAGTGTGTGACACGTAGCAGCGATCAGGCCCTTGCTGTGAGGTCGCTGATCGCTGAACGTCGTTCAGGACCATTTTTTGGTCCTTGGTCTCCCGCTGGTCAGCACACATCGCTGCATGTGACAGCGAGAGACCAAGGACCAGCGACCTCACAGCCAATGCCCAGCACTGCACATTAGATGCTCGGCACTGGTAACCAGGGTAAACACTGGGTAAGGCTGGTTTCACACCACTATTTTTCCCTGATCATATTCTATTAGGTTTTGTGTGTCAAAACCAGGAGAGGAATCAGGAGAGGAACTTGCAGAGAAAAACTATAACTGAAAGATTGACACCTGTTCTGAGTTTTGGAGACACTCCTGGTTTTGACACACAAACCTGATCGAACCTAATCAGGGAAAAAACTGTGGTGTGAAACCAGTCTAACTAAGCAGCTTGCGCTGCTTAGTTACCCGGTGTTTACCCTGGTTACCAGCGTCCTCCCACTTAGCCCAACTTGTAAGCGGGAGGATGCTAGTAACCAGAGTAAACACCGAGTAACTAAGCTGCGTGCACACCCAGTGTTTACCTTGGTTACCAACGATGTCGCTGCTGACTGGTCACTGGTGAGTCTGCCTGTTTGACAACCCACCAGTGACTGCAGAGAGACTTTCCAGCGATCCCAGCCAGGTCAGATATCTGGTGGGATCGCTGGAAAGTCTCAGTGTGTAAAGAGGCCCTTAGTCTGTGAGGTGTACACATGGCCATAAACGTTCTATAGTTCACATTTCACTGAGACCAGTTGGGAGTGTGAACACTGAGGCGTTAATGAACAATTATTGTCTATAATTACCGTCTAAGTGATGTAGGTTTTGGGTTTAGGTTTCTGTTTTTCTCTTTACTTTGGTATAAACCTATAACAATAAGGCTGGAGTTTGATCCCTTTTAAAAGGGATATTTGAATGTTGTAGCTTCCTCACCCTGGCATGGATCAAGCCAGTATCCCATTGACATGTCCCCTTCCTTGATTTCGAAAGATGGTCATTGACAATTGATAGCTAACTCCACCTTAAAGGGAATCTGTCATGTGGAAAAATGCTATTAACCTGCAGATATGAGGTTCATCTGCAGGTTAATAGCTTTCCCAACCTGCCTGTTGTCTGCAAATTAAGCCCTACTGCCGGGAGGAAATGAACTTTACTCCTCCCAGCTGTTCCTGATTCAGTAATGGAGGAGGTGCCTGCGCGGGTTCAGTCACTGCTCTGTAACAGCATCCCCCTCACAGACTGACAACCGCTCTGCATTAGAGGAAGATGTCAGTCAGTGCGCGCGGGTGATCTCCATACTAGGGCGGTGAATGAACCCAAAATGGCATCGCCTCTATGACTGAGACCAGAACGCTATCAGGAGGATTAAACTTAATTTCCTCCCAGCAGTGGAATTTAATGATAAGGCACCACACAGGTTTACAGTGTTATTAACCTTCTGATTAACCCCATATCTGCAGGTTAATAGGATTTTTCCACGTGACAGGTTCACTTTAAGCTGCCATCTGTTTCCTGAATGACTGTGGTGGGTACAATGTATCATCAGCCTTTAGACAGAAATTATCAACTCAGATCTGTGCTGACAGGAGTAAGGAGTCTTAGCAGAGACAACCTTGCTAACAACTGGACAAAAACCACCATAAAACTGCTATAAACATAAGATGTTTATTATCTAGAATGTGCCTATGTATCCTCCATGCATTTGTTTGTATACATGATCTCACCAGCAATCCATAGACTCAAATAGGTCAAAAAATTCCAACCTGACCATATGACCATACTCCAATCCCATTGCAAGGCGCTCAAGTAGGACTCTACCTTTATATTATAGTGAAAACAACTGCAAGTTGCAGTGTGGCGCCCCTGCGGTCTGATCGCCACAAAGGGGTAGTGCACCCATCCCACGGGTGTGGTATTCCTCAGTAAACGGGATGGTAAGTCCGAGACACCCACACAAGCACCCAATACACCTGGTCCCAGGGACGGCAGGCGGACCCGAGAGAGGGAGGGCCCAGGTAGTCAGTGGGACAGAGGGAAGAAAGGTGGAGGGTGGGAAGTTAGTTGAGGTCAGTCGAGAGGAAGCAGTGGAAGGAGGGGGATCTGGTGCTCGTCCTGGGTCCCGGAACAGCTGACTGCAGAGGGACAGAGGGGGGCCTTGGGGCACGGGCAGTGAGCGATCCACGCGTGCGCCCGAATTTGAAGTGAAGTGGAAGGGCAGGTTGACAACCAGGGGACCGGCCCTGAAGGTGGCGAGGAGACTTTACGCTCCAACCACGGAACCGGAGTCCACTTGATCTAGAGGAGATGTGGCCAACACCTGACACATCCGCCGAGAAGGCAGCCGTACTAGGGTCAGGGGACTTGGTTGACCACCAGAGAAGACCTGTGGCTGCTGGATTGGGGCAATGTGTGCGGAGGCGGGAGCAGGAGAGAAGCAAACAGGCAGCACTGAGAGAAAGAGCAACCTAAGAAGGAGGGAACATAAAGGGGGTGTCTTGGACGAGCTATCCCGGACTATCCGGACTGAGATTGTGCAAGGACAGTACCCTGTAAGGGTATGTTCACACAGTGCGTTTTTGCTGCGGTTTCTGCCTGTGGTTTACCATTGGTTTTATGGTAATGTATGCTAATTTGTTCCTGCGGTTTTGATTCCCAGCAAAACCAGCGTGTTTCACAGAAACGCTGTGCACACAGATTGGTTTTTGTTCTCTGGAGACAGTGTAAACACCACAGGATTTGCTGCATTTTTGTTTTCCAGCAAAACCTATGATTCTAGGATTAGCTATCCCAACACATTGGTTTTTGTTTGGTGAAGAAAGTGGAAACACCTCAGGTTTTGCTGTGTTTTAGAAAGAATGAGCATGGCAATTCTTTGCTGCACTTTTGCTAAAGTGGAAACACCTGTCGTATTTCCATTTTCTGTAGAGAAAAAAAAAGTGTGTGTGAAAGCTTTTCCCTAATAACATAGGTTTTGCTGGAAACCAAAAACTCAGGATTAGATTAGCATAGATTTACATAAAACCAAGGCAAAACCTGATCTCAAACGCAGCAAAACCTTCCTGTGGGCACATACCCTTACACCGCCAAGTGAGTAGTTAAGTAAACCGGGTTTAGAACTCAGAACTGTGTATGGGACTGTTCATTTCCCGCCTGCGGAGCAGTAGACTGATAAGAGGCGCAGGCCGCAGAAGACCTTCCAGAGAATCGCTCCAATTCCCCTTTCCTGTCAGAAACAACCCTGCCAGCCCTTCATCACCAAACATCACACTGGCTACCCTGGGTAAACCACCAAAGCTGCACTCCCATCATCCCCAGAGGCCCCGCACCACAGCATCAGCCACTAATAGCCAAATACCACAGGCGGCATCACAACAACCATCCCCAAAAACTCTATTCCCTGAACTTTTATTGACACCGCCAGGGACACGAAGCCGAGTCTCGAGCCCTGTGACTCCCCAGCATAACTGTTAGCCTGGTTCCAAATACCCCACGACCCTGGGGGAACGTGTCAACAGAGTATAGTGGTTGTGTTTTTCGTTAGGTAATCCAAAAACGAGATGTTTTGGTCTGACTTTATGACCATTGTGAAATATTGGATTGCAAGAGCTGATCAAAAGGTAGAAGAGAAGAGCAGTGGATGGTGGTAGGGCCGCACTGGGGAGTGGTGCCCATTATATACAGGCCATCTGAATAAGCCTGTATAATTTTGCTACATGGGTTGCTGAAATGACTAAAATTAGGCAAAATTTGTTCTGTAGCTTCCCTATCAGCTCCTGATCCTGTAGCACTTTACATACATTTGCAACACTGTGGCCATTGGGGCTCACAATCTATATTCCCCATCACTAGTGTGGGAGGAAACCAGAGAACCCAGAGGAAACCCACGCAAACACAAGGAGAACATATCAACTCCTTTCAGATATTATCCTTGGTGGGATTTGAACCCAGGACCCCGGTGCTGCATGGCTGCAGTGCTAACCACTGAGCCACCATACAGTGCTAATCACTGAGCCACCGTGCTGCCCTGGGTACAGGATTAAACTTTTCTTCTCTGGTGTAATGCCCTTCCACTGTATTGCATATCAGTCTATGACATTGATTGCAATATGTTGGGGTCTATTTTTTAACGTTTAGTAACGATGACCTGCTTACTTGACCCTTGTGTAGGATGCAATAAATCTTGAGGAACCACATAAGGGCTAAAGCCTACAAGACCTAGCCTCTTCGTCATTACTGAGCTCAGGATCACTGTCTGGTCTGGCACATTTAGACTTCCCTGATGCTTCAGACAGGGTTATTACAGAACGGCAAAGCCTAATCATGGGTAGTACCTTGGGCGTTTCCATGATCCACTAAATAAGGTCGCACAGCTTGCCAAGTCTGCAGTGACAACATATTAAGCAACCACCCCTGGCTGGAAAATTGAGCCCAGTCACGAAATGTTGTGAACTTCAGCACCAATATGAATGGTGGCTCATGCAGGGTTAAATTCAGGCTGGTGGTCAAGAGTGAAGTGTCATGTCCTGGACTGGTAATAGGGGCTGGATGATGATGGTGAACAACAGCCACAAAAATCTTCACTCAGCCATTACTTGCCCTCTAGTACTCTGCCTGGGTCAATGTCAGTAGCTCTGTAGGAGGCAAATCATGAACCAAGTGCAGCTTGGAAGTCAAACACAGGGGATATAAGTTCTGCAAGGAGATGTCCTTGGTGGGATTTGAACCCAGGACCCCAGTGCTGCAGTGCTAACCAATGAGCCAAATGTAATGTATGTACACAGTGACTCTACCAGCAGAATAGCGAGTGCAGCTCAGGAGTATAATACAGGAAGTAACTCAGGATCAGTACACGATAAGTAATGTAAAGTATGTACACAGTGACTCCACCAGCGGAATAGTGAGTGCAGCTCTGGAGTATAATACAGGGTGTAACTCAGGATCAGTACAGGATAAGTAATGTAATGTATGTACACAGTGACTCCACCAGCAGAATAGTGAGTGCAGCTCTGGAGTATAATACAGGATGTAACTCAGGATCAGTACAGGATAAGTAATGTAATGTATGTACACAGTGACTCCACCAGCAGAATAGTGAGTGCAGCTCTGGAGTATAATACAGGATGTAACTCAGGATCAGTACAGGATAAGTAATGTAATGTATGTACACAGTGACTCCACCAGCAGAATAGTGAGTGCAGCTTTGGAGTATAATACAGGATGTAACTCAGGATCAGTACACGATAAGTAATATAAAGTATGTACACAGTGACTCCACCAGCGGAATAGTGAGTGCAGCTCTGGAGTATAATACAGGATGTAACTCAGGATCAGTACAGGATAAGTAATGTAATGTATGTACACAGTGACTGCCCCGGCAGAATAGTGAGTGCAGCTCTGGAGTATAATACAGGATATAACTCAGGATCAGTACAGGATAAGTAATGTAATGTATGTACACAGTGACTGCACCAGCAGAATAGTGAGTGCAGCTCTGGAGTATAATACAGGATATAACTCAGGATCAGTACAGGATAAGTAATGTAATGTATGTACATAGTGAATGCACCAGCAGAATAGTGAGTGCAGCTCTGGAGTAAAATACATTATGTAATTCAGGAAGAGTACAGGATAAGTAATGTAATGTATGTACACAGTGACTCCACCAGCAGAATAGTGAGTGCAGCTCTGGAGTATAATACAGGATGTAACTCAGGATCAGTACAGGATATGTAATGTAATGTATGTACACAGTGACTCCACCAGCAGAATAGTGAGTGCAGCTCTGAGTATAATACAGGATATAACTCAGGATCAGTACAGGATAAGTAATGTAATGTATGTACATAGTGAATGCACCAGCAGAATAGTGAGTGCAGCTCTGGAGTAAAATACATTATGTAATTCAGGAAGAGTACAGGATAAGTAATGTAATGTATGTACACAGTGACTCCACCAGCAGAATAGTGAGTGCAGCTCTGGAGTATAATACAGGATGTAACTCAGGATCAGTACAGGATATGTAATGTAATGTATGTAGACAGTGACTGCACCAGCAGAATAGTGAGTGCAGCTCTGGAGTAAAATACATTATGTAATTCAGGAAGAGTACAGGATAAGTAATGTACCGTAATGTATGTACACATTGAGTTCAGGCTTTAAAAGGCTTTTCCCATCTTCATAGATGGATATTTTCAGATTGTACTTCTAAAATCTTGCACGATTGCCATTTACTGCTTACTAAAATTGTCTGCCAGCTGTAGATAAAGTGGCTTTACTTTTCTATGTAAACATATTTTATGAGTAAACTTCACAATAGAGTTATTAGCTGTATGTTTTATATATTAAATTATACTTTTTTGGAGTATCTTTTATGTCTTGTTTCTTGGTTGACCACCTCAGATGGGGGACATGGTGAGGAGGGGCATTCTTCACATTCACTTGCTTTATCATAACCAGAGTTTGCTTGTATCTTTCTGGAATCGTTTTACTCGAATGTGTTTGACAGCAGGAATGAGATCCAGATGCCGCTGCTATAATTGTTCCATATGATGCGAGACCGCCATGACAATACTAATGATAGTGTTGCTTCCTGTGACGTGATTCTAGGTGTCACTTACATAAGCGCGTTGTCTGCCTTGTGTTTGTGTCCTGAAGAGGTGCAATCCATGGTTCCCGGGGTAATGGCAGTAGATCGTTACTATTCAGATCATTATATGGAAGTGTCCTCACTGTCCAGCATGGAAATACTACAGATACTGGTGTTCACGACAAGTTCACATACAAAAAGGGGGCCGCGTTCCCCTCTCCAATCCATATGTTAGACTATAATCTAGGCAACTAACGGGTTAAAGTATAAAAATCCAGCTTTATCTTCCGCTGTTTGCATTCCGATCCAAGCTGTTGCACAGTAAAGGAGGCCGTCAGGCACCTTATAATTTAACCCAGGAGAGAGTCTTTCATGTTCCAACAGGGATGACTCCAGCATTTGGAAAAACCCAGTGTGGTAGAAAGTTCCCGAGTCAAAAATGACTGGAATGCCATAAAAGTCATAAACGGTCCGATCAAGCAAATGCTGCAGCCATTTTATCTTGAACTGTACGGACACATAGGACATAAGCAGATGATAGAAAATATGTCCTGTATATCAGCCGGTAATCTTAAATAAGTGCGCCAAGAAAATGTATGTAAATATCTGAGTAAACCCTCAAGATCCTCACCACTTTTTAAGCAGGGATTTTTCTTTCTTTTTTGCCTCACTGCATTCAATCTTCCATCACTTTTCTTATGTCTATATGGCTAAATGATGAAATAAAGCACGGACTATTTAAACTATTAGAAATATAATTATTCAGTAATATATATATATATAAATATACTGCTCAAAGAAATAAAGGGGACACCAAAATACCACATCCTAGTTGTCAATGAATGAAATATCCCAGTTGCAAGTCTTTATTCTTTACATTGTGGGATGCATCAAAACCAATTGTCACGTCCTACTGACGGACTCCACATGTGGACCCACTGGACTGCGTAGAGCGGATGCTGATACCGGGATGACAGAGAGACGGACCAGTAAAGTAGAGTCAACAGGTTTATTAACAACACACACACCCACGCCCCAGGGGAGGGCCACACGGCCACAGCACCAGAACACCACCGAAGGAGGCCCCGGAGCGCTTAACCCCTATACAGGGATTCCGCCGGTACCAACCTCGGAGGGACCGATGAAGTGGACACGGGTGTTGAACCGACCCAAGGCAACGTGGGAAACAATACAGCAACCAGGTATAGGATCGGAAACGGGGAACCGGGAACACGGGGAATCCGGAGCCAGGCTTGAGACAGCGATCCGCTTGGAAGAGATCCGGGAAACCAGCCAGGAACACGGCGGTCAGCAAGGAGCCGGCTGGGCAGGAATCTGTAGGAAGGAACACACAGAAATCAGGTAACAAGCCCAATAAGGAGCGACCTGAGCAGACCAGAAATGGCAACTCCTCAAGGAGGAAGTTGCCCTGGCCCCGACTGACTGGAAACAGGAAGTTTATATCATAGCAGGGCAGTCCTGATTGGCAGGACACAGAAGCATGGTGATTGGCTGAGGGGAGGAGCATGCTCCCTGCAGTCTCTCCAGCAGAAACAGGTTTGGAGATGTAGTTTCATGTGCTCAAGCAGTAGCCCCGGAAAGGGAGGAGAAGAGCAGCGCTACTCCAGCAGAGGGTGCTGGAACCCTGCGGCAGACCCCCGAGGGGTAACACCAATACAACATAATAATGATCAATGTAAATCAAAATGACTGTTCTATGGAGGGCTGGATTGCATGATACTCAAATCAAAGTGGAAAATAAAATTACAGGCTGGTCCGTCAATGGAAGTGCCTCAAAACAAGAAAATGAGGCTCAGTAGTGTGTGGCCTCCACATGTCTGTATGACCGCCCCACAATTCCTGGGGATGCTCCTGATGAGGTTCAGTGGTGTGTGTGGCCTCCAAATGCCTGTATGACCTTAAGGGGAACCTAACCTCAAAAAATGAGCCCCCAGGCTCTTTTAACCTTTGTGTCCATAAAGCCCTATTGTAAAGTTTATAAAAGTTCTTTTTTTACCTGTGGATCTGCAGCTTCTCATTATATGTGAAGCCGCAAAAGGCGGTCTTTTGTGCTTCACCCGCCGCCGGCGTGTTAATTATGCACGCCCATATGGGCATGCTATAGAGCAGAGATGTGCTTAAACTGTAAGGGGGCGGGGTAGAGGCGGTATGACGCGATTTTCGTCATATCTGCCTTTATCACCCCCTTGCAGCACAAGCACAGTCTCTGCTCTATAGCACGCCCATATGGGTGTGCATAATTAACACGCCAGTGGCGAGGAGAAGCACAAAAGACCGCCTTTTGCGGCTTCACATATCTGTCTCCTAGTGTCTGCTCCATGCTCTGGACATTGTGCTGACAAACACAGCTACCCTTCTTGCCACAGCTCTCATTGATGTGCTATCCTGGATGAGCTGCATTACCTGAGCAACGTCTGTGCTTTGTAGACACCGCCTCATGTTACCTCTAGAGGTGAGAGCCATGAGAAAATGCAAAATTGACCAAAACAACAGCCAAAAAGGATAAGAACAGAGAAATGGTCTATGGCACCTCTTGCAGGACCGCTCCTTTATAGGGGTGTTGTCTTGCTAATTACTTTTTGTCTGTTCCATTTGCACAACAGCAGGAGAAATTGATTCACAGTGTTGCTTCATAACTGGACAGGTTGATTTCACAGATGTGTGATTGGCTTGGAGTTACATTGTGGTGTTAAGTGTTCCCTTTATTTTTTTGAGCAGAGTGTAATCTATATGCAATGGTATTAAGTTCAAGGGAAAAAAAGGCACTGGGTAAAGGGCGTCGCTACAAGTTTGGACAAGCAACATGATTTTTAAAAATGACTTGCCAATCATCCTAAGCAAATGTTCAGATATTATATTTCTGGGTATTAACTAGAGTTGGTGCAAATTGATTTGTGCATCCTAGTCTATGGATCAGTTGTCCCTGGAGGGGAGCAGGAGTACATGCGGATTATATTGAGGACAATATGGGCTTCCACCCAGGACCCAAGGCTCCACGGGGCCCAGTGCTAGATTGCCCTTATTTATAATATTTTGTGTACCACTTTCGGTGCTTATCTCTGGGCAGGAAGCCTTAGTGAAGCCCCGCTGCTGGTAATAGAAGGCAACAGGTGCATTTCTCTGAGACTCAGCTGGCCCAATGACGTCATTGTGTCCACATGAACGTTTCTGTCACAAGACTAAGTGGAGCCACAGCACATCGATTGGAGAGGTAAATATTAATTTAAAGAGTTAATGAGATGGGAATGAGAGGGTGGAGGTTATATTATAATTAACTGAGGGTGGGTGGTGGTGGAGAGGACATGACATAATGAATTGGGGGGAGCTGAGGTGCACAGAGGGGAGCGTGTTGGACGCAGGAGGGGGACAGTAATGATTTGTGAAAGTACAGTGGTTACTTAATTTATATATTTATTGGGTGGCAAAAAGTGGCTAATAATACTTAGTAGGCGACATAGTAGTGAATTATCAGTTTACAGTAGGGGAAATATGTATTCAATCTCTTGCTGATTTTGTAAGTTAGTCCACTGACAAAGACATGAACTGTCTATCATTTTTAAGGATAGGTTAATTTTAACAGTGAGAGAATAGAATATCAAAAATAAAATCCAGAAAATCACATTGTCTAAATTATATAAATGTATTTACATTTTGCAGAGGGAAATAAGTATATACTCGTGTATAAGCCGACCCGTGTATAAGCCGACCCCCCTACTTTTGCCCCCAAAACCTGGGAAAACCTATTGACTCGTGTATAAGCCGAGGGTGGACCCCAGCACAGGTATACAGCCCCCAGCAGTGTGGTATACAGCAGCCCCAGAGGTATATACAGCAGCCCCAGTGGTAGTATACAGCAGCAGCCCCAGTGGTATATACAGCAGCAGCCCCAGTGGTTAGTATACAGCAGCCCCAGAGGTGTATACAGCAGCCCCAGTGGTAGTATACAGCAGCCCCAGTGGTAGTATACAGCAGCCCCAGTGGTAGTATACAGCAGCCCCAGGGTATATACAGCCCCAGTGGTAGTATACAGCAGCCCCAGGGTATATACAGCAGCCCTAGTGGTAGTATACAGCAGCCCCAGTGGTAGTATACAGCAGCCCAGTGGTAGTATACAGCAGCCCAGTGGTAGTATACACCCCCAGATAACAGCCCCAGTGGTAGTATACAGCAGCCCCAGTGGTAGTATACAGCAGCCCCAGAGGTATATACAGCCCCAGTGGTAGTATACAGCAGCCCCAGTGGTAGTATACAGCAGCCCCAGAGGTATATACAGCCCCAGTGGTAGTATACAGCAGCCCCAGTGGTAGTATACAGCAGCCCCAGAGGTAGTATAGCAGCAGGCCCCCAGAGGTAGTATACAGCAGCCCTAGTGGTGTATACAGCAGCCCCAGAGGTATATACAGCAGCCCTTAGGTAGTATACAGCAGCCCCAGTGGTGTATACAGCAGCAGCAGCCCCAGGGCTGTATACAGCAGCAGCCCCAGGGCTGTATACAGCAGCAGCCCCAGGGCTGTATACAGCAGCAGCCCCAAAGCTGTATACAGCAGCAGCCCCAGGGCTGTATACAGCAGCAGCCCCAGGGTGTATACAGCAGCAGCCCCAGGGCTGTATACAGCAGCAGCCCCGGAGGTATACAGGCCCCCCCCATCAAGCTCCAGGGCCCCCCTCATTGCGCGGCAGCCTGTAAAGTAAAATCATACTTATCCTGTCCTGTCGCGCTGTCCCGCCGCTGCCATCACGATCCCGGGCTTCATTCAGCGTCTTCCGGCTTCCTGTGGTCGCGGGAAATGACGTCATTGCCCGCGACCACAGGAACACGGAAGACGCGGAATGAAGCCCGGGATCGTGATGGCAGCGGCGGGACAGCGCGACAGGACAGGATAAGTATGATTTTACTTTACAGGCTGCCGCGCAAGGGGGGGCCCTGGAGCTTGATGGGGGGGCCTGTATACCTCCGGGGCTGCTGCTGTACTCGCTATAAGCCGAGGGGGGACTTTTCAGCCCAAATTTTGGGCTGAAAAACTCGGCTTATACGCGAGTATATATGGTATTTGATCCCTCTGGCAAACAAGACTTAATACTTGGTGGCAAAATCCTTGCTGGCAAGCACAGCAGTCAGATGTTTCTTGTAGTTGATGATGAGGTTTGCGCACATGTCAAAAAGAATTTTGGTCCACACCTCTTTGCAGATCATCTCTAAATCATTAAGATTTTAAGGTTGTCGCTTGGTATCTCGGAGCTTCTGCTCCTTCCATAAATTTTCTATGAGATTAAGGTTTGGAGACTGTCTAGGCCACTCCGTGATCTGAATGTGCTTGTTTTTGAGCCACTCCTTTGTTGCCTTGGCTGTTTGTTTTGGGTCATTGTCGTGCTGGAAGACCCAGCCATGATCCAATTTTAATGTCCTGGTGGAGGGAAAGAGTTTGTCATTCAGGATTTTACGGTACATGGCTCCATCCATTGTCCTGTTGATGCTGTGAAGTAATCCTGTGCCCTTAGCAGAGAAACACCCCAAAACATAATGTTTCCATTGCCATGCTTGACTGTGGGGATGGTGTTCTTTGGGTCATATGCAGCATTTCTCTTCCTCCAAACACGGCGAGTTGAGTTAATGCCAAAGACCTCAATTTTTGTCTCATCTGACCACAGTACCTTCTCCCAATCACTCTCAGAATCACCAAGGTGTTCATTGGCTGTAACGTCCCGTCCAGCGAGACTCATCTCCAGGGTACAGGGAGATTGGGTCCCATCTGGCCGCAAGCACCCCCATGTCCTCCGCACACACACTCACACAGTCCTTGCGCCTGTGTCGCTTCCCCAGCCTCCTGCTCTCTCCCGTCGCGTCTCCTCCGCCATCCTCTCACTTTTGGGTTGCGAGGGAGCGTTCTTAGGGCACGCGCACCACTGTCAGTTCATTTAAATGGCCTGTTCACCATTTCTTGTAATCACCCCTCAGCCAATCGCTGAGAGGCCTGGATGTATTTAAGGCCCTCACTTCCCTTGGGAGGTGCCTGGGCAACTTCGTTCATTGCTTAGTAGCCAATTTTAGGACCTTAACCAGCGCCAGCGTTTTGCTTGTCTTGTCAGTTTGCTAACACCCCGTGTCTCTTACTTTTAGTGTTGGACTCTAGTCTGCCTGTCACCCACCCGCAGATACTGATGGCACCCTCTGACCTGATTCTTGGATTCCTTTAGCAACCCTGGATCCTCCACTGGTCTACCTTCCCCAGTCCCCTAGACCCCTCGCTCCCTTCCTTCCGGTGTCTCTGGTCCCCTTGGGTCAGACCCTCTAGTCACTTGCTGGTCCAGTTGAGCCTCCATGGCTGTGCTGGGAAAATCCTCGTTAAGGGGTCTGCTTCTTGGTGCTCTCTCGGGGGAGTTCAGTGTTTCGGCCCCGAGGACTTCCTTTGGGGTTTTTCCCGTCTTGTATGCTAATAAAACCTTCTCATTTATCTGACGTTCTTGTCCGGCTAGTTTCTGGTGTAGGCTTCCACAGTATCTGTGGTAAAGTGGGTTCACTAATCTCGCTTTGCCTACCCTGGCGTAACATTGGCAAACTTCAGACGGGTTTGCACATGTGCCTTCTTGAGCAGTGGGACTTTACGAGCGCTGCAGGATTTTAATCTATTACTGCGTAATGTGTTACCAATGGTTTTCTTGGTGACAGTGGTCCCAGCTGCCTTGAGATCATTAACCAGTTCCCCCTGTGTAGCTGATCTCTCACCTTCCTCATGATCCTGGATACCCCACGAGGTGAGATTTTGAACACAGCTCCAGATCGATGTTGATTGACACTCATTTTGTATTATTTCCATTTTCTTACTATTGCACCAACAGTTCTCTCCTTTTCACTCAGCGCCTTACTTAAAGTTTTGTAGCTCATTCCAGCCTTGTGCAGGTCTAGGATCTTTTCCCTAAATAAAAAGAGGAAAAGAGAGCGCTCCCTGTGAAAAAAAATCTCCTGGGACAAGATGTAGGGAAGGCCGATAGGCCGCTCACCTTGTGTACCCTTAGTAGTTGACTGATGGAATTGGTTTCAAGGGAAATGTTTTCATATTTTTATGCATTTTTTATGTGTTTTTTTATGTTATTATATCAGGAGAGTGAATCTTTGTGGAGTATATAGGGTTAAACATTGGTTGATTAGTGCAGGAAATTATCCAGTTGTAAGTAGATACTCCCTATAGAAGTCATTTTCCCTGGCATCCCCTTGTTCCACCTATGCAAGACAGTAGAGTACTGTTGAAACGCATTGTGGCTGCACAAGGGGCCAATAAAGGTCTGTTTTAATGCCATCTTTCTGTATATGATTCTTCTTAGTGCTCCATAAGCCGATAAAACTGTTTTCTTTGTATAGGGTCTTTTCCCTGAAATCCTTAGAAAGCTCTTTGGTCTTGCCCATGATGTAGAGCTTAGAGTCTGACTGATTGAGTGTGTGAACAGGAGTATGTTATACAGGTGACAATTTAAGACAGCTGTATATAATGCAGGTAATGAGTTGATTAGGAGCGTCTAAGGCTGGCTTCACACTGCGGTCAGGTCAGATCAGGTCAGGTCAGGTTTTGTGTTCCAAAACCAGGAGAGGAACTTGCAGAGAAAAAGTATAATTGAAAGATTGACACCTGTTCTAGGTTATGGAGTCACTACTGGTTTTGGAACACAAAACCTGACCTGATCTGACCTGACCTGTAGGAGCCAGAACTCCTAATGGTCAGGGCCACGATGCTGTGTAATAGCCACCATGATACACCGAGTGACTGCCTTCCCGGCTACCGAGTACCCAGGCCCTTCGCGACCAAGATAGGGAGTAAAATGGAAAAAGGCCCTTATTTCCATGTGCAATATGCAAATACATTTATATAATTTATCCAATAAGGTAGATAAAAAAGCCAGTGGCACTCACCAAAGTTGATCTTCAATTCTTTTTAATTCCACATTACATGTGCGGAGTACAAAGAGAGGGGGGAGGGAGGTGCTGCAACGAGGACGACGGTAACCGTTTCGCGGTTGATCTGCCGCTTCTACGGGTCCTGACATCATCACAGATGTCAGGACCCGTAGAAGCGGCAGATCAACCGCGAAACGGTTACCGTCGTCCTCGTTGCAGCACCTCCCTCCCCCTCTCTTTGTACTCCGCACATGTAATGTGGAATTAAAAAGAATTGAAGATCAACTTTGGTGAGTGCCACTGGCTTTTTTATCTACCTTATTGGATTGACTATTCTCACTTATAGTGAGCACCCCAAAGTGCTGGATTCCTTCAGTCAGTCATAATGTATGGAGCTGCACAAACCTCTATGCACGGATAGTGCCCAGTTTTCCTCTCTGCATACAGACTATTTATATAATTTAGACAATGTAAGTTTTGGGATTTTAGTTTTGATATTCTATCTCTCACTGTTAAAATTAACCTACCCTTAAAATTATAGACTGTTCATGTCTTTGTCGGTGGGCAAACATACAAAATCAGCAGGGGATCAAATACTTATTTACCCACTGTACATTTGAAATGGCGGTTGCATATTAGCTTTATATTAACGGTGGGAAGATTTTTTTTTATTCAGGAATGGTGTACATACAGTATATATGACTTTTTTTGTTTTAAGGGGTTTGGCGATCAGTGTGGCAAACTCTGTAGTAGCGTCCCGGTGTTAGTACATCAACAGAAAGGTTTGACGATGAAGAAAGAAAAGGCTGTAATCAGACAAGATGTCAGGTGTAAGTTATTGAATATAAATATTAATCAAAAGAAGAGCTGCGGATGCCATCCAGTGTGAGGCGGTACTCCCGCGCCTGTTGAGCAGTCACGTCCATGTTACAGTTCAGGTTCGGTTTGGGGGAGGAGGAGAAAATAGTTATTAAATGGCAGCATTATACTTACCCTGTTCCGCCGCTGTACTTCCGGGCCGCTCATTAACTTTCTGGATATTCACTACAGAAGGCCCAAGAACCAATCACAGATGCTGTCACAGACACTGGGCGTCTTTGATTGGCTGTTGAAGTAATCTGGAAACTGCTCATACATTCCAGATGCTAGAATGTATGGGCTGGTTTCAGGTTACTCCACCAGCCAATCACAGATGCCCATTCTCTGTGACAACTTCTGTGATTGGCTGTTGGACCCCTCTGTAGTGAATATCCAGAAAGTTAATGAGCGGCCCGGAAGTACAGCGGCGGTATGCGGCAAGTATAACGCTGCTGTTTAATAACTATATGCTTTCTTTTTACAGCCCCCAACCCATAACTTTAAAGTCTGAATTCGGGGTTTGGACTCAAGTCTGGGCAAGTCTGCTGAATCCGAACATCGGCGGGTTCCCTCATCATCTCTAGAGACTTGAATCCTACATTTATCTGCAGTTTCTGCCATAATAAACTCCATCATGAGTTATCTCAAAACTCCCCTGTCTCCATCACCTACACAGAAGCAGTAAATATAACGCACAATAGAGGAAGATTTCTGGTTTTCTTATTTCTGTGAGATGAACAAAATGATAATCCAGCACCACTTTCGGAATTAAAAGATCACTTTCATTTCTTCAGGCCAGCTCCTTGTTGCATACATTGACTTTGAAAATACGGTACTATCCTTATGATCGCATCCTATCTGACGCATTTTGTGCTTACAAAGAAGCACTTAATCATAGCTTGGGAAACCATGTGTAGTATGAAACTTATAAACTTAATATATATGATTAGTCACATAATTGGATGGAAGCATACGGTAAGAGAGAAGGAAGTGTAAACTATAGCAAGGAACAGCGAACGGTGGAAATTGAAAAAAAAGTTTATTAATAGATACATGAGATGTGTACTGTAATCTAGATCCTTGGGTATCCACGTATTGAGGTTCTGTGTCCATTTTTCTTTCTGTACCAGGAGGGCCTTTTTCCATTTAACTCCCTGTCTTGGTCGCGAAGGGCCTGGGTACTCGGTAGCCGGGAAGGCAGTCACTCGGTGTATCATGGTGGCTATTACACAGCATCATGGCCCTGACCGGACATATTAAAGGGTGTTATACAGGGAATGTGAGAGATTATAGAAAGTTTGTTGTGATGCCAGCTGAGGTATCTGGCCATTGATGGCCAGCGCTGCATATGGGGTCTGTTCCCAGGGAATAGATAGTGAGGCAGCAAGGTGGATCACTCCCCTCAGCAGGCCCCTGGGAGTAGTAGTAGGTGTTGAGTAGAGGAGATGGTGGGGGTTGTAGATGTTGGAAGCAGCAGTGAAGAGATGCAGGGAAGTCACAAAAAGGAATCAAGAAGACAGTCTCTGCTCTTTACCTTTTACTTAGTTTTGCAGTCATCAGCAGGTGCAGGGTAATGGTTCACTGGGTCAGGCGATCTAGCCAGACTGAGAAAACCTAAGCACTGCTATGATGGACGGGTATTTGGCCTTTCCAGCTGTCTTTCTCCTTCGGTTGAGGTTGTAGGTACTATCCACTTCCCCATGTGCTTCTTCTTCCTCATGGCTACTAGCAGGCAGGCAGGCTACTACAGACTCTTGAAACTCTTCTAGCCCTATGACGGTCATTGTAACCCTGGTGGTCCCACAGTGTGACTGCTAAGGCTGCTTTCACACTATGATTTTTGCTTCTCCGATGCTGCCCGATAAAAATCGGACAGCATCGGACCGATTTTCGGACCCCATGCATCCCTATGGGGATCGGACCGAATCGGCTGTGCACTAAATGCCATCCGATTTGGTCCGATTTTATTATCAGTGCAAAAATCGGAGCCTGCTCCGATTTTTGCACCGAAAATAAAATCTGACAGAATCGGATCGGACCAAATCGGATGGCATTTAGTGCACATCCGATCTGACCCGATCCCTATAGCATGGGGCCCTATGGAGAAGGGTCCGAGGAAACATCTGATGTCTCCTCGGACCCGATTTTACTGTACTGAGCATGCTCAGTACAGTAAAACTGCTCCTACTGGGAGCACAAAGGTTAAAAAAAAAAAAAAAAAAAAAAAAAAAAAAGCTTATGCTCACCTCCCCACGAGCCCCCGCCGTCTCCAGCCGTCTTCCTGAAGGCTCCCGGTGGCTCCCGCAGGCTCCCGGTGTCAGCAGAGGACTTCCTCTGCTGTTCAGGACCTGCGGTGATGTCACATGGTGGAACCCGCGGTCACGTGACTGTGACATCACCGCAGGTCCTGAACAGCAGAGGAAGACCTCTGCAGCCACCGGGAGCCTGCGGGAGCCACCGGGAGCCTTTAGGAAGACGGCTGGAGACGGCGGGGGCTCGTGGGGAGGTGAGCATAAGCTTTTTTTTTTTTTTTTTTTTTTTTCAGCCCGGAGGCAACAATTTTATGCCGGAATCGGATGCCTATTTGGCATCCGATTCCAGGCATCAGAAGGGAACCGATGCTGTCCGATTTATATCGGACAGCATCGGCGCCCTAAAAATCGTAGTGTGAAAGCACCCTAACCTTGCAACTCAGCAGCCTCCAGATTGCTGCTAGGTATGAAGTCCTGCCAGCCTGAGATTCTGACTGTCATGCACAACTTGTGTCCTGCACAGCCCGAATGCTATCCCTAGTCCCACTCATCCACTGCTCGACTCTGTCTCACTAGCTTCTGAGTCTTAATTCCTAATGCCACCCCTCCCTCCTACACCTCATAACAGCTAACTCATCCCCCCAATCAGTGTCTAGCGTGTCCACTGATTAGGGTTTGAGAAGTGTGTATGCATGTATGGGGAGTCCATCATAAAATACCTGAATTCTCCTCAAATGTGGTATTAGTGCAGAAGGAGTTAACGACCACTGTGGCGACCACAACGCAGGGGCACCATATTCCCCCTAGTTAAATGCAGTACACCCTGGGCTGCAACAAAAAATGCAGGGTATCAGGCATAGAAACATTTTTTTTTCAATGCAATTGCATAACAAATGTAAATAATATTTGTAATAATAACAGTTATAAAACATTTATTCTGGCAGGAAAGCATATTTTTCTTGAACAGTAACATTGCAAACAGTAACATTTTTGCGTGGATCTCAGCCCCAAACTACTTGGATGTACTCGTCTATAGGTGCAGTGCAGGGCACACAGAACAATTTATGGTTAATTTCTCTTGAATTTTTACTTCTCAAAGGTCTCCATACACAGACTAATATTCACTGAATTCACATTCTTCTTCTTATTATTATTATTTATTTATATAGCACCATTAATTCCATGGTGCTGTACATGAGAAGGGGCCACATATAAAATTATAGATATAATTACTATATATCAACATGTTGAGCGGATGGTCTAATCTGTATGTGGGTGCCTCCGACTGATAGTCGGGAGAGGTGTCAATTGTGCATGTCTGCTTTCAAACCGCTAATTGCGTTGTTGTCCCAAAGATAAGCCACCGGCTGACGTGTCAACTGGTTGCTTTCTCATAGTGAACACTAGAGGCCAGCTGAGTGGGCGCTCATGTGTATGGAGTGTCAGCTGAGATCATACATCCATCTAATGTGTCTGGTCGGCCTTAATCTGCAGGTTAATACCATTAGGGCTCGGACACACTCATCAGAGTTTGACTGAGGAGACTCTGAAAGAGCTGGAGCAGTGACCCTGAACAGCTTCTCCCTATCTGGACGGGGCTGTCGGCTGATTGTGTTTTTGTGCAGCTGCAGACTCCCCATCCAGAGAGGGAGAGGTCGTTCAGGGTCACTGCTCCAGCCCTTTCAGAGTCTCC
The DNA here is from genome assembly GCA_033576535.1 of Allobates femoralis. Taxonomy (NCBI): domain Eukaryota; kingdom Metazoa; phylum Chordata; class Amphibia; order Anura; family Aromobatidae; genus Allobates; species Allobates femoralis. The sequence goes on from JARQOC010000006.1 coordinate 428,872,228, forward strand.
TCCGTCAAACTTGGATGTAACTAGGAAAGTGTGTCCAAGCCCTTAGGAAGGTTCCCAGTCCTTGTGCTAAAAGTGCGGCACCTGCTTGGAAACAAACTTTATTCCACCTGTGAGCGACCGGCTTCCAGTCATGCTGGTGTGCCCGGAGCAGTTAGTCCCCACTCACAGCACTGAGAGTGGCAGCTGTAAGTACAGCCTGGCATTGACTGACAGCCGGCTCTGCACTGATGTACTGCAGGGTACAGCATAGTGAGCCGAGTCTGTAGCTGCACAGGGACCCCTGTATTACTCATCTAGTGGCTTCTGGGAGGAATAAATTCATTTTATACCAGAATGTTGCACTTTTAGTACAGGGGTTGGGAATCTTTATAACACTATTAACCTATAGATTACCCCTTTTTCTGCAGGTTAATAGTGTTATCTGACATGACAGGTTCCCTTTAAACAGATTCATTGCCACCACACATCTTCATAATTCTGCATTTGTGTGCTTGTCTTAACAGTTGCTGCCTTCTCTCTTTTCCATTGATATCTATGGGCAGCAACTACCCAATCTCAGTGAATCTGATACTCCCTTCTTATTTCCCTGTAGATGAAAGTTACCAGTGAATTGAGAGTGATCAATGCAGGGGAAAGAGGGAGATAGAGAAGAATGAGTGGAGGAAGTAAATGGACTAATAAGATATTTCACAACATTTCTTATCTTTGCTGTGGCATTGATTTAGGAGAAGTTCTGTAACTTTTCTAATGTACATAGCGCTTCAATTCCTCATATTTTTAAGATACTGAGTTTTGCTATTCTATATAACGTATCTTCATTTGGAAACTGAAAACCTGTACTGATCTAAAGCCTGGGTTACACGCTTCAATGGTCGAAAGATCCGACCAATGATCCGACTAGACCTACATTGCTTGAACGTCGTTCAATGATCGCTAGTGAAATGTCACATGTACAGATATCTTTAACGACGCAGCAACAATTCCGCAACCAGCAACGATACTTGCGTCGTTTGATCGCCTACATACTTCAGTTCTGAATAGGCGAAGTCATTAACGACATCATTATCGAGGTGTCACATACACCCATGCTGCAGGTTGGACGGACGGTCATCGCTTGGTATAAGGTCCTGATCACAAACCTCCAATGAACGATGAGCCGACTTATCGTTGATCGTTTATAATTGTCACACGCAACGACGTTGTTACGACGTCGTTGCTCCACCCAGAAAGCCGTGCCGTACAAACGATATCGTTGACGATGTTGTAGAGTGGAAGGGCCCTTAAGCCTAATGTCTAAGAATTTGCTGCAGTGTAATCTGAACATCACAATACATTGAGTTCAAATGTATCAGACTGGAGTCCTAGCTGTTTGGCTCGTTATCAGTATTATCTGTGCATTCCTATGTATTGGTGGGCAACTCAATTCACAGTCTATCCATTGTGCCCAGAGGTAAAGGCGCCATGTCTGCATGTGCTACTTTGTAGTGGCCACACAAGCGCAGGATACATAGTTTCTGCATCTGTGAGTCCAGACCCTGCAGAACACAACTTTCTTCTCACAAACAGCTTGTCCCTAGATAATAAACTGATCACACAGGGTGAAGCTCCAGGCTGGATCCTCATCAGAGACTTTCAGGGGTAAGACTCCCAGCAATTTGGACAGAAGAAAGTGTTATTTTGGAAAGGTCTATGTGATGAGAACAGAGGACATTCCAAAACTCCAAGAAAGGGAACTTATCCAGATCATTTCTCTTGTTTCCTGGACTGAAAAGACACAAAGCAGAATAAAATGCAGAATTTGGCTAATGGAGATCATGCAGCCATAGCATCTCCGCCAGTATGTTAGGTCTGAGGTGACCACTAGGTGTGTGAAGAAGGATTATTATGATAGGTCCTACAGGAGATATCACATTATGGTTGATAAAGAATACAGTGCTGTGCAAATTAATTGGGACAAAGCACATCTTTACTTGTTTTTCTTGCATTAGTTTTACTATTGCTGATCAGTGTTTTATCAGTTCTTGGTGTCGTTTTCATTTTTCTTTCACATTTCCCTTTTCGTTTTGGAGAAGTTTCATTGTGTGTGGGAATTATTCTTGAAACGGTAGATTTTCCAATACCAACGGTGGAAGCGATTTCTCTTAGGGTGCGTGCACACGATCAGTGTATGTAGCGTTTTGGACGCAGTGTCTTGCCGCTGCGTCCAAAGCGCTGCGTCGTACAGTACTAGGTAGCATAGTGGATGGGATTTCAAGAAATCCCATTCTCACTATGCTTAACCCGCCCGCAGCGTCTTTGGAGCTGTGGTGAGGGTTGCCGGGGGTCCGCTCCTCCTCCGCATGTTCATTTCATGCTGCGGAGTCGGAAGCGGCTCCCATCGGGTGACTGCAGGGATAAGCCACCCCGCACCCGCCGCACATTGTGAGTACAGGGCGGCTGTGGTCTCCCTGCGGCCACTCGCGGCTTCCCTCAGGTCCGGAGGAGCTGCGTCCAGCACGCAGCTCCTCCGGACCGTGTGCACGCACCCTTACAGTCAGACATGTATGTTCATTAAGATTAATAATTCTAGACCTCTTCCGTGGTGGTGCATTATTCTATATGGAGGACTATGGTGTGCATAATATATGGAGGAATTTGGGCATGCATTATACTATAAGGAAGGCTATAAGGGATGCATTATACTATATGGAGTACTATGGGGGTGCCTTATACTATATGGAGGTATGGAGGTCTGTGGGATTGCATTATACTATATGGAGGACTATGGGGTTCAATATACTATGTGGAGGACTGTGGGGTGCATTATTCTATATGGAGGACTTTGGGGGTGCATTATACTATATGGATGACTGTGGGGATGCATTATACTATATGGAGGACTGTGGGGGTGAATTATACTATATGGAAGACTGTGAGGGTGCATTATTCTATATGGTGGACTGTGGGACAGTATTGTACTATATGTCATGCTTTAAGGGTGCAATATACTATACGGAGGACTGTGGGGTGCATTATTTTATATGGAGGACTGTGGGTGCATTATACTATATGGAGGACTGTAGGGGTGCATTATTCTAGATGGAGGACTGTGGGGTGCATTATTCTATATGGAGGTCTGTGGGAGTGTATTATGCTATTTCGAGGACTATGAGGTGTAATATACTATATGGAGGACTGTAGGGGTGCATTATTCTATATGGAGGAATGTGGGGGTGCATAATTCTATACGGAAGTCTGTGGGGGTGTAATATGCTATTTGGAGGACTATGGGGTGCAATATACTATATGGAGGACAGTGGTGGTGCATTATTCTATATGGAGGACTATGGGGGTGCATTATATGATATGGTGGACTATGGGGTGCATAATAAATGGAGGAATTTGGGGGTGCAATATACTATGTGGAATACTATGGGGGGTGCATTATATTATATAGAGCCAATTATACTACATGGAAGCCATTATATTTGGAGGGCTCTGTGGGAGGCATGATAAACTTGGAGGGCTACAAGGGAGCCGTTATACTTTATGAAGGGCTATTTAAGAGCTGAGTTGGGAGCCATTATACTGTACATAGGTCCATTATACTACATGGAGGGCTGGGCGGGGATCATAGTTGGGGATCATACTGTACTGGGATAGTTGAAGGAGGTACAGTAGGGTCATCATACTGTGCATGTGGAGGAATGCACTGTGGGGGATCATACAGTGTTTGTGGGGCACTTTTGTTGGCATCACACTTTATAGGGGCAATGAAAGGAGAATCTAGGGGCTTCAGTAGGAGGAAAATAACTTTATGAAGGCTGAAATGTTGTGAGAGATGTACCTATGTGACCCAGCCAAATATTGTTTTTTTTGGGGGTGCCCAATTAGAACTTCTGCTCTGGGGCTCCATGATTTTTATGATGCAGGATGCATTGTCCCTCTGCTGCAGGACTGATTGGCCATAACTTTCACACCACGTCCAGTGCCGCCCTCGGTACATACAAGCATCCAGCCATGTTTCTCCTGAGCAGCGGTTGGTCGGTGGTGCTCTTCCCCCTTCCCGCTCCCATATCCTTTGCTCAACCCAATAGGAAGGACCCTGTTATTAATTCCAGACAGCCCTGTGTGCGAGGCTTGTGATTGGCTAAGCAATTCAGGAGTAAGCGTGGTTTGTTGGGGGAAGACGCGTCATTTTACCAGCTTAGTGCAGTGGCGGCTTGTTGATGCTCAGACTGCAGGTGATTACCTGTGGTGTGTGGACGGTGCTGCATGGTGACATGTCTGACTAGTCAGTGCCAGGCAGCGGTCCAGAGTTTTGTAGGCGTGTATCAGAGGTTTAAGACAATTGAAAAAGGGAATCTTGGACTCATATTAATAGCAACTCAATATTAATGGGCAGCCTGAGAACTGAGTTAATAGCTATAGCCCAGTATAAAATCACAAGGATCCACCAATTGCAAGTGCAAGCATTTATTGTATTGTCAGTGAATCATAAAATACTTGGGATAGTACATAAAACCAAGGAGGTTACAGAGAGGGTGAACCGGTCACAGACCCCCACAGCAAGATGAATTTACAGGCAGTCATGATATCACAGGGCATACAAACATGGTACATTACAGTCTATTACAGTTACATGATACACCAAGTTGATAGCCTAACAGAGCCCTCAACTCACCCATACTGTGGGGTTTATGACACGTGTTCCAGGGCTAACCCCGACACGTGTTTCAAGCCAGTCTTCTTCAGGGGGTGGGGGGGAGAGTGTAGGGGTACCGACTAAATACCTGGTGGCCACCTGATGTCTATCAATGTGTCAGGTGCGCCGTGTTGTTGCGTCCCCGCGCCGCCGGGCACGCTGATCCGCACACTCCGGGGTCGGAGGTATACTTCCGGTGACGTCACCCACCGGAAGTGCGCGGAACGGTGCTCGCGCATGCGCGGTAACGTCCGAACACATTGCGCATGCGCCGAGGGCACCCGCGCCATCTTGGTAATGGGCAGGAGACCTACAGGCGCCAACACAGCACACAGATAGATGTTACTATATGCAGAGGACCTACAACCCCTATTTACTGAGGCACCTTATAACCTGGAGTTATACCCCACCAGGGCAGACCTGTACAATCAATTAGATATAAATACATATCACTGTATATTTGTGTAATGTAGATCTTCTGATGACGATCGCCCCCTTGTGGTGGCTTCCAGATTTCCATGGTACAGAAGGACTCAGGGGATAAATTAGTCCATCTTGCTCATCAGGTAACTATGGGACCAAGTATACAGCCGGAAGGAAATGCTAGTGAAATTAAAATAAGATAAAAAATCTCCCATTAGAGATGGCACAAAGCAAATTACAGTCGTATACAGGTGGCATGCATGGAATCACCCGGCAGTATAGAAAACAAGGGTGTATACATTTAATATTTAATGAGGTCGATATCAGAGGCGCAGAAAAGTCAGACAAATCTCCACTCCCTAGTCAACCAAATAACCAGAGGGCCTGAAGGGACCCCATCCTATAAAAATGGTGAGAAGCTCAGCTTCTCATTCAGACCTGCGGGGCTCATAGTTCCCAACCGCACAATCCACTGGCATTCAAGTCTGGCAAGGCGGTTAGACAGATCGCCTCCCCTACTCCCCAGGTTTACCATGTCAATGCCATGTACCTTTAGGCAGCCAGGGTTGCAGCCATGAAAGCGTTTGTAGTGACGAGGGAGGGTCCTCAGAGTGGTGTCATCCGTTACTGAGTCTGCACTTTGAATTTTCAGCACATGTTCTCGTACACGAACTCTGAGTTCCCTCGTAGTTAGACCTACATATATGAGGCCACAGCCACAGGTGGCATAATACACAACCCCCCTCGAAGAACATGAGATGTACTTGCGGATTGTGAACTCACGGAGTCCATCGGCCGTTTTAAAGACCTTGGCCCTGACAATATTCTGGCATGCAAGGCAGGAGCCGCAGGGGTAGCACCCAATCCTAGGGGTTCCCAGACCAAAGATGGGTTCCCTTTTTGGGACAAAATGGCTGTGAACCAGCATATCTCTTAGGTTCCTGCCCCGCCTAGCCGTCATTAGTGGTCGCTCCGGAAGGAACTCACGTAAGGACAAATCCGTCCTCAGTACATCCCAGTGTTTCGTCAGAATGGATCTAATATCCTTCCACTGTTCATTGAAGGTTGATATGAACCTAACCTGTGGCTGTGGATTCTCCTCCCTGTCACTCTGCCTATTAGCCCCACTCAGGAGATCAATGCGAGATGTATTTTTAGCCCTTTTATAGCCATAACGGACACACCGATGGCTATATCCCCTGGTTCTGAATCTGTCCTGCATATCTAACGCCCCCCTCTCAAAGTCCATATCCCTTGAGCAGATCCTGCGCAACCGCAAGAACTGACCCACCGGAATGGCCCTAATGGTAGTCGCAGGGTGTGAGGATGTGGCGTGCAGGAGAGCATTTACCGAGGTTTTTTTACGAAAAAGGTCCGTTTCCACCGACCCACTTGGGAGTACGATAATCCTAATATCCAAGAAATCAATTTCATCTGCATGATATTTAAATGTAAGATGGATGTTGAAGCTGTTGGAGTTGAGCCGCGCCACAAACTCCTCCAGTTCGAGCCCGGTTCCCCCCCAGACAACTTTTGTCTGACTTTTCTGCGCCTCTGATATCGACCTCATTAAATATTAAATGTATACACCCTTGTTTTCTATACTGCCGGGTGATTCCATGCATGCCACCTGTATACGACTGTAATTTGCTTTGTGCCATCTCTAATGGGAGATTTTTTATCTTATTTTAATTTCACTAGCATTTCCTTCCGGCTGTATACTTGGTCCCATAGTTACCTGATGAGCAAGATGGACTAATTTATCCCCTGAGTCCTTCTGTACCATGGAAATCTGGAAGCCACCACAAGGGGGCGATCGTCATCAGAAGATCTACATTACACAAATATACAGTGATATGTATTTATATCTAATTGATTGTACAGGTCTGCCCTGGTGGGGTATAACTCCAGGTTATAAGGTGCCTCAGTAAATAGGGGTTGTAGGTCCTCTGCATATAGTAACATCTATCTGTGTGCTGTGTTGGCGCCTGTAGGTCTCCTGCCCATTACCAAGATGGCGCGGGTGCCCTCGGCGCATGCGCAATGTGTTCGGACGTTACCGCGCATGCGCGAGCACCGTTCCGCGCACTTCCGGTGGGTGACGTCACCGGAAGTATACCTCCGACCCCGGAGTGTGCGGATCAGCGTGCCCGGCGGCGCGGGGACGCAACAACACGGCGCACCTGACACATTGATAGACATCAGGTGGCCACCAGGTATTTAGTCGGTACCCCTACACTCTCCCCCCCACCCCCTGAAGAAGACTGGCTTGAAACACGTGTCGGGGTTAGCCCTGGAACACGTGTCATAAACCCCACAGTATGGGTGAGTTGAGGGCTCTGTTAGGCTATCAACTTGGTGTATCATGTAACTGTAATAGACTGTAATGTACCATGTTTGTATGCCCTGTGATATCATGACTGCCTGTAAATTCATCTTGCTGTGGGGGTCTGTGACCGGTTCACCCTCTCTGTAACCTCCTTGGTTTTATGTACTATCCCAAGTATTTTATGATTCACTGACAATACAATAAATGCTTGCACTTGCAATTGGTGGATCCTTGTGATTTTATACTGGGCTATAGCTATTAACTCAGTTCTCAGGCTGCCCGTGTATCAGAGGTTGGCAATCAGTGCTGCCTCCTGTGCTATAAGGATGCAGGACTGTGTCTGTCTACAGGACCACAGCTCTGCCAGTCATCATTAAGTGTCTGTAGCATGTGCCAAGCCGCCATTGCCATTTATGATCCTTCTTCTGGATTCCTCTGTGTGGTTCTTGTATGTGCGTGTGATGGCGCTGACATCCTTGTGTGGACATCTTTTTTTCTGTTTCTGTAAACTAAAATGTTCACTATTTTGGTAATTTTTACAGGATAAATATAACTCTGTATGGACCAGATTTATTTTTATCGATTAAAAAAAAATTACTATGTGGGGGAGGGGGCTTGGTTGCCGTTTAGCAGTTTGCCTCAGGCAGCAGAGAGGCTAGGTTCTCCCCTGCTCATCCTGTAACAGAAATGCACAGCTACCACCACATTGTTAGATTGAACCAATCTCTGGGGCCGCAATAAAACTTAAAGGGCTACTCCCACTTATTCAAGAAATCAGAATTCAAGGCTAGAATCGACTGCACAGTCAGTAAAACATGGCACGCTGTAACATGGGATTAACATAATATGGGTAAGGTCTCAGCTAACACCGAGTATTGAGTAAGTGACAAAGGACCAAGAATGGCTCAGCAAATTGACCTACAGTGGGGAGTCCCCCGTCCCTTGTCACCCAAAATGATCAGGCTCCGTTATCCAAGTAAAGATTAACAGGTTAAAAAAAAAGACCCATGAATCATAATGAAAATAGAACTGCAGTAAATTCAGGCAAATAAACACATTTGAAAAAAGAGTATATTAAATATGGAAAGGTAGGATAGACACGGGAAATCAAAAAATAGAAGAAGTGGTGAAATAGAAGTGGAGGTAGGTTGGGGGAGAAAAAGAAGAAAATAAGAAGTTCCAGGAGAGATGTCTCAGTACACTATCTAGAAGAGGAAGGTGAGCACAGCACAGCTGTGAGATTATTGAGATAATCAAGTGGTAAGCTCAGGGGAGTCTCTGAAAAGAATCCAAGGAGTTCAGGTGACAAAGTGTCTATCTGTGTCTGGGTTCTCCGCCAGAGACTGAACGATAAGATCTTCCATTCTGCAGATATCATTGATATCAGATATGAGTTCCTCGCACGATGGTGTGTGAGATTGCTTCCAGTACCTGGGAATCAACCTCCTGGCTGCAGAAGGAAGTGTCAGAGCAGGCCATGTTTGAAAGAAGAGATAGAAGCTGAGCTAAGATTCAAGAGAACCAGCTTTGGGGACGAAAGGAGGATACTTTCTCTGTGGTCCATAATATGGAAGCGAAGAGACCAAGCATACATGTGGCCCTTTCTATCACCAATTATTTGTTCCTCCAAGCGCTCATCCACACATCAGTTTATCACATACAAGTGCTATTCATGTTTTTCACAGATTGCACTTGTACCTATGATGGTCTATAGGTCTGTTCACATGTCAGCAGAGACATGTCCTATAGTAATCAGCGTCGGATCAAACTCTGCGATAAAACTCTACGGGTCCAATAAAAATCAGACCGCGCGCTGTCCATTTTTCACTTAATGATAGGAGACAGTGGAGAAATTTTTTTTCAAACCAGTGAAAAAAACTGATGCTCTGATGACTATCACTAATACACTCCGACTGCCAACATTGATGAAGCTGTGATGGCCATCGCTGACGACACTTTGACTGCCATCGCTAATGAAGCCTGATGGCCTTGACTGATGACACTCTGATGACTATTGCTGACGACAGCCATCGCTGACGACGCTCTGATGGCCATCGCTGATAAAGCTCTGACGACTATCGCTGACAATGCTCTTATGACCATTGCAGATGACTGCCATCGCTGACGAAGTTCTGACAGCCATCGCTGACGATGCTATGATGGTGTCACACTGGGTGTAGGGAGACACCCAGGATGAGAGGGGGGGAAGGAGTCCCTGATAATAAGGGCAAAGGGGAGTTGGTGACCCCTAGATAAACTAGCGCTGACACCTGGCTCCCCTATACACCCTATACAGTCTCTGCAACTATCGCCAAATCGGATACCTGGCCCTGCTATGCCTGACCTGAGACTGCACATGGATCAGAGCGGGTGAACACTAGTCAACCTGGCTAACTACTAAAGAAACACAGCAGGGAAACAAACAAAGAGGGAAGGAAGAAACTTTTAGCTCATGAAGATCCAAACAGCAATCCAACAGAAAGTCCTGGATGCACTGCAGAGCTAGGAAGCAACCTCCAACACCTGACAAGCTATCACCAGCAATGCATTCTGGGAGTCAAGGGGTATATATAGACACCTGAAGATAAGAAATCAGCTGGATCCTAGTGACCTCCAGCTCTCACTAACAGAGAAATGCCTCTTAAAGGGACAGAGACATATTTTAGGATTTTAGCTGTTTGGCCAGACCCTGCGACCTTCTGCAAATGGCCTCTGCAGCCTCATCCATGCCTCCTGACACACCCGTGACAGATGGTCATCACTGACGACGCTATGACGGCTATTGCTGACGATGCTAACGGCCATCACTGACAACACTATGATGGCCATTGTTGATGAAGCTCTCACGGCGATCACTGACAACACTCTTATGACCATCGCAGATGACTGCCATCGCTGATGAAGCTCTGATGGCCATCGCTCATGACGCTATGATGGCCATCGCTGATGACGCTCTGAAGGCCATTGCTGACGATGCTCTGACGGCCATCGCTGATGACGCTATGACGGCCATCACTGACGACGCTATGATAGCCATCACTGACGATGCTATGACGGCCATCGCTAACAACGCTATGACGGCCATTGCTGACGACGCTCTGACAGCCATTGCTAATGACGCTATGACAGCCATTGCTGATGACATTCTGACAACCATCGCGGATGATGGCCATCACTGACAACACTCTGATGGCCATCGCTGAAGACACTTCTATCGCTGACAAAGCTCTGATAGATATCGCTGACAAAGATCTGACAGACATCACTGATGACTCTCTGACGGCCATCTCTGATGACATTCTGATGGCCTTCACTGACCGCCATTGTTTCCGAAACTCTGACGGCTATTGCTGATGCCCTGACGACTCGCTGACAATGCTCTGACACCAACACTGTTGACGCTCTAATGGCCACCACTGACAGCCATCGCTGACGAAGCTTTGGCAGCCGTTTGACGGCCATTGCTGATCACGCAATGATGGCCATCGGTGACAACTGCCATCGCTGATGACGCTCTGACTGCCATCGCTTATGACAATCAAATTGTTTTAGGCTTCATTCATTAGTTTTGTGAACGTATGAGAAAAATGGACAGAGTTTTTAACTACACGTGTATGACCACGTCTACACCTCAATACTCGTTACTTGAGTACAACAAAGAGTCAGGAGATCCTCATTCTGCCAGTAAATGTTGGGACTAGTTATGGCCACTTGGTGCACCATAAATACTTACCCATACCGCTGCTCTAACACCACATGCTCATTTTTGGCATTGAAAATACATGTGAATAGCCACTATATACAAACATTTGTGGAACCAAGTATGTGGGGGCCATGCAGGAGTGTTACAAGCAGCACGTGCCCCTCGGCCATAAATTGTGCACCCTCTTTTATGACTTCTTTACTAGAAAAGCTTGAAATACTGTTAATGTCAGAGCCTCAGTTGCTGTCATATTTGACGGGAAAACAGTGCTGTAGGCAAAGCTGTTTTACCTTTGAAAATGCGAACACTAATTATAAGTGAATAGCAGAAAATCTTGGGAGGTTAAAGTGCAAACTATAATTGCATAAGTATTTTCTTGAAATGACAGTACTTGTGCTTTGGGGACGAAAGATTTCTTACTGGATTGGTGGATGGAATTCCAGGACCACAAGCGGTTCACACATTTGAGGGCACAAAATAATTTCCTTGCCCTGGGTGCTGGCAATCCACAGTACACCACTGAGCTCTGTTGTTGTTTTTCTCCCACATAAGGTTGCTAACAAATCCTGATTGAAAAAACCTGCAGCGTGGTATGTGCCAGATGTCAGAGAATGTCTTGTGCCTGGCCTGTGTGCCAAGGGTAGCGCTTCTCATCACCTATTGTTTGGCTGGGGGAAATTCCCATGTGCTCTAGTTTATTGCTTGCAGGTATTTCACTTTTCTCTGCCACGTAGATATAGCTGACCGGACTCATATACTGTGGAATACGTTACATTTATTGGTAATTTATTAGGGATAATTTGTTGGATTTCATCAATAAGTGTTGCCCTTTTCTTAGAAATACATTTGCCAGAAACCTAGTGCCGTCTCTGCACCAAGTCTTCTTTCCTTTGGTAGTGTAGGTGTTAATGTCAGTTTCTGTTGCTGCAGTACTCCTTATTTCTCTTCCCAGATGTGGCTACTTTGTGATCACTCCCATCTCCTTTAAATGGTCACATGGTCCAGCATTTCCTTGTGGTGATTGGACTCCATTCCTGGTCAAGCTCCCTGAGGTGAAGGAGGTTCTCTAGAGTAACTAACCGTTGCCAAGCCGTCTGCTGCCTAGGAGTGTGGCAGCAGGTGTGAAGTTGTTTTGTCGTTTCCCTGTCTGTCTCCCCTTCTCCTCTTGTTGTTAGTGTAGCGGTTGGGACTAGTGCTCCCGCCGACCATCTCCCTTTTTAAGAGTTTCCATCATCGTCAGCAAGAAACTAGTTATACTGCTTGGCGATGGAGTAAAAAAAACCCTATGGGGAGGATAGGGAGATCAGGGCACAACTGCAAGTGAGTGCAGGAAGTCACCTCTCCCCTGTTCCCTATGATCAGGGCCCTCCATTGTATTTGTCCCCCAGGTGTTTCCCATGTCTTTGTATAGTGTCCCAGACACTGTTGGTCTGTGCGCTACTGTCACGCACTGTAGCCTGACGCTCCGTAGTCTGCGGCGTGACAAAAACATATATTTCAGCATGTGTCCATTCAGGAATCCTGATTACTGGATGAATTATTAATTGTTCTTAATGAAGAGAATGGAGGATGTTTTATTTCTTCTATTTTTACTTCTTCTATTTTATGTGGTATGATTAGACCATGTCCTTGTATAGTCAGACAAATCCATTACACAGTACATAGCAGGGACACATATATAAGATTATCTCAGCACAGGAGATGTGGTATGATCAGTCCATTTCCCTGTACGGTCAGATGACGCACACCAGGGGCCAGGGTTACTCCCGGTTTATACAGGCGATTCTTCTCCTTCCTTGTCACGGGTGGACCGCGCCTGCCGGTAGTGGGGCCCGGTGTAGTGCAGATCAAAATGAGGACGTCTTACGGGAACAGATTAAAGGGGGGTTTAATTTGTTTTCTTCGTGACGCCACCTATGAGTAGATTCGGTAAGGGCTACCGACGCTGCGGAACCTCCCGGGGTGATGGACAGCAGCAAGATGTTACGCTCCCCACAGGCTGAGCGGTGATCCCCGGGGGCTGGAGCTGCTCAAGATGTTGTGCGGCAGCTGCGGTTACCTTTAGTTCATGACGGACAGTTCATAAGGAGACACGGACACAGTTAGTCTCTGCAACGGTTCTTTACTGTAACCAGCAGGCAGTACATGGCTTACAGTGGTTGAGTAGAAGACCGGGTGGACTCAGCAGTGATGGTGCTCCTCAGAGATCCGCAGTGTACCTCCTTTCTACCTCCTTAGCTTCTCTTGCCAGCGTCGCCCAGGAATACCAGGTCGGGTACGGGGAGGCTGCTTCAATGCCCTATCCATGTTGTACGTTCTGGATTCTTTGGGGAGCCTTGGGTCCCTCAGTGGGTACACCGCTGGTTAGACGACTGGAAACTGGCTGGTGGTGGGGTGCTCCTATAAAGCTGCTCCTCCACGGGGCTGGTTCGCGTGGCAGAGGTGAACTGCTGCCAGCTTCGGTACCAGTGAACCGGCTGTGAGTTGTGGGCACGGGAGTCTTTTGGGAACCCGTGTAGATATGCCCATTCCCGGTGGTTAAGGCCTCAGGTGCTGACACCCGACCGGTGACGGCCCAGGGGCCCGCACGGAGTGCGGAGCCCCCGCTCCTCTCCAAGTTCTGTGTTCTAGGCTCTAGATCCCAGACTCGACTCTTACTCGACTGTTCTAGACTATTGTGTGTTCTACTTCACTACCCTAACACTCCACCCACCAGGACCTATGATTGGTCCCCTGTTCTAGGTGTTGTATGTTGGGTTGGATCTCTGAGTTAACCATTGCACTGCTTTGTCTAGAGAATATTGCGGCTGCAATACTCCCTTGTGACGCACTCGTTGCGGGGCGCCACACTCCCCCTTGGTTAAATCAGCTTGTCCCCAAGCGTCAAACTACTCACATTACAGAGGTTTTTTTTTTTACATTTTTATACATATATGACACACTTTTATTAAAATAGAAAAACAGGTAAAGAAATGCTTTGGTGATATAAGCACAGAAACAGGTAATCACTTTGTGCGGACCCGGCGGGCGGTCGACTGTACTTTAACTAGAGTCCAGGCTGTAGCCGCAAGATCACACGGTCAGTGATTAACGGTAACAGAGTCATTGATGAAAGTTCAAGTTTTTAAGTCACTGGCTCTGAGGGTGATGGCGCACCCGGATAGCGAACCACCCATCTGCACAAGCGTAGCGCTCGTAGGTGATTATATCGCCCCGGTATAGGTCGCGATCGGGATGTCCTCTTGGCAAGTTGGACTCAACGTCCCGGCGCCCCACAAACACCTCCTCATTCAAACCCACCTCCCAAGCGAACCCCCACCCGGTATGTAAGTTAAAGGTGGAAATTCTACCTTCACGGCGGAGTTCATCAGGCAGCGGCGGCTGGCGGCGAGCCTCGGCACGGGCCTCCATGTTGGCGCGTTCTCGGGCTTGCCACTCCTCTCGTCGTCTCTGGCGTATATCTCCATCGTTACGGCTCGGGGTGTAAAGATGAGTAACGGAGCTGGTGGTTTGGCGGGAAGCTTGAACTTGGCGGGCTGTCTGTATCGGAACCCGGTGGAACGGCACAGGGGAAGGTGTCGGCAGTGCACCCGACCAGTGTACCCGAGCTGTGTGCCCGGAAGGAAGTTCTTTGTTGTCTCCCCAAGCGAACCCGGTGTCGAAATCCTCAGCGGTGCTGTGGGTCTCGTCGTCATCCTCTCCGACCTCTTCCTCGATGATCACATCAGGCTGCTCGTTGATGAGAGATATTAAAGCTTGTTCCGTTGTACAACAGGGCGGTGGTGCTGCGGATCCTTCCGTAGGGACGTCCTGCAGGGCTTTCAGGCTGCCTGCCTCTTCATCTGTTTCCGCAGGTAAAGGTGTTTCAATCCCGGTTACCCGGTAGGCCTCGGCAATGGCAAGGGAAGCCTCCGGTACGGGGACAAAACAGGCGACTGTCTCTGTAGTGGTGAAACATGTCGCGGGTTCCTCAGTGGGAACCTGGTAGAGATCTAATTCTTCCATGGAGCGTGTTATGAGCTCCGGCTCAAGAACGGAATCGGTTGCGGTGTTGGTCGCTGGAACGGGTCGAGTTGCGGCCTCCACCGGAATGACACAGTCTATTGGCTCAGGTGACGGAGCAGGACAGGTGGTAGGCGAGGGTGAGGCGGTCGAGAAGCTGGTGACGTCGTCTGGGCTTGGAGAAGCTGCACCCGGTCGGCTCTGCTGCATCGCATGGTGTAGTCGTCTGCCTAGGGTCGCGCTCCAGCTGCGAATCGTCCATTCCACTGTCTCTAGTAACCGCACCCGGAGGTCTTGTAGAGCCTCTAGCCAGAAGTCGGGGCTGCCATCTATGGTAAGGGCAGGATCCGGACCCGGTTGGCCTATGGCTGCTCTGGCCTCCGCCTCGACCTCCTGCATCAGGTCTTGGAGTCTCATGCTGGCCATTCTTCTTTGGAGGGAAACCACACCCGATCAACCGGTAAGACGTTCTGGTTGAGCTGGTCAAGAATTCCGTCTGTGTGTCTATGTATGACACTCCCATTTCCTTTGGGCTTTTGTAGTCCAATCGTGGGAAAAGTCTTTGGGGTCCGCCCCCATGGTTGATTCGAGCAATCAGGGCGGACAAAGAGTTTGGCGCCTTTTGTCTTTAGCCCTCCCACTGTGAGGGGGGGGTTGACTCACTCCTGGGCTTCACGTGGCGGCTTCTTGTGGCGGGAACGCCATCTTGGGCGCCATCTTGACCCAATGGTGTAAAGGCGGGAAAGTTCTTTTTAGGACGAACAAAGTCCAATTGTAGACAATAAAGTCCAGTTTAAGCTCAATATACCCGTTGGGTAACGGGCCTGCTCGTATCCTGTTCGTGACGCCATTCTCTGACGCACACCAGGGGCCAGGGTTACTCCCGGTTTATACAGGCGATTCTTCTCCTTCCTTGTCACGGGTGGACCGCGCCTGCCGGTAGTGGGGCCCGGTGTAGTGCAGATCAAAATGAGGACGTCTTACGGGAACAGATTAAAGGGGGGCTTAATTTGTTTTCTTCGTGACGCCACCTATGAGTAGATTCGGTAAGGGCTACCGACGCTGCGGAACCTCCCGGGGTGATGGACAGCAGCAAGATGTTACGCTCCCCACAGGCTGAGCGGTGATCCCCGGGGGCTGGAGCTGCTCAAGATGTTGTGCGGCAGCTGCGGTTACCTTTAGTTCATGACGGACAGTTCATAAGGAGACACGGACACAGTTAGTCTCTGCAACGGTTCTTTACTGTAACCAGCAGGCAGTACATGGCTTACAGTGGTTGAGTAGAAGACCGGGTGGACTCAGCAGTGATGGTGCTCCTCAGAGATCCGCAGTGTACCTCCTTTCTACCTCCTTAGCTTCTCTTGCCAGCGTCACCCAGGAATACCAGGTCGGGTACGGGGAGGCTGCTTCAATGCCCTATCCATGTTGTACGTTCTGGATTCTTTGGGGAGCCTTGGGTCCCTCAGTGGGTACACCGCTGGTTAGACGACTGGAAACTGGCTGGTGGTGGGGTGCTCCTATAAAGCTGCTCCTCCACGGGGCTGGTTCGCGTGGCAGAGGTGAACTGCTGCCAGCTTCGGTACCAGTGAACCGGCTGTGAGTTGTGGGCACGGGAGTCTTTTGGGAACCCGTGTAGATATGCCCATTCCCGGTGGTTAAGGCCTCAGGTGCTGACACCCGACCGGTGACGGCCCAGGGGCCCGCACGGAGTGCGGAGCCCCCGCTCCTCTCCAAGTTCTGTGTTCTAGGCTCTAGATCCCAGACTCGACTCTTACTCGACTGTTCTAGACTATTGTGTGTTCTACTTCACTACCCTAACACTCCACCCACCAGGACCTATGATTGGTCCCCTGTTCTAGGTGTTGTATGTTGGGTTGGATCTCTGAGTTAACCATTGCACTGCTTTGTCTAGAGAATATTGCGGCTGCAATACTCCCTTGTGACGCACTCGTTGCGGGGCGCCACACAGACACATCCATTACACAGTGCATAGCAGGGACACATATATAAGATTATCTCAGCACAGGAGATGTGGTATGATCAGTCCATGTCCCTGTATGGTCAGACACATCCATTACACAGTACATAGCAGAGACCAGGCCTGGCGTCAGCACCCGGGCAAGTGCCGGGGCCCGACTGCTTGGACGGGGCCCACCGGGCCCCTGAGGGCTAGGGTCACACTTGCATTGTGACCCTAGCCTGACGCAGGTATTGTCTGCTGCAGCGCAGAGCGTTTAATGCTATGCGCTGCCAGCAAGGGAGCCCATAGAAACCCGATGTTTACATTGGCAACCAGTGGTTGGCAAGGTAAACACCGGGTTTCTATGGGCTCAGTTGCTGGCAGCGCATAGCATTAAACACTATGAGCTGCAGCCGAAAATACTTGCATCAGGCTAGGGTCACAATGCAAGTGTGACCCTAGCCTCAGGGGCCCCTGAGCACATTGCCCCACAGCCAGGGCCATATCCAGGTGGCTGCTGGGGGGTCATTTTCGGCCTCCTGCAGCACCGGAGGTCTCCCTCCTCCCCCCTCCATGGGAGCTGACAGAGCTGCACACTCTGGGCTGAGAGGACCTGTGATGATGTCACATGGAGGGGAGGAGTCAGGGGTCACATGATCAGCTCCTCAGTGTATGCAGGACTCTGCTGTGCTGCCCATCATGATTCTCAATTAGGTGGGTGAAGTTTGTGTGGGGTCAGGAGGGATTTGCATGTGAATGTAGCAGAGGCGAGTGTGTACTAGGTGTATGGCAATTAGGTGAAGTTTGTGTGTGGGATCAGGAGGGATTTACAGTGTGAATGTAGCAGAGGCGAGTGTGTACTAGGTGTATGGAGTGGAGCCGAGTGGGTACGAGGTGTATGGAGCAGAGCTGCGTGCGTATGAGGTGTACGGAGCAGAGCCGCGTGTGTACGAGGTGTATTGAGCAGAGCCGCGTGCGTAGGAGGTGTATGGAGCAGAGCCGCGTGTGTACGAGGTATGAGTACCTGTGGTAGCCCCCCGCGGATTCCGCTCCTATAGTCTCAGCCACCTTTGCCAGCAGCATTCTTCTCCAGAGTCTCTTCTGCCGCTGTCTGCATTCTGCAGCTCAGCATGGAGGGGCACAATGTCATCACTGTGCTGATATGTGCAGAGCGACCGGAGGAGACCGAAGCGGCGAGAAGAAAGGTGAGGAGAAAGAGAGATCCGGACAGCCAGACACTCCGCTAAGCTGCGGTGCCACCCATATGGCAGTGTGGCTCCATTGAGCTGCTTGCATTATTTGTGTGCTTGAGAATGCTTGTGTATATACCAAGCATCCTCAGACGCACAAAAATGCAACATTTTGCATTTGAAGGGTATTTTCAAAAAGCGCAAGGGAACGCAAATGCATTTTAGCCCGCTCCTAACAACGTGTAATATACTCACTGTCAGAAACAGCTCTTACTGGTTTCAGCAGTTCCTGTAAGGCTGCCTTCACAGAGGCGTTTTTTTTTTAAATGTGGCAGTTGCGGTAAAAAAAAAACAGCATCTGCCGCATTTTACGCCTAGCGGCTGCACTTGCTGCCCGTTTGCGGGCATATATATGTATATATATATATATAGTCCGCGATATGTACTAAAGGGGGCCCACTGAGACCTTTTCGCCCGGGGCCCACAGAAACCTGGAGCCGGCCCTGGCAGAGACACATATATAAGATTATCTCAGCCCAGGAGATGTGGTATGATCAGACCATGTCCCTGTATGGTCAGACACATCCATTACACAGTATATAGCAGAGACACATATATAAGATTATCTCAGCACAGGAGATGTGGTATGATCAGTCCATGTCTCTGTATGGTCAGACACATCCATTCCACAGTATATAGCAGGGACACATAAATAAGATTATCTCAGCAGAGGAACATTTTTTTTAAACACATCCAATTGTGGAAATTATTATTATTCCAAGATCTATTGATTAAAATGAATTTTTCAATTAACTTTGTTCGTGGGAAAATCCCTTTAAGCAGTGTATAGGTAAAATTACAGTCTCCTATGAACTTTGTGGCTGGGCTTCTCATGAGTACCAATATGGCAGATATATGGTCCCTCAGCAAGTGAGTACCCCAAACTGTATGCTTGAAAAGCAGTGGCATTTAAGGGGTTAACCACTGTTACATGCTAACTGTCAGCGTCTGCCAGGTATGGTGCAGCTCTGGAGTATGACGTACATGTACGACACAAGTCAGGAAGGGGTTAACGATCTGTGATAGCTGGGGTAGGGGTAGGGGAGGTTCCTGTTGGTGATTTTGCATTGAGGTCCAGGAGCTTCAAATTCCGCCACTTCTGGGAAGTGAGGAACAATGACCAACCAACATAACTGGCCTTTTTGGAAAAGTCCTATTGTTTTTTCCCAATTAGTACTTTTATTCTTAATGTTTTACTTTTATAATGGTATAAATGATGAAATAATGACATCCCTGACAGTATAGTGCAGCTGTGTGTGTAGGGCTGTATGGTGGTCACTAGTGATGAGCGCTCACTACCATGCTTGGGTGCTCAAGACTCGTAACCAGCAGTTGATGCTTGGATGGGGATGATGCAAGTACCCAAGCATAATGGAAGTCAATGAGGAACTGGAACATTTCTCTGGAAGAGTTCCCCATGACTTCCATTGACTTTTGGGATGCTATTCATGCCCATCCGAGCGTCCCACTGCTGGTTATGAGTAGCATGGTAGTGCCCGCTCATCAGTAGTGTTAGATGAACATTTTTGTGTCATGGCCCTGATTGTGTGGGGCTGCTGCCCCCGAGTGTTATATCCGGGGGGGCTTCTTCTTTATCTCGCGCTGTACACAGAGTTCTGGTGCCAGGGCGGCTCTCCTTGGGTCTTTCAGCCAGCGCCTTTGTGGGAGGTTTTGGCAGGTAGATCACTTGGCCTCAGTTATACTGATAAAAGGATTTATGTTTCCAGATAACTAATGTGTCGACTCAAATCCTAACAAAAACGATTAAATACTGCCAACTAAGGCTGAATTCACATTGCACTTGGCGCATGTGCTGGGAAATCTGGAGACATTTTTCTTTATGTTCCCCCTGTGTAGGATGGCACGGTAGAGGGTTTATCTGACACCCATCGGAGTGTATGGCGGGGCAATCCTCACAGTGTGCACGGCTGTGGAGACTGAAAAAAACCCTAACACATGGAGGACAGAGTACATCTAAGCTCCATTATGTAACTATGCTCCTCTCTTTCTGTTCATGCACAATACTCTCCTGAAATACTCTGTGCTGCTGGGACACTTTGTCCTTCTATTACATCTTATAACTAACATTCTGTGACCAGGGGCGTAACTAGAACTGTCAGGGCCCCATAGCAAACTTTTGAACGGGGCCCCCTCCAAGACATGCCCCCAATGACACGCCCCCTTCAAGACACACACCCTTACCGAATCGGTGTTAACAGTCTGACGCCACCCAGTTTACCGTATATACTCGTGTATAAGCCGACCCGTGTATAAGCCGACCCCCCTACTTTTGCCCCCAAAATCTGGGAAAACCTATTGACTCGTGTATAAGGACCCCAGCACAGGTATATAGCCCCCAGCAGTGTGGTATACAGGCCCCCCAGTGGTATACAGGCCCCCCAGTGGTATACAGGCCTCCCCAGTGGTAGTATACAGCAGCCTCCCCAGTGGTAGTATACAGCAGCCTCCCCAGTGGTAGTATACAGCAGCCTCCCCAGTGGTAGTATACAGGCCCCAGCAGTATATACAGCAGCCCCAGTGGTATACAGCAGCCTCCGCAGTGGTATATACAGGCCTCCGCAGTGGTATATACAGGCCTCCGCAGTGGTATATACAGGCCCCAGCAGTATATACAGCAGCCCCAGTGGTGGTATATACAGGCCCCAGTGGTGGTATACAGGGTATACAGCTCCCAGCACAGGGTATACAGCTCCCAACACAGGGTATACAGCTCCCAGAGTCCCGGCACACACAAGGTATACAGCTCCCAGAGTCCCAGCACAGGGTATACAGCTCCCAGCACAGGGTATACAGCTCCCAGAGTCCCAGCACAGGGTATTCAGCTCCCAGCACAGGGTATACAGCTCCCAGAGTCCCAGCACAGGGTATACAGCTCCCAGCACAGGGTATACAGCACCCAGAGTCCCGGCACACACAAGGTATACAGCTCCCAGAGTCCCGGCACACACAAGGTATACAGCTCCCAGAGTCCCGGCACACACAGGGTATACAGCTCCCAGTACAGACAGGGTATACAGCTCCCACTGCTCCCAGCACAGACAGAGTATACAGCTCCCACTGCTCCCAGCACAGACAGGGTATACAGCTCCCACTGCTCCCAGCACAGACAGGGTATACAGCTCCCACTGCTCCCAGCACAGACAGGGTATACAGCTCCCACTGCTCCCAGCACAGACAGGGTATACAGCTCCCACTGCTCCCAGCACAGACAGGGTATACAGCCCCCACTGCTCCCAGCACAGACAGGGTATACAGCTCCCACTGCTCCCAGCACAGACAGGGTATACAGCTCCCACTGCTCCCAGAGTCCCAGCACAGGGTAGCTCCCAGAGTCCCAGCCACCACAGGGTATAAAGGCCCCCCCCTCACAGTAAGGCCTCCCCATGCTGCCGCTGTTCACTGACTGTACAATAGTGATAATATTTGCGCCTCTCACCCTCTCCCCGGGCTCAGTGAAGCTCCTTCCTGCTTGTCCTGTGCGGCTGTGCTGTGACCGGTCACCGGCCGGTTAGTAAGGAGGTAACAGGCCGGCCAGGCGGAGACCAACTCCGCAGATAACACACAGGCAGGCAGCAGAGCAGGCTACAGTCTGGCGGCGGCAGCCCCCTTGATCTGTGTGCGGCCAGCGCCTGCGGCCGCTTTGAATGGGAGGAGCTGCATCCACCTCGCCGGGGGGCCCCGTCGGGCGCGTGCGCTCCCCGCCTGGCCCCCACCCCCCCACCTGACAGCCACACAACAGGTATCGCAGGCAGCTGCCGGTATAGCAGCGTAGCGGCGCTGGGTCCGGGCCCCCCAGAAGCGCCGGGCCCCAAAGCGACTGCTATGTCTGCTATGCCGGTAGTTACGCCACTGTCTGTGACCTTCCACAAGCTCAGCAGACAGCTCTACTGAAACACTCTGTGCTGCAGGGACACTGCTCCTTCCATTACACTGTGTAACGGTGTAATTATCATTTTGTGACCTTCCACAAGATCAGCTCATGCCTCTCCTGCAATCAGTGGCGCACCCAGAAATTTCCCAAGGTAGGGGTCCAAGAAACACACACCGGCCCTGAAAGGGGGGTGTCACCCCCCAGCGGGGTTCCGAGGAGCAAAGCCCCCGTGGGGGGGTTTGGGGGAGCGAAGCCCCCTAAAAGCAGCCTCCTTTGTGGGCTCTTGGGTGCTGTGTAATTGTTCCTGTGTCCTGACATAGGGGCCCAGCTCCTTGTGTACTGCACCACTTCTCAGGGCCGTCCAAAGGGGGGGTCCAGACACGTAGGTCCCCCCCTTGGGTGCGCCTATGCCTGCAATATTCAGTGCTGCTGGGTCACTTCCTTCTATTACACTAAAAAACCACCAATGGTTCTTTGACCCCCACAAGAGTAGCAAACTTTTCTCTCCCGAAATACTCTGTGCTCTTGGGTCCCAGATTTCTCCACTACAATATGTAAATCTTATTCTATGACCTCCCACAAGATCAACACATGCATCTCCTGAAATACTCTGTGCTGCTGGATTACTGCTCTTTCCATTACAATATGTAATTCTAATTCTGCAGTCTCCCAAAAAATCAGTATACTCCTCTCCTGAAATACTCTGTGCTGCTGGATCACTTCCTTCCATTACACTATATAAAGGCCATTCTGTGACCTCCCATAAGATCAGCACACTCCTCTCCTGAAATACTCTGTGCTGCTGGATTAATGCTCTTTCCATTACACTATGTAATTCTAATTCTGCAATCTCCCAAAAAATCAGCACACTCCTCTCCTGAAATACTATGTGCTGCAGGGTCACTTCCTTCCATTACACTATTTAAAGGCCATTCTGTGACCTACCATAAGATCAGCACACTCTTCTCCTGAAACACTCAGTGTTGCTAGGACCTGCTCCTTCTATGCATCTCTGGGACCTCCTATAAGATCAGCGCAGTCCTGTCCTGAAATACTCTGTGCTGCTGGGTCACGTACTTCCATTGCACTATATCAAGACCATTCTGTGACCTCTCACAAGGTCAGCAAGTTTTTATTTCATGAAATACTCTGTGTTGCTGGGACACTACAACTTCAATGACACTATATAAACACCATTCTGCGACCTTCCACAAGATCAGCACACACCTCTCCTGAAATACTCTGTGCTGCTGGGTCAATGCTCCTTCCATTTTATTGTGTAACTAACTACCATCTATCACAAGAGTGACACACTCCTCTCCTGAAATACTCTATTCTGCTGGGAGACGCTGTTCATTCTTCTTTGTAAGGCTATGTGCACATTATGTTTGTGCACTTAACCAAACATACATTTGTGGC
Organism: Allobates femoralis; assembly: GCA_033576535.1. NCBI lineage: Eukaryota > Metazoa > Chordata > Amphibia > Anura > Aromobatidae > Allobates > Allobates femoralis. The sequence goes on from JARQOC010000006.1 coordinate 428,895,890, forward strand.
CAAAAGTATTGACACCCCTGCAATTCTGTCAGATAATACTCATTTTCTTCCTGAAAATGTTTGCAATCACAAATTCTTTGGTATTATTATCTTCATTTAATTTGTCTTCAATGAAAAAACACAAAAGAGAATGAAGCAAAAAGCAAAACATTGATCATTTCACACAAAACTCCAAAAATTGGCCGGACAAAAGTATTGGCACCCTCAGCCTAATACTTGGTTGCACAACCTTTAGCCAAAATAACTGCGATCAACCGCTTCTGGTAACCATCAATGAGTTTCTTACAATGCTCTGCTGGAATTTTAGACCATTCTTCTTTGGCAAACTGCTCCAGGTCCCTGATATTTGAAGGGTGCCTTCTCCAAACTGCCATTTTTAGATCTCTCCACAGGTGTTCTATGGGATTCAGGTCTGGACTCATTGCTGGCCACCTTAGAAGTCTCCAGTGCTTTCTCTCAAACCATTTTCTAGTGCTTTTTGAAGTGTGTTTTGGGTCATTGTCCTGTTGGAAGACCCATGACCTCTGAGGGAGACCCAGCTTTCTCACACTGAGCCCTACATTATGCTGCAATATTTGTTGGTAGTCTTCAGACTTCATAATGCCATGCACACGGTCAAGCAGTCCAGTGCCAGAGGCAGCAAAGCAACCCCAAAACATCAGGGAACTTCCGCCATGTTTGACTGTAGGGACCGTGTTCTTTTCTTTGAATGCCTCTTTTTTTCTCCTGTAAACTCTATGTTGATGCCTTTGCCCAAAAAGCTCTACTTTTGTCTCATCTGACCAGAGAACATTCTTCCAAAACGTTTTAGGCTTTCTCAGGTAAGTTTTGGCAAACTCCAGCCTGGCTTTTTATGTCTCGGGGTAAGAAGTGGGGTCTTCCTAGGTATCCTACCATACAGTCCCTTTTCATTCAGACACCGATGTAAAGTACGGGTTGACACTGTTGTACCCCTCAGACTGCAGGGCAGCTTGACCTTTTCTGGATGTTAGTCGAGGTTCTTTATCCACCATCCGCACAATCTTGCGTTGAAATCTCTCGTTAATTTTTCTTTTCTGTCCACATCTAGGGAGGTTAGCCACAGTGCCATGGGCTTTAAACTTCTTGATGACATTGCGCACGGTAGACACAGGAACATTCAGGTCTTTGGAGATGGACTTGTAGCCTTGAGGTTGCTCATGCTTCCTCACAATTTGGTTTCTCAAGTCCTCAGACAGTTCTTTGGTCTTCTTTCTTTTCTCCATGCTCAATGTGGTACACACAAGGACACAGGACAGAGGTTGAGTCAACTTTAATCTATGTCAACTGGCTGCAAGTGTGATTTAGTTATTGCCAACACCTGTTAGGTGCCACAGGTAAGTTACAGGTGCTGTTAATTACACAAATTAGAGAAGCATCACATGAATTTTCTAACAGTGCCAATACTTTTGTCCACCCCCTTTTTTATGTTTGGTGTGCAATTAGATCCAATTTGGCTTTAGGACAATTCTTTTTGTGTTTTTTCATTGAAGACAAATTAAATGAAGATAATAATACCAAAGAATTTGTGATTGCAATCATTTTCAGAAAGAAACTTAGTATTATCTGACAGAATTGCAGGGGTGTCAATACTTTTGGCCACAACTGTATATGCAAGGATCTTTGTTGCTGCCGTTGTCCCTCATTCATCAGATAGAGGATATAAGAAAGTGTCTCAAGTGTGTGTCAGACCATACAGTCAGGGGCGAAACTACAACAGGTGCAGGGGTTGCAATCGCACCCGAGCCCCGGAGTCTAGAGGGCCCCAAAAGTCCCTTTGGCCTATAGATTTGCAATGATTGGGGGCCCCATTGGAACGTTTGCATCGGGGCCCATGAGCTTCAAATTACACCACTACATATAGACAAGTACAGGAGACAGCACTCTACTATACAGAGGTGTGGAGCCCACTGGGACGGGGTACTCGGTACTGGACCGGGGTACTGCTGGGGATATCACGGTGGTCTTGGTCCGGACCGTGTCCCGGGTTCTCACAAGTAAAAGGGGTATTTACAAGGATTAGTTTGTCGTGAAGCCACCCACGGGTTGTGGTCAGCGATGGGACCACTGCTGCAGCACAGCTCTGCCAGGAGGATGGAGGGATGTATGGGCTGCAGCTGGATGGATGAGCCCGCCGCGGGTCGGGCTGCTCCTGGCAGGGTAAAAGGTATGTAATGCACAGTTCAGTATACCTGGAATGAGACCCCGAAACTGAAGCAGGGTTCACCGGGTTTACTCTCAAGTTCTTCAGTGCAAGAAGTTTACAACAAAGTGCATGGTACAGTTCAATACACAACTTCATTAACTCCGGACACTTGAACCCTCTGCATACAGGCTGTCGCTCTGAGACCCCTGACTCCTTCTATTAACCTTTCAGGCTTGTTCTTTCTCTCTCTGTCCTTCCTGCGAATTGTATGGCGGCAGCTCGGCCCCTTGTATGTAGCTTCCCCCTATGTGTGTGGGCTGTAAGTCAGGTCCTCTTGGATGCTGCTGAGCCTCCAACCCTGTAGTAGGAAACGGATCTGGAATCTGTGCTCCCCGCTGGTTTGTCTGGAGAGCCGGTGTATTACTTCAGTCCCCCTCAGAGCTGACACTCTGGTGTTGCCTAGCCTGCAGTAACCCTGTTTCCCAAGGGCTTACCAGGTTCCTTCTAACCCGTGTGACTTCCAGTTACTTCAAGGGAATCTATCCCGCCTGTAGTTGGTCGGTGCTGCCGTGTTCCTCGGATTCAGTACTGCTGGTCTGGTCTCTGTCCTGACACTCCCCCGGAATGCCGGCTATGGACGAGCTTTCTCTCCATGGAACAGTGTCTCTGTGGATTCTGCGTCTCCAGGGAGACCAATCCCTCCGGGATGTGTCACTTTCTGTCTGCTGTTCTTTACCTCTTGACTCACTCCGGCCTACTAACTCCTTCCTCCTCTTTTCTTCTATTTGTACTATTTGTCACCTGACCTTCCTTTCTTCCCATCCACTTTCCTCTAAACCCCACCACCCCTTGCCCGCCTAGACTCCCGGGCTCCGGGTAGGGTGCTGTGCTCCTGTGGGTGTGTGTGCTGTGAGGGTGTTTGATGCTCAAACTGTCTACATTCTGCCTGACTGCAGTTCCCTATGTGGCCACCCTGGTCGCAGGGGCGCCACCGAGGTTTTAAAAAGTAGATTTTCCAGTAGATCCCAATGGTGGGCAGATGCCATCTCATCCATTCATCTGGGTGTGGCCTTTGTCAGACGCACGTCTTGAGCCATATAAGCCCAGCAGTAGCCAGAAATGCCTTTGTGACTTCTCACATCTGCCATTAAATCGGCTTCATCTTGTCTGCAAATCTGATGAGACAAGAATCTGCTGACTAACGCTGCAGGCATGTTCACATTGACATTCATTGGTCAGTGCCTGCCCATTGCCACCTATGACCTCTCACAACATCAGCACACTCCTCTCCTGAAATACTCTGTACTGCTGAAGAAATGTGCTTATCTTAGTTTGAGTCTGTGGCCTCCCAAAATAGGAATGCTCTGAGCAGAGTATGTAATTCCTCCAGACTGCCAGGACATTGAGACCATTAGGGGCCGGTGCCGTTACCTTTCCCTGAGCAGAGCCTGTGTGCTGGAATATTCTGTTTATTCAGGATTTACAGTACATACGTGACTCAGAGGAAGCGCCCCCCCTGCCCCTCATCAGCCACACAACTCCCTTTTTTTGCTGATTTCTGTGGTTCTTCTTGCTGTTTTGCAATCTACTTAGAAAAGCGTGGGCTTAGCCAAAAATAGCCACATTTACTACAATCTGCTCATTAACCTTCCCTATTCTGGAAAAAAAGGAGTAAGTCATAAGATATTGTGAAAGACTTATTACATCTGCCTGTGCCATACACAACTGTGGGTGAATCATGGAAGAGGCTGCCGGAAAGTGCGGATATCAGATGGGGACCACTGGAGTAGATATAGGGGGAGTGAAGGTTCAGGTTACACCCCTGAGCCTCATACCATTGGGGGCCTAACATCTAGTGCAGAACCAGAATTGTATATGTCTTATGGTGAATCATGATCATTACAATGACCCAGCTTCTTCTAGATTTATTATTAATATTCTAGTTATTATGTATCTGATTTCAGCTCGATCTCGAGCCATGGCGACTTGATGGATGAACGCTCTGGAGGAAAATTGATCTTGTGCAGCCTAGATAGGTCCACCAGTGTCTTCTCCAAGCCTAGATAGGTCCACAAGGGTCTTCACCAAGCCTAGATAGGTCCACCAGTCTCATCTCCAAGCCTAGATAGGGCCACCAGGTTCATCTACAAGCCTAGATAGGGCCGCCAGGGTAATCTACAAGCCTAGATAGGTCCATCACGGTTTTCTGCAAGCCTAGATAGGGCCACCAGTGTCATCTCCAAGCTTAGATAGGGCCACCAGGGCCATCTCCAAGCCTAGATAGGGCCACCAGGGTCATCTCCAAGCCTAGATAGGGCCACCAGGGTCATCTCCAAGCCTAGATAGGGCCACCAGGGTCATCTCCAAGCCTAGATAGGGCCACCAGGGTCATCTCCAAGCCTAGATAGGGTCACCAGGGTTTTCTGCAAGCCTAGATAGGTTCACCAGGGTCTTCTCCAAGCCTAGATAGGTCCACCAGGGTCTTCTTCATGCCTAGATATGGCCACCATGGTCTTCTTCAAACCTACATGGAGCCACCAGGGTCTTCTTCAAACCTACATGGAGCCACCAGGGTCTTCTCTAAACCTAGATAGGGCCACCAGGGTCTTCTCCAAGCCTAGATAGGTCCACCAGCGTCTTCTTCCAGCCTACATAGGGCCACCAGGGTCTTCTCTGCCATTATTCTGACAGTATAAAGGTATTGGGTTGCTGGTCCTCCTCTTCACCTTGTACCTTCTATTCTTCCGACCATAATGTCCTTCTCGTCTTCATATGATGTGTCTAAGTCGGCCGTCACACGCTGAGATATCGCTAAAGATATCGTAGACGATGTTAAATTTGCATATCGTCCGAACGACGCGCAAAATCGCTCATCACGACGCTACACCCACAGACATCGCTCAGACGATTCCCCGATCCACCCATCCAGCGATCGTCTGAGAGATGCAGTTATCAGCAGTGGACATCGTTCAGCTAAAGTCACACAGAAATCTCCTAAACGATGTGGGAGCAAATGTGGGCGTAATTGGAGCCGATAGGCGTGGTACATGGGCTCCAAGCTGCGCCCCTCACTACACCATTGGTGCTCAGTACTGCCTGCGTCCTCATTGGGTCAGATGTCCTTTGAAACATGGCGGCCTCATCCCCACAATGTCCTGTGATATTGATCGTAATGTATATGTGTGCTGTAGCACATAACTAAATTGCAATGGGCAAAACGTACAGCCGCGTTATGTGTGCCGCGCCCGCCAACATTGTGTGGGTATATGACAAGGTGGACACTATATAGCAGGGTCGGGGACCACGCAGAATCGATTATCAAGTTGACGCAATTGGGTGCACAGTTCGGAGATATTGTGCAGCCGACGCCTATGTGTGGTGCTGAAGACAGCGCTTTCAAAATGGCGCCCTGTGAGGGCAGCCAATGGCAACGCATCATCTTCCACCAATGCGAGCTAGTGGTGAAGCAGCCAATCCGAAACCATTTCGTTGCACGAATCACCACTGAGGAGGTCAGGCAATAGGAAACTCCTGACACGCCTACGTGATGGATTTTGCCATCGCTTAAATCACACGTTTCGTGTGATGTCGGGAATTTACACGTGTCGATTGTGCGTATTTAATTGGCCGATATCGTCAGATCTGAGAACCGAACCTCAGATCACGATTTAGAGATTTGATCAGATATCGCTCGTCGTATCTGGCCGTCACACGCACAGACATCGCTTACGCGATGTTTAATCTGCCGCTTTCAAGCGATATCTTGCACGATATCTCAGCGTGTGACGGCCGCCTAATGTTGACAAGTTGTAGCTTGGTGATCATATCTGGCTTGATTTGTTCATTTTTCTTGCCATGCATTGTATTGATAACATCCTTCTCTAGCACATTTCAAAGGTGTTGATTGATAGGAATTTTTTCCTTTCTGGAAATTCAATTGATTTTTGCTATTTTGTAACATTTATTACATAATGAAACACTTTGTTCCTAACTTTGAGTTTCCATTTTTCAAGACTTCATTGACATTATTCACTTTAAAAACAATAAATTAAAAATGACACTGACCTTGTGCGGGTTACAAAGCAGCTGGTGATGTAATAAGAGCACGGTTAGCCTGATACACTGTAACGAGTGCTCATATATAGATGCTGGTAGGTTGTTACAGGAATTCTTTTATTCTGTGTACAATCAAGCAGAGAATCTGAGAGATCTAAGAAGAAAGAGAAGAAGAAACAAAAGATTTGCAACTTTCTAATATATTTTTAATTCCCATACGTATTCGCATCATACCAGTTCAATTTATTTGTATGCACGTGTAGATTTAAATTCAGGCAATAAGGGGTTAAGGAGAAAGAAAATAGCACATTAGTTTAGTAACTGAACTCAGACATGAAAAAATAAATCACTGTCAATGAATCTTATGGAAAGTGATGTCATTGGGCACAATATCTGTTAGTAACTGTTGGGGTATGTGCACACGCTGCAGATTTTGTGCATTATTTGGGGCAGAAAAATGTGCAGCATGTGGCCTTGTGCACACAGTGCGTTTTTTGGTGCTGATTTGCAGCAGTTTTGTCACAAATCTGCATGCCTCTCCTTAAACCAGCTAAGTGCTATGGAATTAATAGCGCTATATAAATGAATAAATAGTATTATTATTAACAAAGTCATTGAGAATTCTGAAATGTTGTGCACATGTTGCATGCTCCTTGCAGATTTGGTTGCATAAAAAAATCTTCAGGATGTCAACAGAATTTCTACATTTTTCAGCCCTTCCAGCCATTAACTTCATTAAGAAAACCACATGGCACAAATCTGCGCCAAATCTGCATCAAATCAACATTGCGTTTTGGTGCTTTTTTTCTGCCAGAGGACGCCGATTGGATGTAGAAAATTTCTGCACCAAATACTTATTGTGCCAAAAGACTAAAGGCCTCGTTACATGCTGCGATGTGGCAACGATCCGACCAACGATGTGGATCGCTGCCACATCATGAACTGATCGCTGGTGAGCTGTCACACAGGCAGACTCACCAGCGACCAGTGGACCAGCTCCCAGCGCTTGCTGTGCAGCGATGGGAGCTCGTTCATTGTTGGTCTCCCGCTGTCACACGAGCCGATGCTGGGCGCCCAGTGGGAGACCAACGATAGATTTATGGTTCTGTTCATAAACCTACGATCAACGACGTATCGTTGATCGTTGATACATGCCATACACAACTATGTTGTTTCAACATCGCTGCAACGTCACCAAACCAGTGACGTTGCAACAATATCGTTCACGATATCGTTGTGTGTAACGGGCCCTTTAGTGCGCAAGCTGAGTATTTGGTGCAGAGGCCCAGGACTGTATCTTCTGATAGCTGCTGTGCACGCAGCAAGTGATGGCAGCTGTATAGTCCAATATGTTGTACATGGCATACGGACAGCAGCATCCTTGGCTTCAGCCAGACTATGACCGGACCAAATTCATGAAGAGGGCACAAGGCAAAGGGCTGGCTTCAGTGGTGTAACTTGAATCTCATGGGGCCCAGTGCAAAACCTCCAACGGGGCCCCCAATTACTGTAAATCTTTAATAGCATTAGCCTTTTTCTATAGGCCAAAGGCACTTTGGGGTCCCCCTAGGCACCAGGACCCGGGTGCAATTGCAATCCCTTCACCTCTTGTAGTTACGCCTCTGGATGGCATCAGTATATTCAGTACAATGCTCCTCAAAGGGCCACAGATTATTCCAGTGGGACCAGGTCCTCACACCATTGTGGTCCAAAAGATCCAGCAGAAGACGACACCATTTAGAAAAGACTGAGGCTGGGTTCACATTTGCGTATGTGTCTGCATCGCATACGCAGTGCAAAAGCAGCCCATACTGATGTGAACGCAGTGGAGAATCTCTGCATGCGTTCACATTAGTATGGTGCCCGGGCAGCCAATCAGCTGTCTCAGGGGCGGCCAAGAGGAGGAGATCAGCAGCAGAGATCTCCTCTTCCCGGCCACAGCTGATCTCCCACTGGTGTCAGTGCGGGAGATTTGAAGATACAGCTGATCTGACAGCTGTTTAAATCTCCCGCGCCGACACCGAATAGGTGATGTCGGCGCCGGAGATTTGAAACAGTGATCAGCTGTTTCTTATCTCCTGCACCGATATCACCCTATTCGGTGTCGGCGCGGGAGATTTAAACAGCTGTCAGATCAGCTGTATCTTCAAATCTCCCGCACTGACACCGGTGGGAGAGAAGCGGCGGCTCGAGCTGATCTCCCGGTGGCCGCCGCTGATCACCGGCGGCCACCAGGAGAGATTTCAATGAGATCCGCAGCGTTCTCCTGCGCTGTCATGCGGGGACACTGCGGATCCATTGAGATCCATGCATTTTTTTGTGCGCTTGCAGATACACTGTAAAACAAGCGCCCGTGAACGCACAAAAAATGCAACAAGCTGCGTTCGGAGTGCGCTCGGAGGGTGCATAAATTATGCGCATCCAAGCACAAGCGCAGCCAAACGCAGGCACATGCATTCCCATGTTAAACATAGGAACGCAGTGCGCAAGCGTTTGGCTGCGTTAGGTGCGCTGCGCTTGCATACGCAAGTGTGAACCCAGCCTTACAGCTAATAACTTGGAACCAGAGTTTATATATTGATGATAAAAATAAATGTAATTTTCTTCCCCGAAGAGTAAAGGAGAAATGAATTCTTATAATGAATCAGTTTGTGATGCTTATTCTTTTGTTTCCCTGTATTTCTTTTTTTAAAGATCAGTGTTGTTTTAACAAACTTTGCATAAATCCATAGTACAAATGAATGTAAGAAACTTTAATATATCTTATCAAAGAAATGTCTTTCATTACCCATGAGCCATTTCTACCTTGCTCCTGCACTCACTCACATTTGTCTTGGTCAATGCAAGACAGACTGTCAATAGAGGGAGGTCAGGTCATACAGGCGTCCATTTTTCACGTTTGAGTTCTATCCTTGTTTTTGACAGAGATCTCATATAGAGTATAGTCTAGAGCAGGGGTGGGCAACTCCAGTGCTCAAGGGCCACAAACAGGTCATGTTTTCAGGATTTCCTTAGTATTGCACAGGTGATAAATTCAACACCAGTGTAATGCTAAGGAAATCCTGAAAACATGACCTGTTGGTGGCCCTTGAGGACTGGAGGTGCGAAACACTGGTCTATGGGATAGTTCACAGATCCGACCAAGTTTCCCAAGCAGACATGTCGAAAACTGATCATGTAATTGGCAATGCAAGTCTATGGGTCTGTGAACAAAATTGGAAACTCTCAGATGCCATTGAATTGCTGTCTTTCATTGTCTACTAAATAGGGGAAGGAAGAGTAACTTTTTTGTTTTTGTTTCTCTTCTGAGAAAAACTGATGACAACCTGAACAACACTGCTGATAAAACCAGGACTGATTTTCTCGTAAGTGAAAAATAATGGATGTCTGAATGAACCTTCATACTCTGAAGAGGGGACGAGTAATTAGGAGCAGAGGTAAAAACATAGAAACAAGCAAAAGCTAATGAGTGATTTGGCTTAAGGCTGAAGGCACACTGTGCGAGGGACTCGCACGAGTGCAATGCAAGGGAAACTCGCATTGCACTGGGACCAGTGTTGCCCTATCAGGCAGGCCACACTAGTGCAAGTCCCCCGCACCTAACTCGCATTGCGAATCAGGGATTCTGACGAGCGTGAGCGTAATGCAAGTGTATAGGGGCGAGAAATTCTCTCCCCCATATAGCATCCTGTGTGATATTTGCACTAGTGTGCTGCGCAAATCGCTTCAAACTCGCCGGCTGTCAAAAGCCATCGAGTTTGAATTTCCCACCATGCACATACAGTAATAATCGTCCTGCCCCGCTGTGACAGCGGTGCAAGATGATTACTATAATGTGCTTTAACACTCATGTCAGCATATGTCCTGAGACTGTCCAAGCTCCTGAACACATGCTGAGGTCATAAATGGCCAAATGTGTGTTTTATGCCTATAAATCTACAAAGCCGGTAATTGTCGGCTTTACAGTGTCATTTCTAAACTCCTGCTGCTCCTGTCAGTGAACAGCGTTAATGTGCGCTGTCCAGGGTCCTGAACAGCTGAGTAATCAGCCAGTAGTTTGCCTGTGCTGATTACTCAGCTGTTCAGGACCCTGGACAGCGTACATTACCGCTGTTCACTGACAGGAGAGCAGCAGGAGTTTAGAAATGACACTGTAAAGCTGGTCCATTGGGCATAGCTTTTTTTTTGTCTTTGCGCCTCCTCTATGTGCAATTGAAATGCAAGCCTGCACAGGAGCTCTGTCCCACTAATGGCAGACCAAAGTCCGATATGTGCTATCGGTGCCAGCGCATGCGCAGTACAAGACTTCTTTTTACCCTTAGGCTATGTGCCCACTTGATGTTTTTCTTTTTTTTACTGCGTTTCTGCTTTGTTTGTCTGACATACACGGAGACAGACACACACACAGACAGACACATGCAGAGACACACACACAGACACAGACACATGCACACACACACAAACACACACTTTCTCATCCTCCCTGGTGAGCCCATAGTGAGCCCCAGTGATGTCTTCCTCCATGCACAGACAGGAGCTGTGTGTATCGTCCTTCCAGGACCTGCGCACCATGTGACAGCTGATACCATCTATCTTAAAGAAGCCATCCCTAGACCCACTTCTACATCCAGCTACCGGCCCATATCTCTGCTCCTGTTCGCTTCCAAACTTCTCGAAAAGCATGCACAGAGTTGCCCTCCCAGCAGTATAGGATCCAGCTGACAATTAAGTTGTATGGGTCTTATAGAGATATATACAGTTTACAAGGGTTTTCCAGTTTGGTGTCATACATGGTAACATATAAGAGTATACACAGAGTACTTGCATAGCAAGATCATACTGGGTCAATAGATGTACAAGTATCATCTCAGGTAGCAGACTCAGTATCTTATATATGGTGAAAATAACGCAGCCTAAGATGGAGCACACCCTCCTCTATAGCCACCAGTACCTGTATCTCACCATGCCTCAAGTTACCAGTTTTGTCCGGTCTTTCCCCTTACTGCACTATTCTGAGCCATAGCCTATTGTCAAGATCTGCGGTCATACCATCTGCTGATGGAGGGTCCCTCCGTGCACGTGCCAGCCCCTACGCCGTTTCGCTGTTAAGCTTCGTCAGGGGGCGTGGCTACGGCACCGTTCCTTCCCTATTTTATACCATGTGACAATGCACATGGTTGCCCTCTTCCAATCACGGAGCTCCGTGTGGCGCATGCGCATCCCGCCGCTACGGCTCGCGTCCTTTTACCAGCCCCGTCATGGCCGCACACTAATTGTTTAAACTGCAGCCATGGTGACGGGAGTGGGAGGGACAGGAGCCGGCGGATAGATGGGCCGTGCGCACTTAACACCTGACTGGAAGAGGGTGAAGTGCTGCTGACATTTGCAGCTACAGTTGTTTATACAAACCGGACCCATATCTATGCCACCTTCCATGGGTAACATTTCTATATATCCTACAAAGACATAGTTACATTCAGCAATAGTTTATGGCACATATTGTATATTTGCACATAGTGTTTCAATATACATACACTCCCATTATACACAATTACGGTCTCACAATTGCTAAATTGATAATAACATCGTATATGAGTAAATCCTATACATATAAGTCCCATCATGCTAAAGGCCAGTCTTATATCCCTCCTACAAGATGTTTCACTTTTTCACATAAGTAGAGGGTAGTTGTAGTCCAGTATATTAACAAGGTTCTTTCAAGCTGTCCATATCTCAGTCAAGCAGTGGTCACTTCAAAGAGGTTCCAGTACAGTGCCGTAGCCATCCCTAGACCCCACTTCTACATCCAGCTACCGGCCCATATCTCTGCTCCTGTTCGCTTCCAAACTTCTCGAAAAGCATGTCCACACTGTACTCTCATCCAACCTCTCATCCAACTCTCTCTTTGACGTCCTTCAATCCGGCTTCCGTCCTCACCACTCTACTAAAACTGCCCTGACCAAAATTACTAATGACTTACTCACGGCCAAAGCTAACAAACAGTTCTCCGTCCTCCTCCTTTTAGACCTGTCCTCTGCATTCAACACAGTCGACCACTGCCTCTTATTACAGATCCTTTCTTCCATTGGTATCACTGACCTTGCCCTCTCCTGGATCTCCTCCTATCTTTCCAACCACACATTTAGTGTCTCCCACTCCCACACAACCTCCTCACCCCATCCCCTCTCTGTTGGGGTCCCTCAAGGCTCTGTTCTGGGGCCCCTCCTTTTCTTCATCTATACTCTTGGTCTGGGACAACTCAAAGTCCTATGGCTTCCAGTATCACCTGTACGCTGATGACACTCAGATCTACCTCTCTGGCCCAGATGTCTCCTCTATGCTGTCCAGAATCCTGGAGTGTCTATCAGCCATGTCCTCCTTCTTCTCCTCCCGCTTCCTAAAACTCAATGTAGACAAAACCGAACTCATTATCTTTCCTCCATCTCACACACCTTCCTTGCCAGACTTATCTATCACAATAAATTACATCACACTATGCCCTGTACCTGAAGTCCTCTGCCTTGGAGTAACACTTGGCTCTGCATTGTTCTTCAAACCGCACATCCAAGCCCTTGCCCCCTCCTGCCGTCTCCAACTCAAAAACATTGCCAAAATCCGTCCCTTCCTCAACTCCCACTCTGCTAAACTACTCATGCATGCCCTCATCATCTCCTGCCTTGACTACTGCAACCTCCTACTCTGTGGCCTTCCTGCTAACACTCTTGCACCTCTCCAATCTGTCCTTAACTCTGCTGCCCGACTAATCCACCTCTCTCCTCGCTATCCCTCCACGTCTCCCCTCTGCAAATCCCTCCACTGGCTCCCAATTCACCAGCGTATCCAATTCAAATTACTAACATTGACTTACAAAGCCGTCCACAATCTGTCACCCCCCCCCATATATCTCTGAACTAATCTCCCGATATCATCCAACTCATAATCTTCGATCCTCCCAAGACCTCCTTCTTTCCTCCACACTTGTACGTTCCTCATCTAACCGCCTGCAAGACTTCGCCCGAGCACCCCCCATCCTCTGGAACTCTGCACCCCAGCAAGTCCGACTGTCCCCTACACTCAGAACCTTCAAGCGGAACCTGAAAACCCATCTCTTCAGAACAGCCTACACCCTGTAATGAGCACAGTGCCGCCTCAACACCACTGGACCCGGCACTCCACCCACCGAGCAGACCCAACCTACTGTCTCCCTCCCCATTGCCCTGTAGAATGTAAGCCCACAAGGGTAGGGTCCTCTCTCCCCTCTGTATCAGTCTGTCACTTTGTTCATTATATTTGCAACTTGTCTGTATGCAACCCTTTCTCATGTACAGCACCATGGAATGAATGGTGCTCTGTAAATTAATAATAATAATAATAACACCATGAGTCAGATGATACAGGTCCTGGAAGTCAATCACACAGCTTCTGCTGGTGCACGAAGGAAGCTATTTGTGTGGGGCTTGCCGGGAAGAGTGAGTATTGCAGCATTTTTGCCGTGGAAATCACAGGAAAAAAGCATCACAAATGGACTGTGGGAATACCCATCCATTTGAAGTGCTTTTTTGGAGGGAATTATAATGGAGTCAATGAGGAAAACGCAGTACAAAAATGGGCAAGTTAATTGACAGGGACTTTAAAAAACACAGGCAATTTCGTCAGCAAAAACGCACACATTGGTACACCCTTTGAAAACCTCATAGACTGTAATGTTATACCTGTGGGTGCTGAAGAAATGCAGCAAAAAAAAATGCAGCACAACCGCACAATGGGCAGAGAGCCTTAGTGGGACAGAGCATAGAGAACCTGCACTATAACTGCGCACATACAAGATTTATGGTGATCTGTGGATGACATTGTGCATTGAAGGCATCATCCACATCAATCAAGCCAGAAGGATGGAGATTCTGCACATAGAGAAAAGAAAAAAAGACGCCCATTGCACGGGATTGAGCCGTATGTCAGAAGTATATAAGGTATTTTTTGGCATATAGGGTACAGTTCAGGACGTAGGTACAGGACATGGACTGCAGTAATCAAGCAGATAAAGTTTATGACTTTAATTTATATTGGGATAATCTGATGACCTGTTCCTTTTAATCCTTTTTCTTTTTGTCTTGAGGAAATGACTTATTTGTGTGAGGTTTCCTCCCTCCCATTTGAATTTTCTCTGGAACTGTCTCTACAAATTCCCTCTCCATCGCTGTCTCGCAGCCAGGACCTCTTTTTTGCAGCTAGGACCTCTGTGTGCCCTAATTGTGCATATTAAGGTTAAAGGGAACCTGTCACCAGGTTTTTGCAACCTAATCTGAGAGTAGCATAATATAGGACCTGAGACCCTGATTCCAGGGATGTGTCACTTACTGGGCTGCTCAGGGTAGTTTTTATAAAATCACTGTTTAATCATCTGGAGATTATCATTAGTCTGCAGCAGAGAAGACATTACCGTATATACTCGTGTATAAGCCGACCCGTGTATAAGCCGACCCCCCTACTTTTGCCCCCAAAACCTGGGAAAATCTATTGACTCGTGTATAAGCCGAGGGTGGACCCCAGCACAGGTATACAGCCCCCAGCAGTGTGGTATACACCAGCCCCAGAGGTATATACAGCAGCCCCAGTGGTAGTATACAGCAGCAGCCCCAGTGGTATATACAGCAGTAGCCCCAGTGGTATATACAGCCCCAGTGGTAGTATACACGCAGCCCCAGTAGTATATACAGCCCTATTAGTATATACAGCCCCAGTGGTAGTATACACGTAGCCCCAGTAGTATATACAGCCCCAGTAGTATATACAGCCCCAGTGGTAGTATACACGCAGCCCCAGTAGTATATACAACCCCAGTGGTAGTATACATGCAGCCCCAGTAGTATATACAACCCCAGTGGTAGTATACAGGTAGCCCCAGTAGTATATACAGCCCCAGTGGTAGTATACAGGTAGCCCCAGTAGTATATACAGCCCCAGTGGTAGTATACAGCCCCAGTGGTAATATACACGCAGCCCCAGTGGTAGTATACACGCAGCCCCAGTGGTAGTATACACGCAGCCCCAGTGGTAGTATACAGCAGCCCCGGCAGCCCCAGCGGTAGTATACAGCATCCCCAGTAATGCAGGGCCCCCCCAGCCTTGCTCCGGTCACCTGTAAAGCAAATTATACTTATCACTGTCCCGCTGTCCGCGCCCGCCGCTGCCGACATCCGCGATCCTCCATCTTCATGCGTCTTCTTCCTGTTTCCTGTGTTCGTCGCAGGGAATGACGTCATTACCGGCGCCGAACACAGGAAACAGGAAGAGGACGCATGAAGATGGAGGATCGCGGAAGTCGGCAGCGGCGGGCGCGGACAGCGGGACAGTGATAAGTATAATTTGCTTTACAGGTGACTGGAGCAAGGCTGGGGGGCCCTGCATTACTGGGGATGCGGAGGCTGCTGTATACCGCTGTATACAGCAGCCCCCTGCACTGACTCTCGTATAAGCCGAGGGGGGTACTTTTCAGCCCAATTTTTGGGCTGAAAAACTCGGCTTATACGCGAGTATATACGGTAATTTTATCAAAATGACAGCAAGCAGCTTAATAAGTGACAAATTGCTGGAATCAGGGTCTCTATTTCTACATTATGCTGCTCTCAGATGGGATGGCAAAGACCTGGTGACAGGTTCCCTAAAGTCCCTATTTCTGGAATGACTGTTGCTGCTCCACCCGTCCTGGTGCGTTTCTGCAGAACATAAATGATCCATCCTTTGAATACGCTAAACAGAGACTTGTGGCCAATTTCATCATTTTGTATTATTTTAAGTCATTTTTCTTTTGTGACTTTGTTTTTTTCGCAGACGCATTTTGTGCTAAATTCAGCAAAATGGTGCACACGATTCATGAACTTTGTGCAAAGCTCAACATTGTTGTTTTTTGTCTGTAAATGTTTTTTACGACTATTTAGCTCAAAATGACACAAAAAATGTAACTTTTTAACATAAAAAAAAATCCCTCTGGGAAGAGGCGGGGACTGGAGTAGAGCTGGACCAAATTTTGTGACATTTTTTTTTCCTTCTTTAAAGATCTCACATTTCATGAATCTGTCTGTATCTGAAAAAGCCATATTGCCATAAAAGAAAAGCCGAAAACTAAAGCACAAAAGATGACGTGAAAAAAGGCGCAAATAGTCTGAATTTATTGCAAATCAAAAAGTCACTAATTGAGAGGACAAAAGTAACTGTTGGAAATGATGATTGGGTCTAATAAAATCTAATAAAAATCAATGAAAAAAATTGTGAGAGAAAAATCATTAAATGTGTAATGCCTCTGGTTGTTGTCAATGAATAGGGAGGTGCCTATTAGTGACTCCCAACAGACATCATTGCCATTACCCAAAAGGTTCAACTGCAGCCAACAAGGAATTTCCATAATTAAATGATTTGGAATCTTATTTCAGAGATTCTCTGATTTATGCTGAAGAATAAGATAAGATAAAAAGTCAATTAAAATGCCTTCTGTTTGCAAAACTTGTTTGGTCAGTAAAGGGCAGAAGGTCTGTCTCTCAGCAGTACATTGGGGTCTCTGTGTGTTACATTTGGGTCTCTGTGTGTTACATTGGGGTCTCTGACTCTTAGGGCCGCTTTACACACACCAACCTCTGTGTCCAACTTCTGAACAGATCTCTGGTTGCAGTGAAATCATGGACACATTGTTCCATTGTACACAGCCACAAAATGGAGCAATGTGTCCATGATTTCACTGCAACCAGAGATCTGTTCAGAAGTTGGACACAGAAGTTGGTGTGTGTAAAGCGGCCCTGGGTACCTTTACACGTCGTAACATTACATGCAATTTGCTGGATGCAGTGAAATTGTTCCATTTGTACACGGCAACAAAATAGAGCAATGTGTCCATGATTTCACTGCAACCAGCAAATTGCAAGTGAAATTGCATGTAATGTTGCGATGTGTAAAGGTACCCTTAGCGCTACCGCCTCGACTGATCCCCCAACTTCCCCATCTGACCCCCCACCTTACATCTCATCCCTGGTCATCACCTCATCCCGTGACCGCTCCCCACTGATGACCATTCACCCACTACAACAACTTTCCCCACTCTGCTTCTGACCCCTGCTGCCACACTCACTCCCTGTTCTCCGTATGCAATGTTCCCGCTACTCCTCACTCTCACTCCCATCCTTCTCCACTTCCTACTACCCCCACTTATCCCCCCTCCCAGCAACAAAATACTGCTCTCACCCTCCATCCTGCCGAACCACCTCACCCACTTTACCGACCTTTTCATTCACTTTCAATCCTCAATCACCAAACAAGCACGCCCGCCTCGCAAGCTCTCATGCTCCCACCTGCTAACCCTCGGCCTACTCCTCCTCCTTGCCGGTGACATCTCCCCCAATCCTGGCCCCCCCCCCCCGCAACATCCCCACAACAACCTTCATCCCGCGACCCACCGCCAACCCTCGCAACCTCACCACCACTAGCTCTCGCAACCCCACCAACATCAGACCCATTCCCCCAACCCATGCCCCACCTACCGCTCTACCCGGCGCACTCTGGAATGCCCGCTCAGTGTGCAACAAACTCCCCGACATCCATGATCTCTTTATCTCCAGGAAACTGTCATTCCTTGGCCTCACCGAGACCTGGCTCACCCCTTCCGACACGGCCTCCCCTGCCGCACTATCCTACGGCGGCCTCAGCCTGTCCCACACCCCCCGTCCCTCTGGCAAGCACGGCAGTGGAGTCTGCATACTGCTGTCCAACTCCTGCACCTTCAGCCCCATCCCCCAGCCCCCATCCGTCACTGTCCCCTCCTTCGAAGCCCACTCAGTCCGAATCTTCTCCCCCTGCAACCTCCAAATAGCCATCATCTACCGCCCCCCCGGACCCACCGCCTCCTTCCTTGACCAATTCACCACCTGGCTACTTCACTTCCTCTCCACTGACATCCCCTCCATCATCATGGGCGACTTCAATATCCCATTGACACTCCCCGTCCAGCCGCCTCCAACCTTCTTTCCTTGACCACTTCCCTAGGGCTCTCCCAATGGTCCTCCTCTCCCACCCCCGAACAAGGCCACACGCTTGACCTCATCTTTACCCGCCTTTGCTCCCTCTCTAACCTCACAACCTCGGTACTCACACTGTCCGACCACCATCTCTTGACCTTCTCCGCCCTCTCCTCCCCTGCCACACTACCCCCTCTCCGCAAACTTGATCACCCTCGCCGAAACCTAAAAGATCTTGATCTTCCTTTATTCTCTGAATCACTCCTCCCTCTCACCGACCTACCCTGCGCTGACGACATTGACATTGCCACCACCCTATACAACACCACCATAATGAACGCTCTCGACCTAGCCGCCCCCCTCACTCTCCATGCTCCACGCATTAACAGGCAACCCTGGCACACCACCCTCACTAAAAACCTGAGACGGGCGTCCAGAGTCGCCGAGAGGAGATGGAAAAAGTCTCACACCCCGAGCACTTTGCTCTGTTCAAGCAATCCATCACTGACTTCAAGACGGCACTCGCTACCGCCAAGCAAGTGTTCTTCTCATCCCTTATAACCTCTCTGTCCCGCAACCCCAAACAGCTCTTCAAAACTTTCAACTCCTTACTTCGCCCACCTGCTCCTCCCCCTTCTCCCCTCATCTCTGCTGAAGACTTTGCGACCTTCTTCAAGGAGAAGATCGACAAGATCAGAAGCAGCTTCGGTCCACTATCCCCACAACTCCCCTTCCCACCTACACTGCCCTCCTCCTCCATCAGCCACTTCCCCCCCATAACTGAAGACCAACTCTCCTCCCTCCTGTCAAAATCACACCTCACCACCAGCGCCCACGACCCGCTCCCATCCCCCCTCATTCCCAACCACACCTCCATTTTCAACCCAGCCCTCACCCACCTCTTTAACCTTTCACTTAGCACTGGTACCTTCCCCTCGGCCTTCAAACACGCCCTAATCACGCCGATCCTAAAAAAACCCTCACTTGACCCTACCTCTGTCTCTAACTATCGCCCCATATCTCTTCTCCCATTCGCCTCTAAGCTACTTGAACAACACGTCCACTCCGAACTGTCCTCTCACCTCTCCTCGTGCTCCCACTTCGACCGCCTACAGTCCGGCTTCCGACCCCTCCATTCCACCGAAACAGCCCTGACCAAAGTCACCAACGACCTACTGACCGCCAAGAACAAACACCACTACTCCATTCTGCTACTCCTTGACCTGTCTGCCGCTTTCGACACGGTTGACCACTCCCTTCTTCTCCGGATCCTGGAATCCCTTGGCATCACCCACCTTGCCCTCTCCTGGATCTCCTCATACCTAGCAGACCGGACCTTCAGCGTCTCCCACTCCCTATCCTCCTCCTCACCCTACCCCTTTCTGTCGGAGTCCCCCAAGGTTCGGTCCTGGGACCCCTACTTTTCTCCATTTACACTCTCGGCCTAGGGCAACTCATCGAGTCCCATGGGCTCCAGTACCACCTCTACGCCGACGACACCCAAATCTACCTGTCCGGCCCTGACATCACCTCCCTACTCTCGAAAATCCCTCAATGCCTTTCCGCCATCTCATCCTTCTTCTCTGCCCGCTTCCTTAAACTCAACATGGACAAAACTGAATTCATAGTCTTCCCCCAAGAAATTCCACCCCACCTCCCAACCTATCCATCTGCATCAAACGACTGCGCCCTCTCCCCAGTCCCCAAGCCAAGTGCCTCGGGGTAATCCTCGACTCCTCCCTATCCTTCAAACCCCACATCGAGGCCCTCACCACATCCCTCCGGCTCCAGCTCAAGAACATCTCACGGATCCGCTCCTTCCTCACCCACGACACCGCTAAAACACTCATCCATGCTCTTATCATCTCCCGCCTTGACTACTGCAACCTCCTTCTCAATGGCCTCCCGGCTAACTCCCTCACACCTCTCCAGTCTATCCTCAACTCCGCTGCCCGACTCATCTATATGTCCTCCCGCTACTCCCCTGTCTCCCCCCTCTGCCAAGCCCTTCACTGGCTCCCCGTCTCCAAGAGATGCCAATTCAAAACACTAACCATGACGTACAAAGCCATACACAACCTGGCCCCACCATACATCTCCGACCTGGTCTCCCGATACCTACCCTCACGCAACCTCCGCTCCTCCCAAGAACTCCTCCTCTGCTCCCCCTCATCACCTCTTCACACAACCGAGTCCAGGACTTCTCCCGGGCATCTGCCTTACTCTGGAACTCCCTACCCGAACACGTCAGACACTCTCCTACCCTGAGTAACTTCAAGTGTCACCTGAAGACTCACCTGTTCCGTCAAGCCTACAACCTGCCATGAGACCCAGGCGAACGCCCCATACCTGACATTCCCCCATCCTACTGTATCCTAACCCACCCCTCATAGACTGTGAGCCCTCGTGGACAGGGTCCCTGCCCTCCTGTACCTGTACGTCCTGATCGCCTAGATTTAGTGTACTTGTTCTTGTCTCCCTCATCCTCATGTAAAGCGCCATGGAACCCAATGGCGCTATATAAATAAATAATAATAATAATAATAATACATTGGGGTCTCTGCTTTACATTGGGGTCTGTGTGCTTTACATTGGGATCTCTGCATGTTATATTGGGGTCTCTGTGCTTTACATTGGGATTTCTGTGTGTTACATTGGGGCCTCTGACCACTACATTGGGGTCTCTGTGTGTAACATTGGGGTCTTTGAGTGCTACGTTGGGGTCTCTGAGCGTTACATTGGGGTCTCTCAGCATTACATTGGAGTCTCTGCACCTTACATAGGGGTCTTTGTGCATTACATTGGGGTCTTTGTGCATTATATTGGGGTCTCTGAGCATTACATTCGGGTCTCTGAGCATTACATTTGGGTCTCTGCCCATTACATTGGGATCTCTGCCCGGAAAATTTGGGGTCTGTGAGCGTTACATTAGGGTCTCTGCCTGCTACATTGGGGTATCTGAGCGTAACATTGGTGTCTCTGTCTGTTAAATTGGGGTCTCTGAGATGTCTACAGGATCTTTCCTCCAGCACCGGATGAGTTAATGGGATCTCTCCCTGGACACATTCTGCTGCCATTCGTCATCACTTCCTTCTCTTCCCACTATGGAGGACGTCAGAGCATTCCCGGCCTGTGATTGGCTGCGGCCACAGGGTGACTGTTTATGTTCTCTGCTCTTGTTTTGCTGTGTCACACTTTGCTACTGATGACCCTGAAACCACATGATGGTCAATTCTGGGAAGACAGGGGGCAGATTCCCCGAAAGGTCACCATGTTCAGTAAACAAGCCAGGCTAGGCCCCTTCCCAAAAAACCCTGCCTTACAGGAGTGGATGTGAATGGGATGAGGTTTCCTCTTCTGTAACATGTGCTCCTCCTAAAATCCAATCACTGCCCATTGGTAATATAATAACCTCATATTCCCATTATGTGAGTGCGGTGAGGGTCGGGGAGGAACGTCTTCCTATAGAATCATTCTACTTTCTCCAAGACTGGGGTTCTCAACTATTTCACAGTTTTCAAGACCTTAAATTGGTGTCAGTGAATGGAACCTTCTATTTCCGGTGCTCCCTCTGCATCAGCAGGACAAACCTCTGTGCTACAATGTATCAGTGTAGGGAGAATAAATGTATCTGCCCGGGTCAGGATCGCCACCGGATGAACCTGAGAAAACCATACAGCTTTAGGCCAAATGTTGGCAGATTTGTCACTACTTTAATTGTGATTGTCCACAATTCAGTTTTCATGTAGCAAAGTTGGTTGGTTCTTTTATATTCCCTACATCTTAACCCCTTCCCTCTTGAATGTTTTTTTAATCACCGTATATATGATATATATTTTTCCTTTTTTTTTAACTCCTCTCGCTTTTCCAGGAATCGTCATATATTTTCTTCCATTGTTGTATGAGAGCTAAAAAACATGACCTGGCAACATGCTCCTCCAAGTCAGTATGATTACAGTGAAACTAAACTTGTAAAAGTTTTTTTCTCTAATTTCATTTAGGTGATAAAAAAGATTAATTGTTTTGTGTGTTCATTTTCCGAGACCCCTAAAATTTTCATATTTCTACCACATTAGCTGTATGATTGAGGGCCTCACACTGATTATTATACAGTTAGGGCCAGAAATATTTGGACAGTGACACAAGTTTTGTTATTTTAGCTGTTTACAAAAACATGTTCAGAAATACAATTATATATATAATATGGGCTGAAAGTGCACACTCCCAGCTGCAATATGAGAGTTTCCACATCCAAATCGGAGAAAGGGTTTAGGAATCATAGCTCTGTAATGCATAGCCTCCTCTTTTTCAAGGGACCAAAAGTAATTGGACAACGGACTCTAGGGGCTGCAATTAACTCTGAAGGCGTCTCCCTCGTTAACCTGTAATCAATTAAGTAGTTAAAAGGTCAGTTGTGGATTCCAGGTGTGTGGTTTTGCATTTGGAAGCTGTTGCTGTGACCAGACAACATGCGGTCAAAGGAACTCTCAATTGAGGTGAAGCAGAACATCCTGAGGCTGAAAAAAAAGAAAAAATCCATCAGAGAGATAGCAGACATGCTTGGAGTAGCAAAATCAACAGTTGGGTACATTCTGAGAAAAAAGGAATTGACTGGTGAGCTTGGGAACTCTAAAAGGCCTGGGCGTCCACGGATGACAACAGTGGTGGATGATCGCCGCATACTTTATTTGGTGAAGAAGAACCCGTTCACAACATCAACTGAAGTTCAGAACACTCTCAGTGAAGTAGGTGTATCTGTCTCTAAGTCAACAGTAAAGAGAAGACTCCATGACAGTAAATACAAAGGGTTCACATCTAGATGCAAACCATTCATCAATTCCAAAAATAGACAGGCCAGAGTTAAATTTGCTGAAAAACACCTCAAGAAGCCAGCTCAGTTCTGGAAAAGTATTCTATGGACAGATGAGACAAAGATCAACCTGTACCAGAATGATGGGAAGAAAAAAGTTTGGAGAAGAAAGGGAACGGCACATGATCCAAGGCACACCACATCCTCTGTAAAACATGGTGGAGGCAACGTGATGGCATGGGCATGCATAGCTTTCAATGGCACTGGGTCACTTGTGTTTATTGATGACATAACAGCAGACAAGAGTAGCCGGATGAATTCTGAAGTGTACCGGGATATACTTTCAGCCCAGATTCAGCCAAATGCTGCAAAGTTGATTGGACGGCGCTTCATAGTACAGATGGACAATGACCCCAAGCATACAGCCAAAGCTACCCAGGAGTTCATGAGTACAAAAAAGTGGAACATTCTGCAATGGCCAAGTCAATCACCAGATCTTAACCCAATTGAGCATGCATTTCACTTGCTCAAATCCAGACTTAAGACGGAAAGACCCACAAACAAGCAAGACCTGAAGGCTGCGGCTGTAAAGGCCTGGCAAAGCATTAAGAAGGAGGAAACCCAGCGTTTGGTGATGTCCATGGGTTCCAGACTTAAGGCAGTGATTGCCTCCAAAGGATTCGACAACAAAATATTGAAAATAAAAATATTTTGTTTGGGTTATGTTTATTTGTCCAATTACTTTTGACCTCCTAAAATGTGGAGTGTTTGTAAAGAAATGTGTACAATTCCTACATTTTTATCAGATATTTTTGTTCAACCCTTCAAATTAAACGTTACAATCTACACTTGAATTCTGTTGTAGAGGTTTCATTTTAAATCCAATGTGGTGGCATGCAGACCCAACTCGCGAAAATTGTGTCACTGTCCAAATATTTCTGGCCCTAACTGTACCTCTCCAGTCTGTCCTTAAGGCTGTAAACACACTGGCGAGTGCAAAAACGGTCCGATTGACAGATCCAAGAGTCGGACGAGTGTCATGCGACTTTTGGTCAGTGTGGCTTCCGTGTGTTGTCCGAGTGCAATCTGTTTTTTCCTCAGCAGCTATTTACTGTATTCACATTTACAGGAGCAGTTTTTACAGTTGTGTGAGCTACAGAATGATAATGTATCAATTAAAAATCGCATCCGACTCGGATGATCTGTGTGCGGTCTGAGAGTGGCACAATTTTTTTATCGCAGGCAGGCTGGGGGGCGCGCAATTTGATTTCAATATCATGCCCATCAGGGTGTGAAAAAGACAGCAGAAGGCGGCGAGAGGGACAAAAGAGGACGCCCAAGGGGCTAGCAACAGTAGCCCCCCGATTCATTAACATACGCCCCAGTAAGTTATAAATACATTTTATTAAACAGTCACAGCTCACATTTCGCACAGAAAGGGATAGTTAGAGTAGTATAGTAATAGGAAGGTGCAGGGACAGGTAGTGATAGCCTGGGGGGGGGCTTTATCTAGGTGACAGATTCACTTTAACCAGATAGGAGTTCCTGGCTGCTGCATAAAGGATGGACTGGAGAGGGGAGAGTCTAGTAAGGGGGAGGCCGATTCATACAGAATTGCAATAGTCAAGGCAGGAGTGGATCAGGGCCACAATGGATTCTAGAGATGTTCTTCAGGTGTAACATACAACAGGAAAACTTTCAGGGGATATTCCCCAAGTTTTTAATTGTGTAAAATTTACAAAATCATCCTTTCACCCTGTCATTTCAGTATCTCCCATCGTAGTCTGCCCCCTCGTCTTTGCTTATATGACAGTGATGGCAGTGGTGACATCACAAATATGACAGCAACAGTGAAGTCATGACTGTGCAGCCAATTACTGGGCTCAGTTGTTTCACTATCACTACCTTGTTCAGACTTCAGTGTTTTTTTACGTAAGAGAAAAACCATATTGTTTCAATCAGTTTGGTCCAAGTGTTATTGTTTTTTCTCATACATTGGAAAAAAAAAAAAAAAAAAATATATATATATATATATATATATATATTAATATATATGTTTGATGTGACAAACAGCATCTCGCCACTTCGACGTCTCTAATACATTGAGCTCATGCGATACGGTAACATCACTTGTATCATCTGCCAACACGTGACGTACCGCTCCCCCAGGGATACACTGACATCCCCCTGTCCACAGAGGGGCTCGAGGAGTGAGAGTGATCCACGCAACCTCCAACATGGCACAACTTTTGCTCACAACTCTGAAAGGCTGGGGGGCCTTTTTCACTAACCTCAGTGAAAGATTCCCGCCAACCCAGTACAGCTTCTACCAGTTTCTCGTTGAATGTAAGCCCAGTCTGGTTATATTGGGCAAGAAACCAGCCCAGGTAGCATGTAATGTTAAAGCAAGAACACGGACCTGGGTATTTTTTTGATGAAGATAAAAGAGCAACTCAGGATTAAGTTATATATTTAATCGCCTTCATTAGAACACTAGAGAATAACACTATTTACATGATGGATTTACAGATATGATAGTCATGTATGTCTGTGTATACTTGTTGTATTCCTACCTGTATTTGCATATCTAAGTCAGTTACCAGTTTCCTTGGTCGCTGGCAGTCAGAGGGGAGGTGACATGACATGACCTGACCTCCTTGGCAGTGAATACTGAAGAAACATGGTGGGCATCTTTTAATGCCTCACTTGATCCAACCCTTGTAGACCTCATCTGGGGGCTGTCTGTGGGATGGGCTCTCAAATATAGGTAATTAAGAAGTCTGAGCTTTCCTCATATCTTTGCCTCTGAGTGTCCCAGACAAGAGATACTCCCTTCATATTTCCAATTATGAATTTACCTATTCCTAGATAGGAAACACGATTCGTGTACAGCCTTCCAGTGGCTAGTTACTAATTTGAGGCTGATTGTCATGTCGCACAGTTTAAGGAATAATATGTATATGTTTCTTCCAATGTCCTGCAGCCGAAAATATGCCTGCCATATTTGTAAGAACTACACACACCCCAATATGTATAATTTCCCATGGGTGCTGACACGTCTGAGGATATTGCTTCAACAATCCCTATGAAATGCAGTTGTCCGCCCCTAAGTACACACTCTAGTCCTTCTGTCACTGAGAGCAGTCTTTTCCTGAGGACTCTGCATGGGCCTTTCATTCTTTAATTAACTTTCTCACTTCCATATCTGCCATTGGAACCATTTGTTTGTGAGATGGAGGTCTGCTGTTTCAGGCTAAGAAGATGCATAGCTTCATGTAGCTCTCTTCCCTATTCACAATATGCATATATGCATATATATTCTCTAAATATTCTTTTCATATCTATGTCAGACCGCACTAGATTGGCATGCTGCCTGATTCTTTTTTTTTTTTTTGCTTCACGGACCCATTGACTTGCATTCACAATTCAGACACTCGGATCAAAATGGGACATGTCTCCAAGATTGTGTGCCGACTGCCTGGTCTGTAAACAAACCTTGACATGTGAACAGTCTCATAGACTGTTATAGGTTTGAGTACTATACTTGAAGTAATGACTGAATGAGGCCTGAAGCTGATTTTTGTATTTTGAGGATGCAAAAGTAATAGATTACTGGACAATTTACTCTAGATTTCAAAGTGTTATGAAGTGTCTCTGACATTGATGAGATGGATATTAACCCTGCAGGTCAGAGCTGATCTACAATTACCCGCCGTTAGTGATTTCATATTAACTGTGTGATTCATACACATGACGGTCACTTTCTCAGAAATCCTCCTTGGGTGGATACTCCTGAGATCTCGACCACAAGGCTGGAAAATTCACATCAGTCGTGTTTAAAGTCGCATGTAATAAGGGCGCATGTACATCTCCCATATACACCAACTGTAAACAGCAAAAAATAACAAGTGTCAAGAGCAGTAATAAAGACACAACCCATAGATGTTATCTTCTACTTATGTCATGCTGCTCTAATCCTGCAGGGGGCGCTCTCCAGGACTTGTTTACAGTGCTGTAATTCCTTCACCTCAATCACTGTACAGGCGAGGGATGCCCAGACTCAGTAACCCTACCCTGGCATAGTGTGCTGTGATCCTGGATACAGCTGGTGCAGTGAGTCAATGTCTTGTGATCTGCAGTAAGACACATGGGACGACCCCTCCTGACCTCCGAGTCTGTATATATATATGTATATTACGCCTCTATAAGAAGATGTTAGGGTTCACTGCACATCACAGATGTAAGGGAATAACCCAAGTATAGGCTGTAAAATATAGCTGGAGATGCACCTGAGCCCTGGAGGGGGCAAAACCCCAACAGACGGCATAAGAGGTGGTGCGAGGGTAGAGCATTAAAGTGATTATACAAGATTCAAAAACCATACAGGTGCCTCTCAATGAATTAGAATATCATCAAAAAGGTCATTTATTTCAGTAATTCAATACATAAAGTGAAATACCTATATTATATAGAGTCATTACACACAGAGTGATCTATTTCAAGTGTTTATTTCTGTTAATGTTGATGATTATGGCTTACAGCCAATGAAAACCCAAAGGTTTGTCATCTTTTATTTGCTTAACATATCTCCTTTGCTAAAGCACTCCGTTTATCTTTGCTTCAATGAAAACCCAAAGGTCACTTCATCAGAAAATGAAAGTAGGGAGGATGAAGGGTTAAAACCGCACTGCCGTATTTCACGAGACATCAAATGGTGAATATAATATTGATTTATTAGTTAACACGTTTCAGAGCTCCCTGGAACATGGCAATATTATATTGATTTGTCCTGAGGAAGGGACCAGGGAGCCCTAAATCGTGTTGACTAATAAATCAATATTATAGTCACCCTTTGATGTCTTGTGGAATACGGCAGCGTGGTTTTTAACCCTTCATCCTCCCTCCTCTATATGCACCACCCTGGGGAATGCACTAGCCCGGATATGCTGTTATAGTGGTTGTGACTCTCACAACCACACAAGGTGAAACCTCTGATACCTATTTAAGTCATATTTTATCTCTCAGACCCTTCATCCTCCCTACTTTAATTTTCTGACCTTTGGGTTTTCATCGGCTGTAAGCCATAATCATTAACATTAACAGAAATGAACACTTGAAATAGATCATTCTGTAAGGACTCTATATAATATATGTGTTTCACTTTATGTATTGAATTACTGAAATAAATAAACTTTTTGATTATATTCTAACTAGCTGGGAGCCCGATGCACATGCATCGGGATTCTAGTACGTGGAGTCTCTGACTCGCAATGCCCGCTGCGCGGGCATTGCGAGTCGACTTAGAACTGCTCGCAATGGCCGCTTCGCGGCCAATGCTTCGCGCGTATCCACATGACCACGCCGGGGGCAAAAAAGCCATTCGCAATTATATAATAGATTCATTCATTGAGATGCTCCTGTAGCTTCTGTCTACTTCAAACAGTGCAACCCCTGTCCATAGGTTGTATGTGGTACTGCACCTGTTAAAGGGCTGTTCGCGTCTTCATGAAGGGCTACTGTCTGATACTGCTTGTAATCACAAGCACAACATTTTCAGCCATTCTTGAGATATTGACACTTTTGTTTACAGCTCATTATCGTGGAAACCGACCACCGCTGCTGTCTAGCTTGTAAGCACTGCACTAAAGCTGGCCAGGCTTAGGAAGTAATGGCGCTCACACAATCTAAATAGTAAAGACATTATTAACAATACATGTTCTGCCATCTAGCAGCGGTGGTCGGTCTGCAAGTCAACAAGTGTTGACTATCTCAAGAACGACTGCAAAGCAGCAAATTGCAAAATAGCTTGTTTTTACAAGCACTAGCCGACAATACCCATTTATGAAGATGGAAATATCCCTTTGATTTCCATATAATTGAGCTTCAGTGCAAGATTTACCTATGTATAGGTGTAGGGCTCCATTTTTTTTTCAAGCAAGCAGTCATGCTTTTCTAATCCTAGACAATCCCTTTAAGGGCAAAGACACACTATGCGAGATGCATGCAAGATGCTAGCATGCATCTTGCATGACTCACCTGGATTGGCCCCTCCTCTCTGGACGGGAACTTGTGTTTCTATGCAGCTGACGCGCTCCTGTTGAGAGAGATAGGGGCCGTTCTTGGTGAGTCATGCGAGATGCATGAGAGACACTCGCATGCAGCTTGCATAGGTGTGTCTCTGCCCTAATACAAATATTCTTGTGGATCAAGTATGGATGAATGTGACAGGAGATGACCTTCTCTATGGAGCCTGTATATCTTGACATATCTCTGTGCCATGGCTGGGTCATTAGAAGACATATTACATGAGAAATGAGTATATGGAGCGGGATTAAGTGCACAGGTCAGAGACCTCGGCGTCAGTTTCTGAAGCTTCTTTAAGTTCTGATCTTTCTATAAGGATCCAGGCGTGAACATGTCCACTCATCGGGTTTCACTTCCTCGGGTGACACCTCGAAAAACTGGAAATGAAAGCTGCACAGTAAAGTGATGGTCACTGACAGTTCAGTCCTGCATTGGTTTTTCACATAGTTTAATTTCTTGTTGTAGACTCATCCTCTGAGCACAGAACTTTTTATTGAAGTGCGGGAGGTACCATTGTCATCACTGCCATACATCTGGCTTCAGTTTGTATACATAGTTTATAGAGACACTGTCCACATGATTTTATACATTAGTGGTAGGCTGTGTTTTATAGAGAAATCTGCTGTAAAAGCCTTATGCAAATCAGGTTGGAAGTGCACTGGGGGCATGTCAGTGCAGTCTAGGTGCATTGACACACCCACTATGCACTTGCAGCCTAATTTGCATATGTATTCTGCTGCAGATGTTTCAGCTGTAGCATGTATGACATCTCTAAACAGAATGTATCTTTTTATTAGGGGCAAGTGCCTATGTATATGTACTACTACATTTGTAATACCATTGTTAGGGTGGCTTCACACTTACGTTCCCCGCGTGCTGCGCATTGCGGCGGCCGAGCACATACACCGTGCGTCCCTATGTTTAACATGTTGCGTTCATGGTGCGGACGAGAATGTATGATTTGTACGCAAGCATCTGTATGCGTACAAATCACACATGGCGGGCAACGGGTGTGCACGGCCATGTGCACCCGAGCGCATACACCGTGCGTCCCCATGTTAAACATAGGGAGATGCGGTGTATGTGCTCGGCTTGCGTTCACCCGCCGCGATACGCAGCGGCGGGAATGCAAGTGTGAAGCCACCCTTATATGCTCCTCTTAAAGGAATTGTCCAGTCTAAACAGCAAATTCTGCAGTTGTTCTAAGTGACTGTAAACTACCAAATTGTGACCATGTACAATGTGCCTACAATTATATCTCTTTCAATAGAAGAAAATTGAGAAAAGCACAGAAGACAAGTTGTGACAACAAGTATGCAAATCAAGACTCAAACACGACACCGCAGACCGTCACTATTTGGCAGTCATCTCACCTGACTGCAGACTCTGATTGTTAGGGTATCGTTACACGGCACGACGTTGAAGCGATGTCGGCAGCGATTTCACGGTTGTGCACACGTTTTTGGCCTTTTGTCACACGTACAGATCTCATGTGTAACCACCGAAGATCCGGCGATTCTGAAATCGCCTGAACAACAGCTGAAGCAATGTTGACGGTCGAGATTGCCGCATCACACACCACAACCACATCAGCAATGTGGGCGTACTGTTTGACACAGCCTAGGAGATAGGCGTGCCACAGTTTGTTTTACCACGCCCATACCACTCCGATTGGCCGTCACACATGCGTTACCATTGGACAACCTAGTCTGCCAAGATGTCGACTACATGTATGCAATTGCCCTTTTCACCATCTTGCCACTCAAGTGATTTGTCATTTGTTGAGGGTTGTGCAAGACACTGCAGCGTCGCCAAAGTGGCAGAGAGGAACGCTACTGTGGTGCAGTGTTGTTGAAAATATGTATGGCTATGTGTACGTGTTGTGTTGAAGTAGGTAAGCTACACAAAAATTATGGACATGTGTATGTACATTACGTAGCATGTATGAAGTATGTGTGTGCATACATGTATGTATGTGTGTACTTTGTCTCATATGAGTGACATGTATGGTCGAAAGCTACCATCAATGACGACTTGACATGCAGACATACACTTTTCCACCATACCTACACTGTTCGTGGCGACGCTATGTTATTGGCGTCGTCAATACGCACCTAGGTAAACGACAATAGTAAACACGGGTGAATTAAATGAGTCGCCTTGTTTACATGCATTTTATGATAGTTCACCAGAAGAAGAATTGAATACATCTAATGTTGTACGCACAGATGATCAAATATGGCACCTTGACCACAGCCATCCAATCAGAACAAACTACTACCCACCAATCCCCGTCGACGGGGCACGGAAAACACAACGCACAGGCACGCCTACGGCCTTGGTTGCGCGACCAGTGAAATCCAAAACTACATCGTTATTGCGGTGTCACACAGCACGATACTGCCAAATCGTTTATGCAACATTACCAGGTGTTGGAACATGTTCCAAAACCTGTCAACTCTGATCCACCGATTTATCGTAGTTGAATCGTGAAGTTACACGCAACGACACACTTGAGATGTCGTTTCTACGTCACGCAACCCGTAACGTATCAGCGATATCGCGGCCGATATCGTGACGTGTAACAGTACCCTAAGGGTATGTGCGCACTGGTCGGGTTAGGGCCGGATTAGGTGTGTAAACCGCCGTCGGTTTACATAAATTTCATGTAAATTTATGTTAATCCAAACCGGCGTTTGGATTAACATAGAAACCTATGTAAACCGACACCCGCTGTGCACACAGCGGCGGTTTACACATGCTCATCCGTTGCTAACCCGCTGGGTTCCCAGCGGGTTAGCAAAGAATGAGCTTGTTCTGTAATCCGGCCGGTTCTGCAGCGGCTGCAAGCAGAATCATGTACTGCTTCCAGCCGCTGCAGAACGGCCGGCGCTAACCCGCCCGTCTCCCGCCGCACATACCCGACAGGAAGCCGGTGGACGGCTCCGGAGCTTCCTGTCGGGTCCCGCCCAGCCGCCGCCGCCACAAACCCGCCCACCGTGCGCACATACCCTTAGACTTTAAAACTCCTTTAATGTCTACAGTCACAATCAGAGCTGAAGTCAGACTTCTAGTTTCTTAATATCAAAGATGAATGCATTGTAAGATCTGGGATAGTCCATGATCATATTTTTTTTAACAGATTAAATATTAATATCCAAGAGCAAAAACTGCAGAAGTTTGAAAACAGCTCTGGGAGTAAATGGAGTAAATAGTGCAAAATAGTCCAAAAGCAATAAAGTATTGAACTTGGGAAGTGATATTTGACTTTATTGGTAATATTTTAGACATAAGGCTCTTCTAACGATCAGATACATTCTTGGACTCGGCCTCGGTGCTCCTTATTTTCAGTTGCACTTCTGGTGATTACACATTTTAGTCATTTTACACCACCGGTTGCATGTTTGGTTCCTGTGTTGCTCTGATCTTGCATAATGTCCTTGCTCTCCTGGTGTCATCACATTTCCACATAATATACATTATCCTCAAGAAGGCGAGAAATAGAGAGCAGCACAAAAGAACAATCCTACAAAACCTCCAACCTATTAGGGCTATTAATAAAGAAAATAATGGGGGTGACTGCAATATCAGTGTTACCAGTACCAGTGTTAGTAGAAGTACAAGTGACTCCTCAAAGAGCCACATTTAGAGCCCAACATGGTCAGCTGTTTATTGCCTTTTATTTCTACACACAGCTGTATGAAACCCTTGAAAGGCAAATTTGCTTCATTATGCAAGCGATGTATCTGTCGCATCCCCAGGGGCCGGGTTACTCAGAGCCGGACCATTCTGTCTATGGGGTGCCACTGTGGTGTGGCCCGGCTCCATTGTCCCAGGTGCGGCAATGAAAAGAAAAGGGATTGATAAAGTTTATTCGTGACGCCACCCGTGGGTTGTGGCCAATGTGGCCACCGCTGCCGTGGAATCTACCAGGACGAGGAGTGGTGGCAGCCGGGATGGTGAGCCCTCCACAGGTAGAGCTTGGTCCCCGGGTGGTTATAGGGATGCTGCATGCCCGGGATGCTGCATGTATCTTCTTTCCACAGCTCCTCCGGCCAGCACGCGCAGGGGTCAGGGTACTTCTCAGCAAGCCCATGCTGCTTCTTACACCACGGCTTAAGCAGGCAGTGTGCAGCCCTGCAGGCGAGCCTTGCTGGAAACACTTGAAATCACAGTCTTACAAAAGCCTTGAGTTTACCAGGTCCTTTACTTTACTGCTTACACCAAACACAATCGCAGTACGGGCTGTCTCACAGTTCTCTGGCGACCCCGTTGACCACTCTGCAGCTGGATCAGGCTTAACAGGTACCCCTTGTCTTGTCCTTTTGGGCCTTGATCTCTTTCTCTTTCCCTCCCGCGCATCTCCCTTGGGCCAGTCGACGTGGACTCTCCATGGGCTTGTTCCCTCTCTGGACGCCCCAGTCCTATGTGTTAGCCTTTCCTTGGGTGCTGGGGAATTTTTGATCCCAGGGCTTAGAGTCCCTGTACCCCGCTGGATTTCTCGTGGTTGGGACTGGGAGTTACCCTGCCACATCTACAGAGCCGGCGCTCTGGTTCTCTGGCCCAGCCACCAGTGACCCGGGTTAGTCGGGCTCACCTAGCTCCTTCCATCTCTCCACGGACTCAGCCTGGGTTCCCAGCCGGCCATCAGTGGCACAGGCCGCCGGCCCCCATTGTTCTCTCTCCCTCTGGCACTCAGCTGAAAGGTGTCTCGGCTTGGGGATCCTTCCCTCCGCCTCACCCTCCAGGGAAATCTGCCTTGAACTTAGTGTTCCTAGGTCCTTTTTTTGGAGTCTAGTTCCTCCACCCTTTTTCCGGGTTCTGTGTCTCCCGTTCCACCCCTTTCCACTTGCTCCTCCTTCCATCCCTCGTCCGACCTGAAGTAACTTGGCTCAGGATCGGAGTGTGTGTGTGGAGTGTTGGTGCGGAATACCTGGCTTACCTGACCAGCTGCTTTTCACCGTGAGGCCACCGGTCCACAGGGGCGTCACATATCCTTACTATTCAGGAGTCCAGGAAAGCTGAGTTACTTGAAATATGGCAGCCTTTGCAGCTTTTATAATCACTCTTTACTCGTGTAGTCTTTCTGGGGGCTCCAAAGTTGGTTCCGGGCAGCTATATTGTAGTCACCCAGCTTTCCCAGAAGCATATACAGTTGTGGCCAAAAGTATTGACACACCTGCAATTTTGTCAAATAACTGAATTAGTCCTTACCAATAATTCCTTTTCTTGGAGCCTTCCACGACAGCATTGGAGGATGTCGTCCACGCCCTATTGGGGGTCAGGAACACAGAGAGGTTAAAAGCCCCTCCCCTTCCTCAGTACTCCAGTGTTTACCAAGATCACCTGAAGACATGGATTACCTGATACAACCGAATCCAAATACCGACAATAAGGGGGGGAACTGATGCTGTCGTGGAAGGCTCCAAGAAAGGGAATTACCAGTAAGGACTAATTCAGTTTTCTCCCATCGCCTTCCACGACAGCATTGGAGGAATACCACCGATACTCCTCAGTTTGGGACAATTGCCTGTAGGACTTTCCTACCAAAGGACAGATCCCGACTAGAGGACAGATGTAGCCTATAGTGGCGAGAAAAGGTGTGGAGGGACGACCACGTAGCCGCTCTGCATATCTGCTCAGTTGAAGCTCCAGCCTGCTCTGCCCATGATGTAGCAGCAGCCCGAGTGGAATGAGCCTTCAACCCCACTGGAGGAGCAAGGCCTTCAGCGACGTAGGCCAAACAGATCGCCTTCTTGATCCAGGAAGCGATGGTAGCCTTGGAAGCTTTCTTCCCTTTGTTTTTCCCAAAATCCTGAACAAACAGGTTCTGTTCTGATCCAACCTCCAGGAAGCGGTCACTTGGAGATAGTGGAGGACAGATCGACGCACATCCAAGGTGTGAAACACGGCCTCAGCTGCATTAGCAGGAGAATGACAAAAGGACGGGAGAACCACTTCCTGGGACCGATGGAAATCCGACACAACTTTAGGAAGAAAGGACGGATGCAACTGAAGCGTAATGCGATCATCGGAAACCACGAGGTAAGGCGCCCGGACTGAGAGCACCTGCAGCTCCCCAACTCGCCTGGCCGAAGTAATGGCCACCAAAAACGCCGTCTTGCGAGAGAGAGATGGAAGGGAAGCAGAAGACAAGGGCTCAAAGGGATCCTGAGAAAGTCCTTGAAGAACAATGTTCAAATCCCAAGTAGGGACGGAAGTCCGAAGCCTGGGACACAGTCTACAAGCAGAGGTAAAAAATCGTTTGATCCATCGATGGGCAGCAAGATCCTGATCAAATACGGCACTGAGAGCTGAAACTTGGACCTTAAGAGTGCTCGGCTGAAGGCCCAAATCCAAGCCTCGCTGCAAAAAATCCAAAATGAGAGCCACATTAGGATGATGTACATCCGGAACGGAAGGAGCACACCACGACAGAAAGCGTTTTCAAACCTTCCTGTAAATGGCATTCGTCACGGGCTTCCTGCTCTGCTGAAGCGTGCGGATCACTGCTTGGGAGAGACCCTTGGCCGTCAGGATCTCGGCCTCAACAGCCAGGCCGCCAGATTGAGCCACTGAGGGTCCGGGTGAAACAGAGGACCCTGGGATAGCAGGTCGAGGTTGTGGGGCAACAGAATCGGACCCTCCAGGCACAGGTCTTGGATAGCGCCGTACCATGGCCACAGGGGAGCCACCAGGATAGCCGTCACCCCCTCCGCCCGAATCTTCTGCAACGTCTTGGGGAGCAGCGGGATCTGAGGAAATGCATACACCAACCGGAAGTCCCAGCGATGGGCGAAGGCGTCCAGCCCCAGAGGATGGTCTGACCGACTCAGGGAAAAAAATGTTGGCACTTTGGCATTCGCTCCGACGCAAACAGGTCGATTGATGGGATTCCCCACCTGTCCGTAAGAGAGCGAAACACGGCCGGATGGAGGCTCCATTCGCCAGGGTGGACCTCCGTGCGGCTCAAAAAAATCTGCCTGTACATTGTCCGCTCCCCTCAGATGAACAGCTGACAAGGAGAGAAGATGGCGTTCCGCCCAGGAAAATATTCGTCTTGCAAGCACCTGCAAGTGGATGCCCCGAGTACCACCTTGGTGGCGCAAGAAGGCAACCGTAGTTACATTGTTCGACAGAACCTTGACGTGACGCCCTTGTAGGACGTGAACTGCAGCATGAAGCGTCTCCTCCACCGCTAGAAGTTCCCGGAAGTTCGAAGATTGACGGCTGATCGATCGACTCCAAACCCCCTGGAACGGCACGCGATCCACCATTGCTCCCCAACCGGACCCGCTGGCATTCGTAGTCACGGTGGTCACTGGAGCCTGCAGCCAGGCCACCCCCGTCCGGAGGTTCCCGGGATTCATCCACCAGGAAAGGGAGGTCACCACCCGCCCCGGGGTCTGGACCTGAGAGTTCAGGGAATCCTGGCGCCTGTCCCAGGAGCACAGAATGTGTTCCTGAAGCAGATGGGAATGAGCCTGAGCCCAAGCTACTGACGGAATGCAGGCCGTCATGGACCCCAACAGGGACATCGCCTCCCGCAAGGTTGGAGACTCCCGAGCCCGGAAGCGGGTCAGTTTGTCGCGGAGCACAAGCCGGTGTGCGACAGGAAGGAACGAGGTCTGTTTGGAGGAGTCCAGCAAGTATCCCAAAAATTGACGGCGGGTCGCCGAAACCAGTTCCGACTTCCGAAGATTGGGCACCCACCCCAGACCCTAAAGAATCTCTAAAGTCCTGGAGACATGGGTGCGCAGGACCTCTGCCGAAGGAGCCACCACAAGCATGTCGTCTAGATAGGGAATCACGCATAAGCCCTGGGACTGGATGAATGCTATCACCTCCCCCATGAGTTTGGTAAAAACCCTGGGGGCTGACGAGATCCCGAACGGCAGTACATTGAACTGATAATGGACCGTCCTGCTTGCCCCGGAGATCGCGAAGCGCAGAAAGCGTTTGTGAGACGGGTGAATGGGGACGTGAAAGTACGCGTCCTGGAGGTTGATGGTGGCCATCATGTAATCCTGCCCGATCAGGGGAATCGCCGAGCGGACGGATTCCATCTTGAATCGCCTGTAGAGAACATGACGATTGAGAAGTTTTAGATTGAAGATGATACGGGGCACCCCGGAGGGCTTTCATACCACAAACAACCTGGAGTAGTGCCCCTGGCCCACTTCTCCGGAGGGACCGGAGACACCACGCTGGAACCTAACAGGTCTTGCAGACCCGACAAAAACAGTGTGCGAGAGTCCCAAGAGGAAGGGGAGTGATCCGCAGACATGGAGGGGGCTGACTCTCGAATTCCAACCGCAGACCCTCCCGAATGGTCGAGAGGATCCACGGGCATGAGGAGATTCCTTCCCACTGGGGGAGAAACCTCAAGAGCCGCCCCGCAATGGGCCCGGCATCATTGCTTAGAGCCCGGCTGGCCCCCCGCCCCCTGACTTCGGTGCTGGGGGAGCAAGATATTACGTTTTTTGTCACCTTTCTGGTAGGCCCAGCGACCGGACTTACCCTTCCCCCTAAACTGGGAGGGCTGGCTACGCTTGGCCCGAAAGGACTGCTTCCGAAAGGGCTTCTGTTCAGGGAGACACTTTTTCCGGTCTGACACCTTTTCCAAGATGTCATCCAATGCCGGACCAAAAACATAAGACCCCTGAAAAGGGATGCCACACAGCTTAAGTTTAGACGTGACATCCCCATTCCACATCTTAAGCCACACAGCTCTGCGAGCTGTGTTGGACAACACGGCGCACCTGGCGCCAATGCGGACCGACTCCGCTGAGGCATCAGCCAGGAAGCCTGTAGCACTCCTCAGGAGTGGAACGGAATCCAAAAGCTCCTCCCTGGAAGTACCCTGCAGGATGTGATCTTTCCGCTGGGCGATCCACTTAAAGAGAGATCTGACCACACATGTCGATGAAATGTTCACCTTCAAAGACATAGCGGCCGCCTCCCAGGATTTTTTGAGAACACTCTCCATCTTACGATCGAGGGGGTCCTTCAACTGGGAGGAATCTGCAAACGGTAAGGCGGTCTTTTTCGCCACCCTGGCCACCTGGATGTCCACCTTCGGAACATCCCCGACAAAGTCAGCACCCTCCAAGGGAAACCGCCGTTTTAACTCGAAAGGGGTGATCAGCCTATATTCTGGCAATTCCCACTCCCGGTGGACGAGTTCCCGGATGACCTCATGGACAGGGAAGCCGAACTGCCACTTAGCCTTCAAGCCTCTGAACATTTCGTCCTGCACTGAACAAGGGGATTCCACCTCCTCAACTCCCATGGTGCTACGGACAGCATCCAGCAATTCCCCCATGGACTCAGAGGAAAAATAGTAGTGTCCAGAATCTCGTGCCCGAGCAGAGGCAACAGAGGCAACATCCTCACCATCCTCAGACGCAGAGCTCTGGACAGCCTCCATGAGATCCACCGAATCACAATCCTGGAGCTTCGTCTTTTTTGGAGGGGAAGGACTGGATGCTGCAGCAAAAACCGGCAAGGCTGAGATAGAAGCCTGCACCTCCTGTCTAACTGCTTGACTTCTTGTCTAACCATGGACTGGAGTTCCTCAAGCAGGGACGGGGATTCTTCCTGACCACACCGTCAGTACACGGCTGACACAACTTCTTTTTGCAGGAAGAAGGAAGTTTCATGCCGCAGATGCCACATTTTCTGGATGGGGTTTTGCTGCCTTTAACAGAGGGGCCCTTGTCTCCCTATAAAAAAAGGGGAAAGAAGGTGACCCAGAGTGAGTAAAGGGATCTAATGCCCCCTATCGCAGTGACCACCCCCAAGACACTTACAGGAGCTGGGGGAACGCTGGCTCTGCAGAGGCAGAGGAGGAAGATCTAACACCCTCCATCTTCAGGGATCCTCCTTACATGGGTGTAGTCTTCCAGCGGGTACTTATCCATAAGCACCGTGCCCCCAACGAGGAACAGCTGTTCCCTCCCTCCTCCTGGTTACTGGCCGCAGGCAGATGCGTGCGATAGGCCTGCCGGGTCCCTGGAGCCGTGCCCAAGCCGCCGCCGCGTGCATAAGAGCCACCGCCTGAAAACCGGAAGTGACGTCACCCGAAACAGGAAGTGACGTTCGCGGCACTTTTGGCGCGCGCTCCCGGGACCGCAGCTGGAGGAGGGAGACGCCGGAGAGCTGAGACAGGCCTCCGGCACTACGAAAACGGCCTGCTTTGCCCCGGAGGACGCAGGAAGGCCGCCAGGTCCCATCATGGGAGCCCCGAAAAGAAGGAGGAGGTCGTCCCCGACGCCCATCTCTGGCCCGGCTGTAAGTCTACCCAAATGCTGCCCCTGACGGCCTGACAGCACTGGAACCTCTCCATGCCCCAAGGGGGACAGGAAGACACTGGAGTACTGAGGAAGGGGAGGGGCTTTTAACCTCTCTGTGTTCCTGTCCCCCAATAGGGCGTGGACGACATCCTCCAATGCTGTCGTGGAAGGCGATGGGAGAAAATGCTGTTTCTTCCTGAAAATGATTGCAATCACAAATTCTTTGGTATTATCTTCATTTAATTTGTCTTCAATGAAAAAAACATAAAAGAGAATGAAGCAAAAAGCAAAACATTGATCATTTCACACAACTCCAAAAATGGGCCAGACAAATGTATTGGCACCCTCAGCCTAATACTTGGTTGCACAACCTTTAACCAAAATAATTGCAATTAATCGCTTCCAGTAACCATCAATGAGTTTCTTACAATGCTCTGCTGGAATTTTAGACCATTCTTCTTTGGCAAACTGCTCCAGGTCCCTGATATTTGAAGGGTGCCATCTCCAAACTGCCATTTTTAGATCTCTCCACAGGTGTTCTATGGGATTCAGGTCCGGACTCATTGCTGGCCACCTTAGAAGTCTCCAGTGCTTTCTCTCAAACCATTTTCTAATGCTTTTTGAAGTGTGTTTTGGGTCATTGTCCTGCTGGAAGACCCATGACCTCTGAGGGAAAACCCAGCTTTCTCACACTGGGCCCTACATTACGCTGCAAAATTTGTTGTTAGTCTTCAGACTTCATAATGCCATGCACATGATCAAGCAGTCCAGTGCCAGAGGCAGCAAAGCAACCCCAAAACATCAGGGAACCTCCGCCATGTTTGACTGTAGGGACCGTGTTCTTTTCTTTGAATGCCTCTTTTTTTCTCCTGTAAACTTTATGTTGATGCCTTTGCCCAAAAAGAGAAAACATTCTTCCAAAATGTTTTTTGGCAAACTCCAGCCTGGCTTTTTTATGTCTCGGGGTGAGAAGTGGGGTCTTCCTGGGTCTCCTACCATACAGTCCCTTTTCATTCAGATGCCGACGGATAGTACGGGTTAACACTGTTGTACCCTCGGACTGCAGGGCAGCTTGAACTTGTTTGGATGTTAGTCGAGGTTCTTCATCCACCATCCGCACAATCTTGCGTTGAAATCTCGTCAATTTTTCTTTTCTGTCCACACCTAGGGAGGTTAGCCACAGTGCCATGGGCTTTAAACTTCTTGATGACACTGCGCACGGTAGACACAGGAACATTCAGGTCTTTGGAGATGGACTTGTAGCCTTGAGATTGCTCATGCTTCATCACAATTTGGTTTCTCAAGTCCTCAGACAGTTCTTTGGCCTTCTTTCTTTTCTCCATGCTCAATGTGGTACACACAAGGACACAGGACAGAGGTTGAGTCAACTTTAATCCATGTCAACTGTCTGCAAGTGTGATTTAGTTATTGCCAACACCTGTTAGGTGCCACAGGTAAGTTACAGGTGCTGTTAATTACACAAATTAGAGAAGCATCACATGATTTTTCTAACAGTGCCAATACTTTTGTCCACCCCCTTTTTTATATTTGGTGAGGAATTATATCCAATTTGGCTTTAGGACAATTCTTTTTGTGTTTTTTCATTGAAGACAATTTAAATGAAGAAAATAATACCAAAGAATTTGTGATTGCAATCATTTTCAGGAAGAAACTGAGTTTTATCTGACAGAATTGCAGGGGTGTCAATACTTTTGGCCACAACTGTACACTTAAATGATGACTACTGCTGGCCACATGTTGTATAAGACACTTCTTCTCCATCGTCCTGATATCCGCTGTCATCTGGTTTTATGGCTACAATGCATTATGCCTTCTTTCCACGATATCCATGTCTGCTTGTATTCACACCATGTTAATGATTTACCCTGGAAGAAGTTCAATCATCAGACCCTGCTCCTATTAGCCACATTATCTATGAGTTCCATAGAAACGTTAATAAAAATCTGTAATAGGACATTAGAAAGGGGGACGTTATGGGGGTCATTTACAGCTTTAGGAATTATAAAGCTAATCTTTATTACAGAGTAAAAAAAAGTGATGAAAACTTAAAATAATGGGGTATTCCATCCAAATACACTACTGTATGATGGAAGGGGGTCTCTACTCTGGGAACTCTAAGTTGTTATGAAAGTTGGGGTTCTGTGACCTGGCTTAATCAATACCAGGTGAAAAGACCCAAACAATGAGCTGCTAGATTCTGACATCCATGATTCATGGTCCATATACAGACTACAATGACCGGGCTAATTGCAAGTCTTGTTACCTGAACCCAATTTTCATTTGTAAATTATTATTCTTATTATTTATTTATAGAGCAAAATTCATTCCATGGTGCTGTGCATGAGAAAGGAATACATACAAACAAGTTAAAAATACTATGAACAAACTAAAAGTGACAGACAGGTACAGAGAGGAGAGGATCCTGCCCTTGCGGGTTTACATTCTACAGGGCAATGGGAGGGACACAGTTGGTTAGGTTAGCTTTGGTGGTGGAGCACCAGCTTTGAATCTGGTGGAGCGCTGGCTCTGCTGGTGGTGGAGCGCTAACTCTGATGTTAGTGGAGCTCCGACTCTGATGGTGGAGGAGTGTCGGCTCCGAAGGTGGTGCAGGGCTGACTCTGATATTGGTGGAGTGCCGGCTCTGATGGTGGTGGAACGCCAGCTCTGATGGTGGTGGAGCGCCGCCTCTGATTGTGGTGGAGTGCCGGCTTTGATGGTGATGGAGCGCTGGTTCTGAAGGTTGGGGAACATCGGTTCTCATGGTGGTGGAGCACTGGCTTTGATGGTGGTGCAGCGCCAGCTCTGATGGTGGTGGAGCGCTGCCTCTGATGTTGGTGGAGTGCCGGCTTTGATGGTGGTAGAGCGCCGGCTCTGATGGTGGTGGAGTGCCGGCTCTAATTTTGGTGGAGTGCCGGCTCTGATAGTGGTGGAGCACTGGCTATGACGATGGTGGAGCACCAGCTCCAGTGGCAGTAGGGTTA
The DNA here is from genome assembly GCA_033576535.1 of Allobates femoralis. Lineage (NCBI taxonomy): Eukaryota > Metazoa > Chordata > Amphibia > Anura > Aromobatidae > Allobates > Allobates femoralis. The sequence goes on from JARQOC010000006.1 coordinate 428,938,303, forward strand.
TTCCAGGCTGTAAGCTGTGCTGAAGAGATGGGTTTTCAATTTTTACTTGAAAGTTTTGAGTGTCAGACGTGTTGGGGCGCAGAATTCCAGAGGATGGGGGGGATCCTCGGGAGGTCTTGCAGGTGGTAGGATGAGGAACGTACAAGTGTAGACAAAAGAAGAAGATCTTGGGAGGATCGAAGTTTACAGGTTGGATACTAACGGGAGAATATTTCAGAGCTATATGGGGGACAGATTGTAGATGGCTTTGTAAATCAGTGTTAGTAGTTTGAATTGGATTTGTTGGAGAATTGGGAACAAGTGAATAGGTTTGCAGAGGGGAGAAGCAGAGGAGTAGCAAGGAGAGGTGGATTAGTCGGGCAGCAGAGTTAAGGATGGACTGGAGAGGTGTGAGAGTGTTAGCAGGGAGGCCAAAGAGGAGGATGTTGCAATAGTCGAGGCGGAGATGATGAGGGCATGCAATAGTATTTTAGTAGATTGAGGGTTGTGTAAAGGACGGATTGTGGAAATATTTTTTGTGTTGGAGGCGGCAGGAGGTGGCGAAAGCTTGGATGTGTAGTTTGGAGGACAGGGTAGAGTCAAGGGTTACTCCGAGGCAGCGGACGTCAGGTACAGGGCAAAGTGTGATGCCATTTATTGTGATAGATCAGGTAGGGAACATACGTAAGATGGAGGAAAGATAATGAGTTCAGTTTTGTCTATGTTGAGTTTTAGGAAGTAAGAGGAGGAGGAGGATATGGCTGACAGACACTCTGGGACAAGCAGAGAGGTGACGTCCTGGTCAGTGATGTAGATCTGAGTGTTGTCGCATACAGATGGTACTGGAAATACACTGAGCTACAGTACTCTGCTGAGTGATAATGTAAAACCAGAATTTTAGCTGCAGCTCTGGTTTGTGATTAATATGACGGCTGTTTGTTTTGGTCTGGAGACCCGTGTTTGTCGAGGAATTGTGGACCCGCCATAGACCGTAAAACAGATGCCTGATCAATGACCTACTCCAATGTCCTCTCCGCATAATGCATATAAATGCATATAATGATAGGACCTTTGTAGCAGTAGGTGATCTTTATAGCCTGTTTGTGAGGGACAGGGCTGACTCCAGGTTTGCGTGGGCCCTGGGCGAACGAGTATGTGGGCCCCATACACACATATATACATATACATGTTTGAAAAAAAATTCACAAAAATACATAGAAACAAACATAAATCTATACATAGAAATACACATCATACATGCACACACACATATTTTTAATAGCATAAAAAGAAAAAAGTAGCGGCACTCACCGGGCGTGTTTCAAAGTTGCTTTATTTGGGCACCCTCATTCTAGGGTCCCACTCGGAAGGGAGGGGGTGCAGAGACAGCAGAGAGTATCTGTAGAGTATGGCCGCGCACAGTGCACATGATGGCTGTTCAGGGAGCGGCCTGGGGGGCAATTGAACCCCAGCCCAGCCGGTCTCTTCCAACGGCATGTGGGCTTCCTCGTTTGTCCAGAGCCCTGGCACTGTTCTAGGTGCCCCAGATGCCCTGGTGAGGGACCCCTTCTATTTGTTCCAAAGCCCTCTTAAAGGGTATTGAAATTCACATCTCCTTTAAGCACTATGCATACAGTTGACCCTAAAAGTACACTTTATTTCAATGATCTATCTCCAAATGATTAATTAGTGCCATGTTCATTAAACTTGAAGCCCAAATGTCAGAAGTGGTCTTGAGCCAAATCGAATCCTTTATAACATCACAAGACTGAATGGACAATGCCAACAAAGAGCATGTTAGAGTTTTTGTAAATACATCCATTGTCTAATGTCATTGTGACACTACAATAACCCAGTGGCTGACTGCAGAGTGAAGATCTCCAGTATTTCCAGACCACAGAAGCCTCTGGGGAATCACTGGTGAGGAGGAAGGAGAAGCATCTGCAGAGAAAGTTCAGGGTAAGTTTTTTTCGTGCTATTTTTGACCATATTGGTTCCTTATTGGACTGGGACAGTGTAAAAAAGTTTCCCTGCAGGGTCCCTGGAGATATAACACTGTAAGTACTGTATCCACCTCTAACACCATGATGATTTCTAGACAGGTGCTAACAAGCTCTGTAGGTAATGGCATGGTCATTGTGCATAGTCATGTTGATATTAAAGGCCATGGCTGCCTTTGGGGAAAATTTGATTACTAAAATGCAAACTTTTTTTTGCAAAATAAATTTTTGTTTGATCATTTCGTTTAATTACACAGTTTCATATATGCATTGCAGGCTGCTCAGTCCAGTTCAGTGTGAAGTCTATCAGCTGAGCTTTCTGGCTGCTCTCTCCTCTCCTAAGTGCTCTCATAGCTGACATCATTCTAGCCACATAAAATGCAAGTATATCAAAAAGCATATCAGCACTGACGAGAGTAGATAAACGGGCCATATCAGCAGTCAGAGCTGTTCACACTGAATGGGACGGAGCAGCTTGCAATGTATGGGAATATATGCAAGCTGCATAAAATAATTAAAATGTTGAATATAGTCCAATTATAAAAATACTTTTTGCCCAATAAATCATGCATTTAGTATGTACATTTGCCGTATGTAGTCTTACTATGCTAAGCTTACGCTAGTTTCACACTACCGGTTTTTGGTATCCTTGTGAATCCAGCTGAAACTGGACGCACCCATATGCATTTTTGGCCCCATTAATTTTTGATGGGGCCGTAGGCGCTTGCGGGTGCAACCAGTTCTACACGGTTCCCCTGATCCGGGTGTCCACGTTTTCTTTACTTGAGACCAAAAACACAGTTTGGAGCAATTTTGGTCTCTGCTCCCCTGGCGAAGTTACTCCCGGTAACGAAACACGTATGGTTAAAGGCGCACCCTGCTAGACAAACTGATTGCATCTCAGGTACATGTGGGCTGCTGAATAGGCCTGAGGGGTTATATGGGCTAGCAATTTCTACCTTGGCCTCCTTACTCCCTTGCACCTTAACATTGATTAGTGTCTGTGGGATACAAGGATAGGATAAACAGGGATATCTTGGCCTTGAGTGGTCACTATATAGTCCTACTCTCTTGCTAGTTCTGCATATAGCCCTGTATGTTGAGATTGTCTTCTCATTTGATGTGTATATGCAGATAACTAATTGATTGTGCAATAGCTGTCTGTGACCAGCTGCAGGGACCCTATGTGTCTATGTGGCCTTCAGGGCTTTTTTAATTGTTTTTAACCAGTGTGCATTGTCTGTGGTTTCTTGTAAATTTAAAGAATAAAGTTATTGTTATTTTGCAATTATTGGTGATCAGCCTTTATACTTGTTACTCTCCTTTTCTAAGCATGGTCTCTGTTTAAAATCGCAGAACAACTGGATCCGGGGTAAAGTGAGTTAAATTACAATGGGGCTCTGTGGAACCGGATCCCGCTGGATACGAACACCGGATCTGGGTTTTTGGACCGAGCATGCCCAGAACCCAGTTTTATATGACACACCCACTAAGGGGCATATCATTTTCCACCGATCCAGCTAAAAAAGGTACACAACCTGATGCAATGGGATACTCCGCACTGGTAATTATTACAGATCCATAAGACGGATCAGTGATAATACAGATGCAGGTGAATTCAGTTGCAGCAGGTTTGGCAATTGCGAGGGAATCCAGGGGGATGCAAATTTTATCTGCATACCCCTGGTATGGAGAATGATAGTGTGAAACCACCTTTGCTGTTTGTGCTCCAAATATTGTGTCCCATCTGCTTCAGATAGGAAGTAGCTAAAGGAAACAAATGACAGTCATACTGGCTTTGAGGCTAATTTCTTTGTCACTTGATCAACCAGAGTATTGTCCCACTTAGGGCCGCTTCACACTGCAGCGTGATCCGGTCCGTTCTGTCCGGGAGGACCCTGACAGCTGCGGACCGGATCAGTCACACAGGACTCGGGCTAATATGCCCTCTGGTCCGGTGTGCAGCGCACGCAGTTCCCGCTGCTGATAAGTCAGGACTGCGGGTGTCGCGGTCCTGACCTGTCAGTGGCTGCAGCTGCAGCTGCGTGCACTGCACACCGGACCGTAGGGCATATTAGCCCCCGAGTCCTGTGTACTGATCCGGTCCGCAGCTGTCAGGGTCCTCCCGGACAGAACCGGACCGGATCACGCTGCAGTGTGAAGCGGCCCTTACTCCTCTCTTGTCTGTCAGTCCCCCCAGTTTACAAAAAAATCAGATTGGCCAGACAGAATCTTCACCCTTATATTAACACCTAAGGTACCTTTACACATCGCAACATTACATGCAATGTCTCTGGCAACTAAAGGCCCAGTTACACACACAGATAATTGTGCAGAGATTGTTTGCAGATCTCTGGTTGCAGTGAAATCATAGACAATTGTTACATTTGTACACAGCCACAAAATGGAGCAATGTGTCCATGATTTCACTGCAACCAGTAAGTTGCAAGTGAAATTGCATGCAATGTTGCAACGTGTAACGGTACCCTTAAGGTATGCTCACACAGGGGTTTCTTTTATATATATAATTGGACCCGTTGAAGCGGCACTGCTCCGCAAAATGGCAGCTGTCGTCCGTGCTTCCCACTCCCTCTCCCCGCTTGATTATGTCTTGTGAATAACTGGATGAATAAAAGGATCTCAGAAATTTGGTGAGTGCCGCCTGGCTTTTTCTTTCTTGGACATATATTTACCGTACTTAACTTTGTTGCAGTATGATGGAAGGTACCCTTAAGTATGCTACACAGTTTCTATTATATATATAATTGAGTTAAGCATTAATAATCATGTGTGTGTATCTATGCTTGTATTATGTATGTATAACTATGAATAAATATAAATTTGATGATCATGTATTTTTTTACATATATTTATATTTAATTGTTAGTATTAAGGTCCCTATATATATATATATACAGGGTGGGTAATTTAACAGATACACCTAAATAAAATGGCCATTATAGTCAATGGGGATCTGTTATACATTGTTATAGAAGGCATGTTTTCCATTTTTCCGCCTAGTTCCATCTATGGTTTAGGCCGGGTTCACACCACGGCACAATCCGATCCGGGGCTGTGAATCGTACAGCCCCGGACCGGATTTGCAAACAGAACTAATATACCCTCCAATCTGGGGTGCAGCCGGATTCTTGTTATCGCAGCCGCAGCTGCAGATAATTCAAGATCGCGGTTAGCGGGGAGCTGGCTGAGGTCCTGAACTGTCAGCAGGGGACAGCTGGTGGTGCTGAAGGTGCAGCTCCGGTGTGATCCAGCGCCGTAGACCCTCATGTTAGGGGGCGCCGGATCGCACCGGACCGGGAGGATCCGAGTGTCTCAGATTTTTCCCCTCGGACACAAAAATGTTGCATGCAATGTTTTTGTGTCCGGGAGGAAAACCTGAATACACCTGTATTCTCCCGGACAGATGAAAACTGGATGGCAGATAGCTGCTATCCGCTCCATCCGGCCCCATAGCATACTATGGGGCCGAAATCTGATTCGGGGCTGTCCAGCCCTGGATCGGATCATGCCGTAGTGTGAATCCGGCCTAATTTTAAATTTAATTTTACATGGATGTAAAACTAGGCATGGATGTGTGAATGTAGCTTAAGACTCCATTCACATTGTGGTCTTCGGTCTGTTTTTGATCGTCAGTTTTTGTAGCCAAGAACCAGGAGTGAGTGATAAATCCAGAAGTGGTGACGTCTTTCTATTATACTTTTCCTCTGATTGTTCAACTCCTGGTTTTGGCTACAAAAACTGATGAGCAAAAACAGACCAAAGACCCTAGTGTGAATGGATCCTGAAGGTACTGTCAAAAAACTCTGCAAAAACACTTAAGGTACCGTTACACGACGCAATATCGATCCCGAATATCGCCTGCAATTTCACGGGAGCGCTGCATGTTTTTGGCACTTTTCCAAGATTGCCTTGGAGATGTCACATGGGGAGATATCGTAGGCAACGCAACTAGGATGGTGAAAGCAACTTTCATTCACTGCTATGAGCAATCCAGAGAGCGATATTTATCAATGTAATGAATAGGGAAATTGCTTGCAACATCGCAATTGCGGTGTCACACTGAGCGATCCTACCACATCGCTTATGCAATATCGCATGATTTTATTGTCATAAATCAGGCGATGTCACTCCAGCAATAAATTGCAGTCGCATCGCCCTGTTACACGACCCCATGCACTCACGATATCAATTGCATTGACCACACCACGTGACTTTGAGGCGATATTGCAATCGCTATTGCGTCGTGTAACGGCACCTGCCATCTCTTTTTAAAAACTAACAGTTTTCCATTGCAGTCAGAAAAAAAAAAATTGTGCGTCTGAGATTTCTGAACTCTCACAGCGTTTTGCTGGTTCTGTAAAACGCAGCTCTCAATTTGCATAAAACTCATGAAAAACGCTGCAAAAAAGCGCAACATGTGAACGTAGCCTTACTGCATGTGTACGTTTTGTTGCAGAGATTTATATCGGCAAAAGCTTGTCCACTGGCAGAAAAAATGCTGCATAAAAAATGCTTTTTTATGCCTTCCCGTCCCCCCCATCCATTAGAATGGGCGGCACGGTGGCTCAGTGGTTAGCACTGTAGTCTTGCAGCGCTGGGGTCCTGGGTCCATATCCCACCAAGGAAAACATCTGCTGTGAGATTCCTCTTCCGGGTTCTCTAGTTTCTTCCCACAGTCCAAAGACAACATGATAGATTTTAAATTGTGAGCCCCAATGGGGACAGTGTTGATGGGTCTAAAGCGTTATGTGAATATACAGGTGCATCTCAATGAATTAGAATATCATCAAATAGCTAATTTGTATTCTACATAAAATGAAACACCTATGTTATATAAAGTCATTACACACAGAGTGATCTAGTTCATGTGTTTATTTATGTTAATGTTGATAATTATGGCTTACAGCCAATAAAAACCCAAAGGTCATTATCTCAGAAAATTAAAGTAGGGAGAATGAATGGTCTGAGAGATAAAAATATGACCTAAATAGGTACCAGGGGCTTCACCCTGTGTGGTTGTGAGAGTCACAACCACTATAAGGGCTTGGACACACTCTCCGAGTTACATCCGAGTTTGACGGACGAGACTCGGAACAGGCTGGAGCAGTGACCCTGAACGGCTTCTCTGTCTCTGGACGGGGAATGACAGCTGCCTGTGTTTCTGTGCAGCATCGCATTCCCCATCCACAGAGAGAGATGTCGTTCAGGGTCACTGCTCCAGCCTGTTCCGAGTCTCGTCCATCAAACTCGGAGGGGTGTGTCCGAGCCCTTTAAAAGCATATAACGGCTGCTGCAGTCCACAGTGTGGTGCATATAGAGAAGGGAGGATGAAAGGTTAAAAACCACACTGCCGTATTCTATTCTATCAAAGGGTGAATATAATATTGAATTTATTACTCAACACGTTTCAGGGCTCCTGGCACCTTCCTCAGTACAAATTAATATGATATTGGCATGTTTCTGGGAGCCGTGAAACGTGTTAATTAATAAATCAATATTATATTCTCCCTTTGATGTGTTGTGGAACCCTCCATCCTCCCTGCTGTAATTTTCTGAGATAATGACCTTTGGGCTTTCACTGGCTATAAGTCATAATCATCAACATTAACAGAAAAAACACTTGAAATAGATCACTCTGTGTGTAATGACTCTATATAATATATGCGTTTCACTTTTTAGATTGAATTACTGAAATAAAATAGCACGTGGCTCAGTGGTTTGCTGTTGCTTTCTGGAGTCCTGGAATCAAAACCCGCCAAGGACAACATCTGTAGGGACTATGTGTCTTTGTGGGTTTCCTCTAAAGTGTGGAAGGAAATTGGAGACCCCAAAAACATACTGATATGGAATGTAGAGTATTGAGCCCCAATGGGACAGTGAAGGTGATGTCTGTAAAGTGCTGTGGAATATGATGGCACTATATAAGCATCGCATAATAATTAATAATGTGTTAGAATTGCAATGTATCCATAAAATCGGATGTGAGACGGATGGTCTATATGGGATCTTTATTTTTTGTGCCCTTATGGTATACATTGGGCAAGTATCATCCAAGATACGGAATAGATTAATGCTTGCTGTAATGTTTTATTTTTCACACGGACACTTGGACAATGTAAATTTAGAATATCATCAGTCATCGTGTAGGGTGATTACAGCACAGGTCGGTGCAATCTGGACCTAAGGCTCATTCCATCAGAGCAGAGTCACAGCTGCTAGTTTTTTCCGTCATCGGACTGACTGTCAAACAAACCATTAACGAAGCAAAGATAAAACAGATTCATAAACTTGGAACGTTGGCGTTTATAATGATTATTGAGGATGACATCAATGTCCTGCCACTACTCGTCGTCATCAGAGATCAACGGTCATTTGTGATGAAGGGGAACAGTCCTTCCAGGAATACAGCAGGACGCAGCGTAGGCAGGCGATATACCGTGTGATCGAGTATTGGGTCTGCAGCTTCTGCATGTAACCTTGATATTCCTGTTCAATGACAACAAGCAGAGTCAGGTATTAAAGGGGTTGTCCACAATTCTATAAACATGGCTGATTTCTTTCAAACACAGCACCACCCCTATCTACAGGTTTTGTGTGATACTGCAGCTCAACTCAATCTAAATGAATAGCCTATGCTGTAATACCAAATGCAACCTGTAGACAGAGGTGGCGCTGTTTTTGAAAGAATGCAGTAAAGTTTTAATCAATCCTGGATATCCCTTTAAATCACAAACGTTCCCCGATTCTCATACTTCTTTTTGCATCTTCATTGGTAGTAAAGGGTTGATTTTTAGTATGTGGCCAAATTTTTTAAGGCTTTTGTGCCACTATTTTTTCAATCCACATGATTTTTGGGCCTGGTTTTGTAATGTTAGTGTGGATTTCATTATCCAGATGTTTTAACAAATTCCTCATTTGCGATTTTTCACAACATTGCTCACTATACGTATATTTTTTTTCTAGAGATGACCAATAACAAGTGTCATTTTATAGTTTTATTAAAATGATTTTTTGACTTTTTACTCTTGAAGGACATCTGTTAATTTGCATCATTAGATATTATGCATCCATTTTGATTAATGTGGCACAAACTTTGCTACCGCAAAAAAGAAACACAAAAAAACCTGGAAATGATAAATTGGGACCAAATGTAGGTTCCAAAACTTTTAATGCAGTCATAAAGGTGTATTTCCATAAGACTTAACTGGTCCTTTAAGATACAAGCTAAAGGAAGGAATGATGATCATTGCTGTGTTTGGAAATAATGCGTTGTGGGATTTGCTGTATCACTAGGAATAGACTGGGGGAGTGACTTTGATTTTTCTTAGTCGTTATTGATTAAACCTGGTTATATGATTCAACGAAGCTCTAGAAAAGGTTGAGCTGCAATACCGCACACGGCCTGTGCACAAGAGAGGCGCTGTTTCTGGAAGAAAGCAACCATGTTTACCTGATTTCACAGAAACCATTTTAAGTCAGTGACTCTCCACCTGTTGTGAAACTATAACCCCCAGCAGGTAACGCAGGCTAATAGTTGTGGGACGGCGGATCCTGCCTTACACATCCTGTTATATAAGAGCTGAGTCAGCATGGCCGAACGCTTCATTCCTGCTCCATTTGCGTTCGTTCCCGGTGTGTGGGATGAGAGCTGTAATTACAGGTTGAGCCGTGTTACTGACAGAGTTAATAGCAGTGACAGTAAATGTTTGGAGTCGCTCCTCGTCATGTGATTCCGCTTACAAGAAGCTCGGCCCTGGACTACGCTGGGAATTCCCCTGAAAAAGCCATGGCCGCCTCTTCCTGTTCTGGCTCACAATGGCCTCGCTCATGGGGCTCTGACTACTTCGCCGATGAGTCTTCCTCTCGTACCCGCCTCGACGTCGTGACTCATCGGGACTCAAATGAAAGTTTAACAACTTTTGACGGCTGCGTTTCTGTTTTTAAGAATGCATCCTTTGGGCAAAATGAAGACACCTGCAGCCCCCAGCGCCCCATCAGCATTGCAGGGGTTAAATGCACCTGCGGCCGTTGACTTGACTCTCGTGGTTGCCGTCCCCCCCCTTCCCTTTCTCCATCTGGCAGATCTGTGATTGCACAATGTGCGTTTCTTTGGACAGATTTCGGTTATGACTGATACGGGGATAGGAATCTGCAATGGGACTTGGCGACAGATTTCAATTTTGCCCAGAGGAGTTTCATTTCACCAGCAGCTGCTGCCGAGAACACTGCTGTGTCATGTCAGGGGTGGCGCCTCGTGTGTGCGCCCTTCCCCTCTCCATTCACAAATACTTTCCTTTATACACACTATTCCCTGCTTAAAAAGTGAAAAAAAGGAATCCTTCAGACTACGGAGTTGTCAGCAGGGGCGTAACTACAAATAGGTGCAGGGGTTGCAATCGCACCCGGGCCCTGGAGCCTAGAGGGCCCAAAAGTCTCTTTGGCCTATAGAAAAAGACTGATGCTATTAAAGATTTTCAATAATTAGGGACCCTAATTGAGCTTTTGCATCGGGCCACTGAGCTTCAAGTTACGCCACTGGTTGTCAGATTATCTTACTGCAAAGTATTGAACATTGGGACATTACTGATCATGCACAACTGTATATACTTACAATATAACTTGTGGTGTCCTAGCTATGAAGACAGTTATACATGGCCGGTGTCAGCAAGCAAGTGCTGGCACCCACTACGCCTGAGGGATGGGGTGTACACTCTGCATAGATTTCCTTTGGTGACATCTTCTGACTCACCGTAGCCGGGTTCTGCACGTCGCAGGCGTTGACTCTCCTCTGTCACGGAACGCGCCTGTGGCGGGGCCCGGTGGTCCAGATCAATAGGGGGGATGGCTGAACAGTAGGGATTAATTGTCTTCGTGACGCCACCTGCGTGGTTCCGGTAACTGTACCGGCGCTGCTAGGCCTCCGGGGGATGTTAGGCAGCAAGATGGGACGCTCCCCACAGGATGAGCGGGAGTCCCCGGAGTCAGGAGCTGCACAAGATGTTGTGAGGCAGCTGCGGTGTACTGCTGTTAAATCCAGGAATCAAACACAGACACTCCAGAGTCTTTTAAGTACCTTTACTGGTGGTAATCAGGTACGCCAGACCGGATTAGTGAAGTTAACACTCCTGGAGGTTCACAGCAAGCAGTTAGTGTAGGCTTCCTTCTTTCTCTCTGTCTTCTAAGGCTAAGGTCGGGTGGATGTGGAATCCAGCCGGACCGGGCAGTATGTTCAGTGGAATGGATTTCACCTGGTTGTCAGCACTGAGGGCACTGTAAAAGGGTGATGATAATTCTATCTTCTTCCCTGGGCTCTCGCTGGTAGGTGTGGCAGGTGAACAGGGGGCTAGACTCCCTGTGAAGGATGCTGGTCCTCTGTGGTGGCTATATAGTTCCCACAGCTTCGGTTCCAGTAACCGGTGGATAAGGGAGAGAGTGTTTGGGTCACTCTGATGTCCCTGAGAGGTGCTCTCCTTTCCTATTACCCCAATTGCATGGGTCTCCTCACTGGCTGGATGGCTGGTTGGGCCTAGTGTGTGTCTCATGAGGTGGAGATCACACACAACCTGCAGCTCTCCTAGCGTCTGCACACACTGGTGTTTCTCCCTCCAAGACCCTATTTATAGGGGGAACTGGCTCAAAGTGACCAGTGGAGCTCCCCCTAGAGGCTCGGGGTGAAACCAGGTGTTCTAGGGTGTTGGTGTTTTGAGTGTTGCTTGCTGTTAGCTCCATTCATGCCCAAGGAATTCTGTGGTGCCCAACAAGGTGCCAGGGTGCCACACTTCCGTACATACATTATATGTGCACAGGCTCAGGAGGTGAGCTTGTCAATATCTTTATCAATGATATGATGGAATTGAGGGTAAATTGAATCAATTTGCAGATGACGCAAAGCTAGGAGGGATAGCTAATACTAGGGAAGAGAAGAGAGGATTCAAACAAACTGGAACAGTGGGCAGCAAATAGCAGAATGTTTTATAAGGGTACACTCACATCTGCGTATCTTTTCTCGGCGAGAAAAGTAGCAGAGTGTCAGCAGATCACATGCCACTGTGCGATTTCCAGGTCCTAGCATCGTGTGTCATGCACATGTCATATGTTTGACATGCATATGACATGAATTTTTAACATGGTCTTTCCATGCTGTTAGGCTGCCTTCACATTTGCAGATGCCTCCGCACGTTCTGCGGAGGCATCTGCAAGCATCTGCATGCAGACCGCAGCCCTACTTTATAATGGAGCGCACGGTGTCTGCAGATGCTTGCAGACCGCCGTGGCTCCCATTGCCCGCCATGAGTGATCTGTGCGCAGGCGCATGCCTGCGCACAATCACACATCTCGTCCGCACCAGGGACGCGACATGTTGAGTCCTGGTGCGGGCGAGAGTGTGTGATTTGTGCGCAGCGTCCGCTGCGCACAGATCACTCATGGCGGGCAATGGAGCGCATGGCGGTCTGCAAGCATCTGCAGACACCGTGCGCTCCATTATAAAGATAGGGGCTGCGCTCTGCATGCAGATGCTTGCAGATGCCTCCGCAGAACGCTGCGGAGGCATCTGCAAATGTGAAGGCAGCCTTAGAATAGAAAGATGGATAGAAAATCAGATAGATAAATAGATGCTAGAATAGCCAGATCGAGCTTACCAGTCTCACACTGCTTGCTTCCGGGGCCGCCCATTAAGCTTCATGCATATTCACTGCATTGACCGGCTACAGCCAATCACAGACACTTACGCGCTGTCATAGCCTCTGTGATTGGCTGTTGCAATCAGACTGCATTTCTACAATCTTGACGGTGACTGTGCTTGGTTGCCATATACATTAGTGTATAGTAACCAACCTGCCGTCATAGTGTATTAAATAATTTAAAAAAATGTGTATGGATTCACAGTATTTTTCAGTGTAGCCCAGATAAGGTAGACACTCTCAGCTGCCTAATTTAACTTTGGCTGGCAAAAACAATGTGTAGGGCTCCGCCTTATTTTCAATTGCCAGCCAAGGTGAATCTATGCAGCTGAGCTTGGTAATCTAAGCAGGGTGAGAGCCCATTGTTTTAGGGTACCCCCACGATAAAGATTATCAGCCTACAGCCACCCCTGAAAATGGTGCATTTATCGTAGTGCCATTTCCAGGCACTTTACCAGGCTCTTTCAGCGGCCCTGGTGGAGGTGGTATGCTGGATAATAAGGGGTTAATGCCAGCTTTGTGGGATTAGCAGATAATTTGAAGGTGAAATTGGAGTCTGTTGTTTTTTGATTCATTGGGTTGACAACCATGTATGATGGTGGGTTTACACGTTGCGATATCGGCGTCCAACTCCGACCAAAAGTCACGTGGTTCGTGAGTTGGACCCGATATCGTTCCTGCGTTGTACGGTGTGAACGTACAATGCGATGCAGGAACGATGGCAAACCGATATCGGGGGTCGAATGAGCGTGCTATTCAACCGCCCGATATCGGATGCCGGTTGGAGCCGGATCGTCCCGTGTAAACATCCAACTCCGATGCGCTGTACAACGTCCCCCATTCACTACCATGTTAAATGGTCGGTCCTGGGTCGAGGGGCGTACACATCGTAGGGACGTTGTACCACGATATCGAAACGTGTACACCGCCGATCCGACTTTTGGAAAACTGGCCACAAAATGCGCGCTCCCGCGCCGTTGGATACGATATCGGAACGATATCGCAACGTGTAAACCCACCATGAATGGGCAACCTGTTTTAAAGAACAGGAATCTATCAAAGTCTGATGTTAATAAAGGGCCCGTTTCATGCTAAGGCCCCTTTTACATCAGCGTTTTTTGCCGATCGCGGCAGATGCGGTGAAAAAAAAATGCATCTGCCGCAATTTCCGCATAACGCTGCACTTGCGGCACAGTTGCGGCAAGACCCATGCAATGTCTATGGGGCTTGCGGTAAGTGTGCGGCAGGTGTGGTTTCTGCACTTGCGGCGTTTTTTTGCGGCCGCACCTGCCGCAAGTGCCGATACCGCACTTGCCGCACTGCCGCAAGCCCGCATAGACATTGTATGGGGCTTGCCGCAACTGTGCCGCAAGTGCAGCTGTTATGCGGTAATCGCGGCAGATGCGTTTTTTTCACTGCATCTGCCGCGATCGGCAAAAACCGCTGATGTGAAAGCACCCTAAGACATCGTTAATGATATCGTTGAAATGTCACGGTTTTTCAGTCGTTCAAACGACATCATAACGACATCGTTCAGTGTGACGTACATCCGATTAACGATAATCGGGAAGATCGTTCATCAGAGGTTTTTGAACTGGATTTAAAATCAAACGAAGATCGTTCATCCAACCTGCAGCATGGGTGTGTGTGACACCTCGATAACGATGTCGTTAACGACCTCGCCTATTCAGAACTGAAGGACGTAGGCGATCTAACGACCACAAGTATCGTTCGCTTGTTGCGGAATCGTTGCTGCGTCGTTAACGATATCTGTACGTGTGAAATTTCACTAGCGATCATTGAACGATGTTCAAGCGATCTAGATCAAGTCGGATCGTTGATTGGATCATTCGACCATTGAAGCGTGAAACTGGCCCTTAAGGCTGGCTTCACACCACGGTTTTTGTCTGTCAGGTTGGATCCTGTTTTTTGCAGGATCCACCAGACAGAACCTGACAGGACAAGATGTGCACAAAGTATGGCCAAATATGGTCCGGGATCCTCTTTTTGCAGGATTCGTTTTCTGATGCTGTCCATGGTGCTGAAGTCTGCCTGTATCTGCTCTGCCACTGTCTTTGGTGCTGAATTCACAGCCTGTGCATGAAATACTGCTCTCCATGGTGCTTAAATTTGGACAGCAGGATTTCTGAGCATGTTCTGTGCAAAAAATCGGATCCGGGAAACGAATCGATTTTTTTCACGGATCCGGCATCCATAGACTCCCATATTATAGGCGCTGGATCGCTTCAGATCCGGGACTGTCCGATTTTTTCACTGGAGCCAAAAAAATGCTGCAGGCTCCGATTTTGTGCACAGTGAAAAAACGGACAAAATCGGATCAGGCACAGAAAACACAAAATTGGATGGCCAAATAGGACCAATCCGGCACCATAGGGATACATGGGAGGCAAAGCCGGATTAGGTTCTGATGCAGAAAACCGTGGTGTGAAGCCAGCCTAACATGTTTGTTGAAGTGTATCATGGCATAAACAAAGGAGTTTTCTGAGGAGTTCATAAAGAGTTGTTGATGCTCATAAGGCTGGAAAAGATAACAAAATAATCTGTGTACAAATGAAGGAATTTAAGACCAGTATTACACTCCACAGGAATGATTGAGCAGCAAAAATCACTCC
Organism: Allobates femoralis; assembly: GCA_033576535.1. Classification (NCBI taxonomy): domain Eukaryota; kingdom Metazoa; phylum Chordata; class Amphibia; order Anura; family Aromobatidae; genus Allobates; species Allobates femoralis. The sequence continues at coordinate 428,953,618 of JARQOC010000006.1, forward strand.
AAATGTAAAGCATATAATTATCCTCAAAGTAACCCAAGGTAGCACCTAAGCAACTAAAGGCCTCTCTCACATTAGCTAATGTAAAAATGTGAATGTTCATGAGTCCACCATCAGGAGTACACTGAAAAACAATGATGTGCATGGCAAAATGCAGTAAGGTTGGTTTCTCACTATCTGTTTTTGGGATCCAGGGGAATGCGGGTAAAACCACAATTGTAAAACGTCATGCAACTGGATGCACCTGCACCAGTATTGGGGTCCTTTCACATCAGCATTTTTCGCTGAATGCGGCAGATCCGGCAGATTTACCACATTTGCCGCATAACTGCCGACTTGTGGTACACCTGCGGCAAGCCCCATTCATTCTCTATGGGCTTGTGACAGGTGCGGCAAGTGCAGCAAATCTAGCAGTTGCGGCTGGGCAAAAAAACGTGGTTAGCTGCGGTTTATTTGCACAGCTGCAAGTGCCAGTTCGCAACAAAACCGCACTTGCCGCACCTGTCGCAAGCACTATAGAGAATGAATGGGGACTTCTGCAGGTGTACCGCCAGTCTGCCGTTACAGCATCTGCCGGATCTGCCGCATTCAGTGAAAAACACTGATATGAAAGGACTCTTATCACTGATTCATCTCATGATACGTCTTACAGTCCGCTTCATACGCTAGGATATAGGTGAACGAGATCGTTAGCTATGTCACGTAACCGCGATCCTTCCGACATCGTTAGTGCGTTGTCACACACAGGAATATTGTTAACGATCTTAAATTTGGCAACGCTCCAGCTATTTGGAGAAGAACGTTTGAACGATTTTACAAAGCGCAAGAATAGGAGAATTATGAACGACATCGTTCAAATAGGTGTCACACTGAACGATGTTGCTTCTTCCCATGATGTTAATTGGACGACGAACGATAGATTTGAGGTCCTGATCTCAAATTTTCGATGACCGTTCTAACGATTTTTCCTTCCTATATCGTTCGCAACGACGCACTAACGATATTGTTTGAACGATCACAAACCTGTGACGTTCCAAAGATATCGTTAACGAGGTCCTAGCGTGTGAAGCGGCCTTTACAGATCAGTGCGTGAGCATCCCATTGCAGCTGGTTGTGTGTTTTTCTTGGATGAATCCAGTTGTAAATGACCCACCCCCTAGTGGGTGTATCATTGAAAACTGGGTACTGGGCATGCTCAGTCCAAAAATCTGGATCTGGCGTCCGGATCCAGCGGGATCCAGATTCCCCCGGATCCAGGTTCCATAGAGCTAATTTAACCCGCATTGCCCCAAATTGCTACAAAATATGTTTTTGATCTTAGTGAAAAAAAGTGGACACCCAGATCAGGGGGAACTGTAAACAACTGGATGCACCCGCAAGTTCCTGCTGTGCCATTGAAAGTCAATGGGGCTGAAAACTGATGCGGGTGCATTCAGTATCAGCTGGATTCGCACGGACAGCAAAAATCGGTAGTGTGAAACCAGCCTTAGAAAGCCAATGCCTTCCAATGACTACTTGTCTGTAGTTTGCGAAAGATTACCTAGACAAGGGAGAAGGCATATGGAGCAATGTTCTGTGGACTTTTTGGTTTAAATGAAAAAAGAAAACTCTGATTTATTGCAGAAACCCACATAACCGTCAAGAAAGCTGGTGGTGGAAGTATCATGGTTTGGGGCTGATTTGTTGCATCTGGGTCAGGACAACTTGCCTTTGTGAATGGAACAATGACTTCTACATTTTCTCAGCCAAACGAAAGGTACCGTTACACGGTACAACATTGCAGCCGATGTCGGAAGAGATGACGTAGGTGCGCGCTCGCTTTCGACATTGCAGCCTTGGTGTCACATGGCACGATTTTGCTTGCGACGCCGCTACGATGTTGCCGCAACGATCGCTCGCTGGGCTGGAAACAACCCAGCGAGCGATCCGCAACAATGCTGCGAATAGGCTGTATCGCCGGCAACATCGCTATTGCGGAGTCAGACGGCACAATACAGTCAAATCGCTGAGGAAAGATCGCCAGGTTTTTGAACATGTTCAAAAACCTGGCAACTTGCAACCAGCGATTTATCGCACTGTCACACAGCACGATGCTCCAGCAATGTTGCTGCAACTTCGCTGACACAGCAAAATTTCAGCGAAGTTGCATGCAACATTACTACTTGTAACGGTACCTTAAAGGTACCGTCACACGGGGCGGTGCTGCCTGCAACATCGCTGAAAAGTCCCGGGTTCAGCGATGTTGCAGCGACATTGCAGGTGTGTTGTGCCATTTAACAGCACAATGCAACTGCGATAATTCGCTGGATTGCAGTTGACAGGTTTACAAACATGTTGGTAAACCTGGCGATGTTGATCCAGCGATCTGCTGACATCGCTCTGTGTGACACGGCGATAGCGACGTTGCCAGCGATATCGCCTATTAACAACATTGATGCATATCGCTTGCTGGGTTGTGCACAACCCAGCGAGCGATAGCTTCTGCAACATTGCAGTGGCGTCATTGGCAACATCTCCCCGTGTGACACCAAGGCTGCACCCATGGAATCGCTTCCGACATCGCTGCAACGTTGTACCGTGTGAAGGAAAATGTCAGGATATCAGTCCATGAACTGCATCTCAAGAGAACGTGGGTCATACAACAAGACAACGACCCAAAGTACACAAAGTACACAAGTAGTTCTACTAAAAAAAAGGATAAGGAAGAAGGTTTGGAGTTTGAAATGTTGTGGACCTGTAGTGAGCTGATGCAGTCATTGCTGCACAAGAGGATCACACCAGATACGGAAAGCCGAGGTTCGTGCAGAAAAATGGAAAATTCTGAAGGGTTCACAAACTTTCAAGAACTACTGTGTAACTAGATGCTGTATGAATGCAGATTAGAAGGGGATTGCGTTCATATACTGTGGCTCTGGATGACCTATCTTCATGATTTATCAGATGAAGAGACCTCAGGCTTCCTGTTGTGTACTGATTGTATCCCCAGTGCTGTCAGATGGACCGGAAAAAATAATTCACATAATCGTCACATATTTTACTACTTGCTTCATCTCTTATGAGCCCTGACCTCATAGTGGTATTGGGTGTATCTGTGTGCCATACACTCCATGCTATTTCACAAGTCTTAGAACATCACAACTCTGCTGATAAGATCACTGACAGCGATGTATGCCTGAACATTCGTCCCCTTATTTACAAAACCTCACTAATATAACAGATAATCTCTCTAGTATTTAGATTTCCACTTGATCTAGAGACAATCGGATGTCTGTGTTGTAAACCAAAAGTCCCATAGTAACAGAAACATATTTCCAGGTTTCCTATGATGGAGATTCAGTTCGGTATGAAACAACTGATGATAATTAGTGAATGTAGACATGTCCTGGTAATAGATGCCTACATTCATTGTCACTTGGCCACCAGGATCTGTATCATTGGCTCAAACTGGGGAATAAAAAATAACCCAACTAGTGATGTCATGGTACACACATCACTCACCTGCTGCACTGATGTACAGGTGGATAAATCCTGGGGTTGGTTCCCTTTAAACCTTGCTAGGGCCTGGATGTTTTTTCCCTTTTTTCTTTGCCTGAAGAATCTTTTTATTTTCCTTTGACCCACATCTGGCGGACCTCTTTCTTGGCCTGCAGCTAGGGAACCTTTTTCTTGGCACGCAGCTGGGGTACATGTCTCTTCCCCTTGGCCTGAAGCTGAGGACGTTTTTCTCTCTCTTTGCCAATAGCAAGGGAACATCTGTCATACTCTCAGCCTTCTGGGGGACATTTCTCTCTTTTTCTTAGCTGCAGCTGGAGGATCTTCTTTCTTGGCTGCAGTTGGGGGGCATCTCTCTCTTTGGCTCGCAGCTGGCAACATCTCTCTTTGGCTCCAGCTGGCAACATCTCTCTTTGGCCCCCAGCTGGGACGTCTCTCTTTGGCCCCCAGCTGGCGACTTCTCTCTTTGGCCGCAGCTGGCGACTTCTCTCTTTGGCTCACAGCTGGCAACATCTCTCTTTGGCTCACAGCTGGCGACTTCTCTCTTTGGCTAACAGCTGGAGACTTCTATCTTTGGCCCGCAGCTGGCGACTTCTCTCTCTGGCTCACAACTGGCGACGTCTCTCTTTGGCCGCAGCTGGCGACTTCTCTCTTTTGCTCGCAGCTGGCGACTTCTCTCTTTGGCCCGCAGGTGGCGACTTCTCTCTTTGGCCCAGCAGGTGGCGACTTCTCTCTTTGGCTCACAGCTGGAGACTTCTATCTTTGGCCCCAGCTGGCGACTTCTCTCTTTGGCTCACAGCTGGAGACTTCTATCTTTGGCTAACAGCTGGAGACTTCTATCTTTTGCTCGCAGCTGGCGACTTCTCTCTTTGGCCCGCAGGTGGCGACTTCTCTCTTTGGCCCGCAGGTGGCGACTTCTCTCTTTGGCTCACAACTGGAGACTTCTCTCTTTGGCTCACAGCTGGCGACTTCTCTCTTTGGCCCGCAGCTGGCGACTTCTCTCTTTGGCTCGCAGCTGGCGACTTCTCTCTGTGGCCCACAGCTGGTGACAGCTGTCTTTGACTTGCAGCTGGGGATGCCTCTCTTTGACCCGCAGCTGGTGACGTCTCTCTTTGGCTCACAGCTGGCGACGTCTCTCTTTGGCTCACAGCTGGCGACGTTCTCTCTTTGGCCTGCAGCTGGTGACTTCTCTCTTTGGCCACAGCTGGTGAAGTCTCTCTTTGGCTGACAGCTGGCGACTTCTCTCTTTGGCCCGCAGCTGGTGACTTCTCTCTTTTGGCTCACAGCTGGTGACTTCTCTCTTTGGCTCACAGCTGGCGACGTCTCTCTTTGGCCCGCAGCTGGTGACTTCTCTCTGTGGCTCACAGCTGGCGACGTCTCTCTTTGGCTCACAGCTGGGGATGCCTCTCTTTGGCCTGCAGCTGGTGACTTCTCTCTTTGGCACACAGCTGGTGAAGTCTCTCTTTGGCTGACAGCTGGCGACTTCTCTCTTTGGCCCGCAGCTGGTGACTTCTCTCTTTGGCTCACAGCTGGTGACTTCTCTCTTTGGCTCACAGCTGGCGACGTCTCTCTTTGGCCCGCAGCTGGTGACTTCTCTCCTTGGCTCACAGCTTGCGACTTCTCTCTTTGGCTAATAGCTGGAGACTTCTCTCTTTGGCCCCCAGCTGGGACGTCTCTCTTTGAACCGCAGCTGGTGACTTCTCTCTTTGGCTAACAGCTGGCGACTTCTCTCTTTGGCCCACAGCTGGTGACAGCTGTCTTTGACTCGCAGCTGGGGATGCCTCTCTTTGGCCCGCAGCTGGTGACGTCTCTTTGACCCGCATATGGCGACGTCTCTCTTTGGCTCGTAGTTGGCGACGTCTCTCCTTGGCCCGCAGCTGGTGATGTCTCTCCTTGGCCCGCAGTTGGCGACGTCTCTCTTCTTCTCTCTTTCTCTCTCCCGCCCTGGGGACAACTGGCCTGTGATGTGGGATAAGGTTCTTTTTTCTGGGTTTATGCTGGAGGGAAGGTCTCTTGGCCTATTTCTGGACAGATTTTGCCCTTTTTCTTTGACTAGCTTATGGCACATAAGTATCTGTTATTTTGGTGCCATTGAATTATAAAAATCTTTCTAACCTGCATATAACAACTTTATCTAATAAGTAAGTGCTTTTTTTCCTGGTCAGTAGACCCTGCTTCTGCCCTTCAGCCCCTCATGAATGCATGTCCCCAGCTGAGGCTCCAGCACTGTACACACTGGACAGCTCCCAGGACATGAAGCTGAGCGTCTGGTGACCAGATCAGGCTTCAGAAGCTGCACAATGGGTCATGAGCAACATGTACCAGAACTGCAGCGTAGAACTCTTCTGTATATAGTGCCGCATAGGACTTGGTGGGTTTGCTTTTATTTCTACATGTTTTTTCATTGCTTTCCTGGAGTAAAGTTTCTCTGCTATGTATGATCAGTAAAACTGCTGCTCACATCCACACCTCTATATTCATCTGTATAGGGAGAAACACAGGAGACAAGGGGCAGTTGTTGCCCAGATTAAACAGATGACCCTAATGTCAGTATAGACCAACCAAACAAGTATGGATCATGTGAGCATTTCTAGTGATATAGATCAGGCTGTTGTAACCTTACAAAATACTTTCTGCAATTTCATATGCACAGTTGACAAGCTAGGTATATAATGAATACAATTTTTTATGTGATATGTATTTAATCTTCTAAATATAGTGATATAGAGCATGCTGGTATAACCTGGGTATATTCTATACATAATTATATATGCATATAAGTCATACATCTTCTGTATATAGTGATATGGAGCATGAACCTTGGTATCTCCTGCACATAAATATATATGTACAGCTGGTATAACCTGGGGATCAGGAGAATAGCACATTGACATAGTCATGCTGTCTTATGCTTTGTAGACTGTATAACACTCTTGCTCCTTTCCATGTAGGGTGAGGGTGACTGGGTATAACCCGGGCTCATGTTTTGTTATGTGCTGTTACCTTATCTTCTACAGCATCACGTGTTAATCACTTATGACTCAGTAGTTTCTGTTTGTCATCTAAGTTCTGTGGCTTCATCCACTACTTCATTCATCTCCCTGGAGGATCTGAGCATTCTGGCCTTGACATTGCTGTATTCAATCATGTCACATGTCCGGTAATTGCCCTTGTGGACCCCCAATGTTTAAGTGGTGTAATACATCAGGATTCCACCTACCTATTACTGGCATCTTCTCATGTGACAGAAAGATCTTTGGGCCCCTCACTCCTAGTGCCTGTGAAGATTTCGACCTACATATTCCTGTAGCAACACCCATGTCTACATCAATAAAAATCAGAAGAAAATTTCCCTTGTGGATGCCAGAAATGTGATGGGGACACTTTTTCCCGTTCACACGGACACTTCATCAAACTTTTTAGGGAATTTCATGCATCCGGGGAGATTTTAGGCTGTTCACCAAAATCTGTAAACAAGATGACTCGGTATCCGGGCGTTTCACTGCTACGGGGGATGTCACCGGTAGCCTGCCCGGACCCGTACCCTGGGGTCATTTGTTAAAAAGGGGAAATGTAAGTGGAGAAATAATAAGAATCCCGTGACGCCACCTGTGGTTTCTGATGATGGCACCAGCGATGCCGTGGGTCTCCGGGGAGGATGGTCGGGCAGCTGGATTGTATAGCTCCCCATAGGCGGAGCTGGGTCCCCGGGGTTGTAATAAGATGAAAGGCAGCAGAATAAAGCCACTGGAGGCTTAGGGACTCTGTACTGGTGTTTACTTGGAACAGTTCACGGTTCAAGTTCACAGCTTCCACAGTTCAATTGAGGGTAGCTGGCCGGGTAATCACTGAGGGGAATAAAGTCTCTTTGAGGCCCCAATAGTGTACCTTCTGTTGTCTTTCTCTTGTCCTGTTGCTTTCACTTGCGCCTCCTCACTATCCTTGCGCTGCCCTGCACAGCCCACTTGACTACCAGGCCCGTTGGGTGCTTTCAGGTACCCTTCTTCTCATCTAAGGGGCTCAACCCGGTTTGGTGTCCATGGTGGAGCTGCACGTTCTGGATGGGGGAATCAGGGCTGATAGTTCCACCCTCGACCAGCTGGTGTTGGCGGCTCAGGGATGGACTCGCCTGTACCGCGACTCGGAGCCGGTTCTCCGTGGTGGACTAGAATTCCCCCAGACCTGTCCGGTGGTCTGGCATTGGGTTTCCTCCTTCTTTCCTGGGTCGCTGTTCCTTCTAGGCGCCCTCACTGGGAGACCCCTCTAGGGCTAACTCCTTGCTTCGCTCCTCAGACTAGACTAGATCTGTCTGTTAATTCCTGCTCCTTCTACCCTAACACTCCACCCACTGGGACTGGTTCCCTAGTGACAGGTTAACCAAAAGGTCCCCTATTTAGGTGTAGGGATGCTGAGAAGAGAACCTCAGGTTGACTTCACCCTCCTCGGTGACAGGAATACTGCAAGCTCTGATGTGGGTGCAGTACCCCTACTGTGGCGCACTTACCAGTGGGGCGCTGCTTATAGTACAGGACAAATGCTGGAAACTTGCAGACTGTACAGCGTGGGGCACCCTCGTATAATAAAATGACACCCAGGGGCATAACTACAATAGGTGCAAAGGTTGTGATCGCACCCGAGCCCTGGAGCCTAGGGAGCCCCATAAGTCCCTTTGACCTATATGAAATAACCAATACTATTAAATATGCAAATGGAGTCTGTGGAGCCTCGTTTAGGAGTCTCAACACAGGACTAGCCAGATATCCCTCCAGGGAAGGACCTAGCCATGGGGTGGCTCTTTGAGGAGACCACCATAACCACCATAGTAAGTGGCCCTTTGAGTCAATATCCAGCTCTTTACGAGCTTAAAGATATGACAAGGGAATAAGAAAGCCAGGTATCCATCCATAGACAGCTGTTTCGGGGTGTTGCCCCTCATCAGTGTGGAGTAGGATTCTGGCTAGGTGGGAGCAATCCTAGTAGACCAACAACACGAAGCAATCACTGATCTCAGGGAGACCAGTCCAAGAAAACACTGCGGGCAGCCAGCTAAAGCGCACAACACAGTGGATTCCTAGGCGCATTGCCCCTGGGAATTACAAATATGCAAATAGAGTCTGGTGAGCCTCGTTTAGGAGTCTCAACAAAGGACTAGCCAGATATACCTCCAGGGAAGAACCTAGCCATGGCCCTGGTCTCCCTGAGATCAGTGATTGCTTTGTGCTTGTTAATACTATTAAAGACTTTCAATAATTGGGGGCCCATTGGAGCTTTTGCATCAGGGCCCATGAGCTTCAAGTTATGTCACTGCTGACACCTCCTAATATAGTGCCTGTCATTGAGTAACATTATGGTCTTTGAATATCACTAGGGAATACATTGTGACACAAGCATGATATTAGGCCTATACAGGCCGCACCGTCCATTGGACAGTGTGAGCCCTGTCATTCAGGCGGCAAGAGGCAGGGGGGCGGCAGTGCAGAAGGGGGCGGCGCCTCATGCAAACAGCCTCCCCTGTCATGGCGCGGCCGCTCACCCGCGCACCGCAGGTAAGCGGCGACCCGCCGGGGGACAACATAGAAGGGCGCAGCGCTGGCTTCACAGCAACCCCCCCCCTCCCGGTACTCACGGCCGCGGCGGCAATCACTGCCGCGGCTCAGGCGGCAGTGGCGATGCAGAAGGGCGGCAGCGCTGGGCTCCACTAGCACCCCCACCGTAATCGGTGCCGCGGCTCAGGCGGCAGTGGGCTTGGTGCACCCCTGGCCTATATTTCAACTACTTATGTCACTGCTTTTATATTAGGGTGAGCAAAGTTCTCCCCAAGACTACACAGCAGGGGTGTAACTACAACAGGTGCAGGGCTTGCAATTGCACCTGGGCCATGGATCCTAGAAGGCCCCAAAAGTCTCTATAGAAAAACACTAATGCTATTAAAGATTTGCAATAATTGGGGACCCATTTGGAGCTTTCGCATTGGGGCCATGAGCTTTAAGTTACGTCACTGCTTCACAGCCCAACTGTGTGGTGCTTTAAAGATAAAGAAGTGAAGCTTTTCCCTACCCAGCATTCCCCAGTGCTGTCAGGGCTCTTCATGGAGATCATATAGTATACAGTATGTCTGATAGAGCATGCGACATCCAGGAATGTGTGGAGAGCTGCTGCAGACCTGATGAGGGCCAGAGTACAGCTCACAGCTCAGCTGTCAACAATGATGACACTCGTGGGCAATGTGTGCTGATGTCATTACAAGGATGGTGTGTGAGCCATGCTCAGAGCTCCGCTAATCAGGAGGGAGATCACAAGATGAAACTACACACCACAACAACATATTTATAGAGAAAATATTAATATTGGAAAGCCACAAATTGTCATCTTCGTATAGAGAACATCTGTATAACCGTATATTGTAATATTAGTACATGTCTATACATCTTCTGTATATAGTGATATGGAGCATGCTGGTATAACCTGGGTATATTCTGTATATAATTATATATGTACAGCTGGTATAAGTTATATATCTTCTGTATATGGTGATATGGAGCATGTTGGTATAACTGGGTATATTCTGAATATAATTATATATGTACAGCTGGTATAAATTATACATCTTATACATTATTATTTATTATTATAGCACCATTTATTCCATGGCACTTTACATGTAAAAGGGGCATACATAGACAAGGACAATAGACAGTAGACAGATGTTACTGCAGGTTGTAGGCTTGTCAGAAAGGTGAGTCTTCAGGTTCCTTTTGAAGATTTCCATGGTAGACGAGAGTCTGATTGTTGAGGGAGAACTTCCAGAGTATGGTGGCTGCACAGGAGAAATCATGTATGTGGTTATGGTGAAGAGATAAGAGGGGAGTAGAGAAGGAGATCTTGAGAGGATGGCAGAAATGCGTGTAGGTGAGTACCGGGAGACCATGTCACAGATGTATGGAGGGGACAGGTTGTGGATGGCTTTGTATATCATGGTTAGGGTTTTGAACTCTAGTCTCTGGGCAATGGCATGGTAAAGGAGAGGCTGGGGAATACCAGGGAGGCAAGTGGATTAGTCATGCAGCAGTGTTTAAGGTAGATTGGAGTGGTGCAAGAGTGCTGGAGGGGAGGCCAGAGAACAGGAGGTTGCAGTAATCGAGGCAGGAGATGATAAGGGCATGTACAAATGTTTTTGCAGTTTGTACGTATACATCTTCTGCATATAGTGATATGGAACATGTGTATAACTGGTATATTGTATACATATAACAGTGTAGTAATTATAATGTATAATACAGTGTTTTATATATATATATTATATATATACTAGCTGGGTGCGATGCACAGCATCGGTTCAGAGAGCGGTCTTGACCGCAATGGCCGCTGCGCAATGCTTGCGTGTAAGGCGATCGCATGCGCTGCGGATAGGATCGCCTTAGAATGCTCACAATGCGTGCGGCAATGCTCGGGTATCAATACGCTGATCGCAGGCGACGGATCAGAGGCAAAACATTGTATTATATAATAATATATATATATATATACTAGATAATATAATTATAATAGAATAGGCTCGATGCTACTGCATCGGGAGTGCAGTGAAATGAACATGTGCCGTAGAAATAGCCGCTGGATAGTACAGTTCTCTCTCCAGAAAGAACGCTATTGTTCAGGGATTTATAGGTTGTATATGGTGACTCAGTGGATAGCACTATATATTGTGGCTCAGTGGTTAGCACTGTATACGGTGGCTCAGTGGTTAGCACTGTATATGGTGGCTCAGTGGTTAGCACTGTATATGGTGGCTCTGGATAGCAGTATGGGTCATTGGTTAGCACTGTATATGGTGGCTCAGTGGTTAGCACTGTATATGGTGGCTCAGTGGATAGCACTGTATATGTGGCTCAGTGGTTAGCATGTTATGGTGCTCAGTGTTAGCACTGTATACGGGGCTTTGTGGTTAGCCATTTACGGTGGCTTTGTGGTGCACAGTATACGTGATGGCTGTGGTAGCACAGGTAGCGCGGCTTAGTGTTGCAAAGCTATACGTGGACAGTGGTACACTGTATACGGTGGCTCAGTGGTTATCTGTATGGGGTCAGTGGTTAGCTGTATGCTACGTGGCTCAGTGGTAGCACTGCATGTGGTCAGTGGTTAGCACTGAAATGGTGGTATTGTGAGTACTGTTAAGTTGCTCAGTGGATGAGTACTGTTGGTGGTCGTGTGAACAGGTCGCGTTCCCGGTGCGGACGGGAGTGTGTGATCTGTGCGCATGCCTCCGCATGCGCACAGATCACTCATGGCGGGCAATGGGAGCGCACGGCGGTCTGCAAGCATCTGCAGACACCGTGCGGACCATTATAAAGGATAGGGCTGCGGTCTTCATGCAGAGGCTTGCAGATGCCTCCGCAGAACGCTGCGGAGGCATCTGCAAGTGTGAAGGCAGCCTTAATAGTTATTTTACCTTTTAAACTATGCTATAATGAGCTTTTGGTGAGTGTTTTGATGCTGCAGAATTTCTGCACATGTTATTATAACATGTTATTTGCATTTCTTCACATGTATTTTTATTGTGTATTTTGACGCTGCGTTTTTGTCTGTGTCATGCTATCAAACAGCTGCTTTGCCCTTGTGTGTTTCTTACCTGCGCATTTTCTGCACCCAATGCAGTCTATGGGGAATATCTGTACATAAAACTCCTCGTGTCCGCAATAGAAATTGACTTGTTGCAGATTTGATACACCGCTGGTCAGTTTACGATAAGTAAAAAGCAGAGTAAGGGAAGATTTGTATAAATCCCTTCCATCTTACTAAAACTGTAAGATGCTGCGATTTTAATGCAGCAAAAATACATAAGTGCCAAAAACTCACTATAAACTCACCGTGGGCACACGGCCTTAGGCTGCCTTCACACTTGCATTTGTGTCTGCATGGGAATGCATGCTGACGCAAACGCAGTGCAACGCAGCACATACTTATGTGAACGCAGCGGAGAATCTACTGCATGCGTTCACATTAGTATGGAGCCCGGGCAGCCAATCAGCTGTCTCTGGGGGTGCCGGGAGGAGGAGATCAGCGGCAGAGATCTCCTCCTCCCCCGAACACATCGCTGATCTCCCGCGTGTCACCTAATAGGTGATATCAGTGCAGGAGATATGAAACAGCTGATCGCTGCTTCAAATCTCCCGCGCCGACATCATCTATTCGGTGTCAGCGCGGGAGATTTAAACAGCTGTCAGATCAGCTGTATCTCCCCGCTGACACCGGTGGGAGATCAACTGTGGCTCTGCATGATCTCCGGTGGCCGCCGCTGATCACGGCGGCACTGGGAGAGATTTCAATGAGATCCGCAGCGTTCTCCTGCGCTGTCATGCGGGGGACACTGCGGATCCATTGAGATCCATGCATTGTTTTGTTGCGCTTGCAGATAAAACAAGTGCCCGCGGCCGCACAAAAAATGCAACATGCTGCGTTGTGCGCAATCCATCCGAACACAAACGCAACCGAACACAGCCAATACGCAGGCACATCGTTCCCATGTTAAACATAGGAATGCAGTGTGCAAGCGTTTGGCTGCGTTCGTACACTGCGCTTGCAAACCAAGTGTGAGGGCAGCCTTACATAGCTTGTTTGTGTCTTGTGAAGCATTCTGCAACTGTGAAATAGACTTTGTTTTTTTTAGATTACCATTCTCAGGGATCTCTGCTTGCTGTCAGTGAATGGAACAAAAGTGAAGCTGTAGCCTACAGCTGCAGGGCTTCTTACATCGTACCGGGGTAGGTAGGTTTGTATTGGAGAGAGCTCTGTGCTGCTGTTGTTTAGCTCACAGGGGAATTATGTATGTTAATAATCAGGTTTTGCCCCTTCTTCCCGGTTGATCGGCATTGTCATACAGTGAGCTTTGTTTAGTAGTGTTTATTTTCCAGTCATTACCACAGTCATGGTTAACCGCCGTGTGTGAGATTGATGTGAGTTCTCCGCTGTCTGGGAAGTAAGCTGTGTGCCAATCCCCGGGGTATGCCACAAAAAGACAGCGTGACACTCCCTTCTAATCACACCATACACAGTTCATTCAATGTGGTCATCGATATACCCGGCCATGATGGGGGCCTCCAAGGTGACGCCACATCTCACCTGGGCTATGTCAGCCACCAGACAGTGTGTATCCACATATATATATGGAGCCTGTAGTATTAGGGGTTTTCAGGTTTTCTGTAAATAAGACTTATTGTTCTATAAGGCAAAGTACTGAAACTTTCTCAGGGTAACTTCACACGCTACAGTTATGGCTGCTTCTGAAAATCCCGGCCATTCAACACTTCCATGCATGAAGGTGAGAACCAAAATCATTATAGTGTAATGGCAGCATTAAGATGACACCATCGCACCACAACTCCGCACATAATAATGCTGCGACAACAATATCATTGTGAAAATCTAAACCAGTTGGACACCAGTTGCATGTGGCGTTTTCCCTACGTTTTCAAAGAGTTTTTAGAGCAGAAACTGAACGCAATCTTGCCAAATCCTCCTCCAAATCTCAAAACTTCTCAAACCCGGAGATTCTGTTCCGTTTTTGCTCTGAAAACTCAGCAAAAAGACTCTGTGGGCTCAGAGAAATAGACTTCAATGTCAGATGCAAGTGACTGTGCCTTGCATGTTGCAAATCTGTATTTTTTGCAATGTGACCCCTAGCTTAATAAACATTTTTAACACCCCTGACAAAGCACAATGGGTGAAACGTGAACACTTGATTACAACACCTTTTATTTCTGCTTCTGCCCACTGTATGACTGTTTATTGCATTCTTAATTCCTGATCTTGTGAATTTTTATTACTTATTTACAATATTTGCTATCATTATTGTTACTGATCTCAATTTTACAATAGTAAATTGGCTAAATACATGCAGTTCTTTGTACAGGATTCCTGAAAAGTGTTTTGAAGACAACAATACCCCTTAAATTCTATGTCCTGTATATTTTATATTTATCAGTTTGGGGTCTAGAGGATTATTTTGACTTGGTTCAATTGTAACAAACCCTCAGCTGTGAGTTGTAGATCTACACACAGTTATTAGATGTTTCTGTTTAATGAGTGAAAGAAGAGATCTTAAACAGTGAAACACAAGATCTATAGAGATGTACAGCATCTCATTGGAGAATAATTCTGGCTATTTTTTTTTTATTAATCAGAAAGGGTACCGTCACACCAGGACATATCACCGCCGATTACATAGGCGACGCAGGGGAGTGGCCTATCGCTGGCGACAGCGCCACTGCGTCGGCTAGTGTAAAGGGGCGATAATGAGGCGAAATATCGCCTCTGAGTGGTCGCCTGGTTTCCCAGCACTGCTCTGAAACCAGGCGAGCACTCTGGGGCGATGTGTACACATTGCCCGATGTAACTTGGCGATCGCTGCTGGAGTTTGTGGACACCCCAGCGGCGATGCCGCCTGTAACATCGCTGGTGCATCGCCAGAGGTATCACCGCGTGTAAACACGCGACGGCGACGCTGGCGGGCACCAAAAATGTGCGTGCTCCCGTGCATCGCCGGCGATATCTCCGGCGAGGTGTCCTGGTGTGACGGCACCCAAAAGCACCTGTTACACGGGGCGATTTCGCCGCCCATTACCGAGGCGACGTGGGGTCGTGGCATATCGCCGGCATCATCGCCCCTACGTCGCCCCATGTAAAGGGGCGTTGTCACCGGTGCCGGGCGGTCGCCTGGTTTCAGAGCAGTGCTCTGAAACCAGGCGACCATCATGGGGCGATGTGCACACATTGCCCCATGTAACCGGGCGCCGGCGACCTGTCATGCGATGGGAGCCATAGGCTCCCATTGTCTGGCATCGCCGCTGGGGTTTCCAAACACCATGGCGGCGATGCCGCCTGACCGATCGCCGGCGCGGGGCTGGTGATATCGCCCCGTGTAAACGGGGGACGGAGATGCTGGCGGGACACAGATATCCCCAGCCCCGTCGCCAGGTGAGACGGGGCCCAAAGAGTCTCCCTAGTGGTTGATCATGGACTCTCCTTGCTGGTTGATCGTGGAGTCTCGTCGCTGATTGATCGTGGAGTCTCATCGCTGATTGATCGTGGAATCTCCTCGTTAGTTGCTCGTGGAGTCTCCTCGTTAGTTGATTGTAGAGTCTCCTCGTTAGTTGATCGTGGAGTCTCCTCGTTAGTTGATTGTGGAGTCTCCTCGTTAGTTGATCGTGGAGTCTCCTTGCCGGTAGATCGCGGAGTCTCCTCGTTGGTTTATTGCGGAATCTCTTTGCTGGTTGATCGTGGAGTCTCCTCACTAGTTGATTGCAGAGTCTCTCCGCTGGTTGAGCAGGGAATCTGCCCGCTAGTTGAGCATGGAGTTTCTTCTCTGGTTGAGCATGGAGTGTCCCTGCTGGTTGACCGTGCAGTCTTCCCACTGATTTATCGCAGAGTCTCCCCACTGGTTGACCATGGTGTCTCCCTGCTGGTTTATCGTGGAGTCTCCTTGCCGGTTTATCGTGGAGTCTCCTCGCATGGTTTATTGTGGAGTCTACTCGCAAGAGTCTCCCCACTGGTTGATCATGGAGTCGCCCCACTGGTTGATCGCAAAGTCTCTTCGCCGCTTGATCTTGGAGTCTCCCCGCTGGTTGATCGTGGAGTCTCCTCTCTGATTCTCTCTGCTGTTTATTTGTTTTTTAAACCAAATTACTTTGCAGTTCTGGGCAGGGAATGAGAATAGTGAGTTATGATATTGTGGTGAAGAGAGTGAAGCATTGTCACATGAGAAGATTGGATTGTGAGGATGATGGGAGTCATTCCTTGTGCTATTGCAGAATATGTTCCCACTTCTGGAAAGAATGACGAAGTGTAAAGAGTTAATACAGGAAAATGCACAGAACGATAGTTTATTCATACAGAACAGACGTGAAATATGGAAATTATCACATAACTGGGATCTGGTTAAGCTCAAGATATCCCACCATAGAGGAGAATATGGCACGTGGTCTGTGCCCAGCGTACATGACCTGCGAAGGAATGAGAAAAATCTGTGCAATGTCTTGTCAACCAATGCTCCTCACTGACCCGTTACCTGCAGATCAATGTACTATGTACTATAGAGCTGTGTACTATGCATGATGGCCTTAGATACTGAGTTTGTTAATGTGGTTCAGAAGACAGATTAGGCTTAAGGTACCGTTACATGGCACGACGTTGTTACGATGTCGTCAGCGATTTCGCGGGAGCGCGGTCGCTTTTGACATCGTTGCAACATTGCTGGTGAGATGTCACACGTACAGATATCGTGGCCGAACAACAACGACACAGCGATTCCGACATCACCTGAACAACACAGCGAGCGATGTTGGTGGTCGTTATCGTGGCGTCACACAGCACAACCCCAAGCTCAATGTGGGCGTAGTGTTTGACATAGGCATGCCAGCATTTGTTTTTCCGCACCCCTACCACTCCGATTGGTCGCCACAACTGTGTTACCGTTGGTCAGCCTTGTCTGGCAAGGTGGCGAGTACATTTAGGGTACCGTCACACCAGGTGACATCGCCGGTGATATCGCAGGCGACGCACGGGAGCGCGCACGTTTTTGGCACCCTGCCAGCATCGCCGTCATGTGTTTACACGCGGCGATACCTCCGGCAATGCTTTGGCGATGTTTCAGGCGACATCGCTGTTGGGGTGTCTAGAAACCCCAGCAGGGATCCTGTAACATGGGAACCTATAGCTCCCATCGCCTGCAACATCACCAATTGCGATGTTATACGGGGTGATACATACACATCGTCTGAGATTGGTTGCCTGGTTTCACAGCAGTGCTCTGAAACCAGGCAACCACTCTTAGTTGATTTTCCGGCTCCAAATCGCCACTCTACACAGGGCGACTCGCCGCCGATGATGCTGACTATAGGCCACGCCCCTGCGTTGCCTGCGAAATCGCCGGTATGTCACCTGGTGTGACGGTACCCTTACGCATATGCCCTTTCTACTATCTCGCCATTCAAATGTGTTGTCATTTGTTCAGGATTGTGCAAGCCAAACCGGCAGACAGGAACGCTAGTGTGTAGCAGTTTTGCTGAAACTATGTATGGCTATGTGTACATGTTGTGTTGAAGTAGGTAAGCTACAAACAACACTATGTACATATGTGTATGGATATGACGTTGCATGTATGAACTATGTGTGTGTATATATGTATGTATGTGTGTACTGATGTGTACATGTATTCTGTGTTTTGAAAATGGAAGTGTGTATGTTTGTGTACAGATACCCATGTGTAAAACCATTTATATGGACAGGGAGACACAGAGAGAACATACAGTGTGGCCCCAAGGCCTTGACCTGTGTACTGGACATTTGCAGACAATGCAGCACGGAACCTTTAATCCCATTTTTGTGTTATACCTCTGAGCACAGCCTAATGCTATGTGCTACTGCCCTTATGTAGAAAGAAAATACCGAAACAGGTTTGTCTGATCAGAACTTACATTTTTAGTGTGGCCACAAAAGTAAAAATCAACACAACACTACACAGGAAAAAGAGTTATGATTTGTGTGATTATAACACTTATCAGACAATTATGACAAAGTTAATTGCACCTATGGTAATAAAATAAAGATTTTTACAAACAAAACAAATAAACAAATACTAAAATAAAAGTTGAAAATAATAAAAAAAAAATATTTTAAAATACACCCTAAACCACTTGGTGCTGCCAGGCAACCGCCCCAGGGCCATTAAAGTAGGAGCAGTAGCTGTCTCTGCTGGACCTGCCATCCTGCTGGCTACGGCCCTGGCTCAACGGCTGAAGTGGAGCTATGCCAGAGTCATTTGCACGCCACTTCCCCGGCATGAGTTCCCCAGTTGCGGGGTCCACGGAATAAACATAACTTGCTGGTGTGTATGATGGAGCACCCCTACGACGTAGAAAGTTATGCAGCACACAACACGCCATCACTACTACATCAATAGATTCCAGTTTCATATTTAAAGGAGTATGAAACAAGCGGAATCTACTGGCCATGATCCCAAACGCGTTTTCAACCACACGACGTGCCTGGGATAGCCGGTAGTTGAAAAGGCGTTGTTCAGGGGTTAGATTCCTCTGAGGATATGGCTTGAGTAGGTTGGCGTGAAGTGGAAGACTTCATCCCCCATAAACGCAAAGTTCAGATGATCAGTGGTGTCATCATTTGTGGGCAAGTTCAGCACAACGTTCCTAAGATCTTGACCAAAGGAGGTGTGTGCCAACACACCCCCATCAGACACACGCCTGTTCATCCCCACATCCACGTAGAGGAACTCATAGTTGGCATTGACGAGGGCCATGGGGACCACACTGAAATACCCTTTATAGTTATAATAAAAGGAACCACTGTTGGGGGGTTGTGTGATCCTCACATGCTTGCCATCCAATGCACCCCCACAGTTTGGGAATTGCCACCTCTCCTGAAAGTCAGTGGCAACTTGCAACCATTCTGCGGGGGTTGTTGGAAACAGCATATAGGATGGCAGCAGACACCTCACAATGGCCTCACACGTCTCGGGGATGAGGCGGCTCAGCAGTGGCCGCGAGACAGCAGCAGAATACTGCAGGTCAGTCATCAAGCGCCCTGTTGCCAGGAAACGTAGAGTCACAGCCAACCGCCCCTCTGGTGGCACAGCTAGACGCATCACTGTGTCCTCACAGGCAATAAATGGCCGAACAGATTCCAAAAGGAACTTGAAGGAGCCCTCTGACATCCGGAGATAGTTTCTGAAGTCATGCGGATTCCTGTCCTCCAGCTGACGGTCCAGACGCATGTGAGTCAGGTTGGCCCTTTGCAGAAGCCAATGCCGAGACCACAGACACTGTGGTCTACGCCTTTGCAGCCTCTCAGATCTCTCATCCAGCAGCAAGGCCTCCTCCAACCAGGCCACAGCCACTACTACTCTATTCAGGTTCCATGAGCTATAAGCTGTGTTTCCAAATCTCTGTGTAAAAATAAATAAAAGGACTGTATGAGCACATGAACACATTGCAACAGAACATACCAACAACTAACCTATGTCCTTAGTAACATGTGTGAGGTAGCAACCGGGGAACCCGCTTGCAAAACGACAAGAACACGTGTTTATAAGGTTAACCAATGTCTACCCGTTTATTTTCACATATTAATCACATAACCCGGGTAGCATGTTTGACACATATCACATTGATTAACAACACTTTACATAAATACACCATACATTTACATTTAACATCACATAACACTTATATTGCACATAACGTTTTATAGTAACCCGGGACCTGTAACCATCTCTGTCCCCATTGGAGCTCTACTAACAGCTCCCGGGGTGGCTACGGCCTCCGGCCTACTTACACTATACCTAAGTTACAGTACGATGATGACCCTTCCGGGTTCATAACAGGGATTGGCAAACCCTAGTAACCCGTGGGGCTGCGGCCTCCGGCCTAACCACGCGTTACCCAGTACGGGAGCCCTTCTAACCCCTGCTTCTGACCTTCGTTACATACGCCTCAACGGGCCCTGTGGGTCCCAATGGCGGTACCTGCCGCCTGGCTTTAGTCCCCCAGCATGATGATATACATTCACCCGTAGTCAGGAATCCTGCCTGACCGGGTCCTTACACACCGTATGTGATCCATCATTCCAGCGTCCATGGATCACACACCTGCTCACAGCCCACATCCATGGACTGTGGCCCCTCCATGGCCCATTACAGGGACTGGCAAACCATAGTGCACGGGAACCTCTACATCCGTTACCTACTAGGAGCCCTATTACCCCTGTCTCTGGCACCACAGGCACACCCACACCATTAGAGGTCGTGGTTGAGGGATCAGGTACCCTCTGCAAGCAGCAGGGCAAGCCTCCCTCTCGTCCCAAGGACGGAACGCCTCCAACATCATCCATACCAGCTGGGTCACTGTCTCTCCACACATCGTTATACATGGCTCTTACATCTAGGCCATCATCTCACATTCAGGGCCATTGCCTAAGCCCTCATACATCAACGGGTCCTTACCGACTGCCTAGTCGGACCCAATAGCGGTTATGCCCGCCTGGCATTAATCACACACAGCTCTCTCCGTTACACGGGAACCGCTGTCTTACCGGGCACGGATCCGGGTCTCGCTACCTGGATACGGGTCCACCAAGCGTCCCCCACGGGCTCCTTTCCCGGACGTGTTTCACCCCACGCCCGGACCAGTATCCACCGGGTTCAGCCACGGCTTCCCCACCAGGTGCTATCACAACCACGGATCTTGGCACCGGCATGGAGCTAGCATGCTCCCTTCATTCACACAGCCTCTGGACTGCTCTGCACTGGGCTGGTCTCAGCTTCCATCTCAATCACAGGCTGGTAATCTCTCAATCAAACAGGTGGCCGGCTCTTATCGTGCCAGCCACTCCCACATGGACACACCCCCTCAGCTGCTAATCATCAGCTTCCACACAGCTCAGGTTAACTCCCTGTGTTCCGGGTTGTCAGCACTCACTCATCACATCCTATTCTTTATGGACTCCTCTCACTCTCACTGCCGCTCATTAGGCTCATGAACTCATTGTGTTCAGGTTGGTTCACACAGTATTACCATCACAGGAAAACCGGCCAGTGTGCACAGGATCATCCTCTGATCCTACATGTGATGTACCCCGGCCATGCGGATCATGCCGGCGGTGCCTCACATACCCCCCTCCTTGTTTACACCCGTGGGTAGGGGTTAAACACACGGCCCTGACAAGTCGGGTGACAGCGTCGCTCCTGGCTTGTGAATAAGGGTCACACACACTGCCGGCTTGTACACCGGTAAACCGTGTCCTAACCTCCCCCCTCCTTGTTCAGACCAGTGGGGGATGAACACACTGCCATAGGAGCCGGGCCACCACACAACACCTTGTGGCACCGCTCTCGGTTTGTATACCTGTGACTCCTGTCCAACCTCCCCCCTCCTTGCTTAAACCAGCAGGGGCAAACACAGTTCATAGAATCCGGATGTGGCGTTGTCTTGGCAACTTCGTGACCCCTCGGGCCACCGGAACCTTGATCACGTCGACTTTGACTTCGGGACCCCTAGGGCCGCCCGATACTTTGAGTACGACGTCTTCGTGACCTCGCCAGGTCACCGGCAAGAGGCTAGGGTGCGTCGTGCGGTTGCCCATAGCAACCAAGTCCATATAAAGTGCATCAACAGAATTGTCCATATAAGGTGCTCCGGCACCACAGCCCTCGGCTGTACCAACCCCCCTTTGTAACTGGGGTGCATTCCTCACCGGGCAACCTTGCCCGCATTCTCCACCATATGTGAGGTAGCAACCGGGGAACCCGCTTGCAAAACGACAAGAACACGTGTTTATAAGGTTAACCAATGTCTACCCGTTTATTTTCACATATTAATCAAATAACCCGGGTAGCATGTTTGACACATATCACATTGATTAACAACACTTTACATAAATACACCATACATTTACATTTAACATCACATAACACTTATATTGCACATAACGTTTTATAGTAACCCGGGACCTGTAACCATCTCTGTCCCCATTGGAGCTCTACTAACAGCTCCCGGGGTGGCTACGGCCTCCGGCCTACTTACACTATACCTAAGTTACAGTACGATGATGACCCTTCCGGGTTCATAACAGGGATTGGCAAACCCTAGTAACCCGTGGGGCTGCGGCCTCCGGCCTAACCACGCGTTACCCAGTACGGGAGCCCTTCTAACCCCTGCTTCTGACCTTCGTTACATACGCCTCAACGGGCCCTGTGGGTCCCAATGGCGGTACCTGCCGCCTGGCTTTAGTCCCCCAGCATGATGATATACATTCACCCGTAGTCAGGAATCCTGCCTGACCGGGTCCTTACACACCGTATGTGATCCATCATTCCAGCGTCCATGGATCACACACCTGCTCACAGCCCACATCCATGGACTGTGGCCCCTCCATGGCCCATTACAGGGACTGGCAAACCATAGTGCACGGGAACCTCTACATCCGTTACCTACTAGGAGCCCTATTACCCCTGTCTCTGGCACCACAGGCACACCCACACCATTAGAGGTCGTGGTTGAGGGATCAGGTACCCTCTGCAAGCAGCAGGGCAAGCCTCCCTCTCGTCCCAAGGACGGAACGCCTCCAACATCATCCATACCAGCTGGGTCACTGTCTCTCCACACATCGTTATACATGGCTCTTACATCTAGGCCATCATCTCACATTCAGGGCCATTGCCTAAGCCCTCATACATCAACGGGTCCTTACCGACTGCCTAGTCGGACCCAATAGCGGTTATGCCCGCCTGGCATTAATCACACACAGCTCTCTCCGTTACACGGGAACCGCTGTCTTACCGGGCACGGATCCGGGTCTCGCTACCTGGATACGGGTCCACCAAGCGTCCCCCACGGGCTCCTTTCCCGGACGTGTTTCACCCCACGCCCGGACCAGTATCCACCGGGTTCAGCCACGGCTTCCCCACCAGGTGCTATCACAACCACGGATCTTGGCACCGGCATGGAGCTAGCATGCTCCCTTCATTCACACAGCCTCTGGACTGCTCTGCACTGGGCTGGTCTCAGCTTCCATCTCAATCACAGGCTGGTAATCTCTCAATCAAACAGGTGGCCGGCTCTTATCGTGCCAGCCACTCCCACATGGACACACCCCCTCAGCTGCTAATCATCAGCTTCCACACAGCTCAGGTTAACTCCCTGTGTTCCGGGTTGTCAGCACTCACTCATCACATCCTATTCTTTATGGACTCCTCTCACTCTCACTGCCGCTCATTAGGCTCATGAACTCATTGTGTTCAGGTTGGTTCACACAGTATTACCATCACAGGAAAACCGGCCAGTGTGCACAGGATCATCCTCTGATCCTACATGTGATGTACCCCGGCCATGCGGATCATGCCGGCGGTGCCTCACACATGTTACCCCTAAAGTAAATAGTTGTATGGCTTAGGCTACTTTCACATTACGATTTCTCTAAATCTGATGCTGTCCGATATAAATCGGACAGCATCGGATCCAAACTGATCTCTGCAATCGGATGCCAAATAGGCATCCGAATCCTACTTTTTGCAGGATCAGTTTGGGCTGTCACGTAGCTCCCCATCCTCTCCCTCCTGTCATCTTGCTGCCCCCTGCGGCCCCCCCGTTTTGCCCTAGTGTCCCCCTACTCTCTCCCTACTGTCCCCTGCTGTGCCCTCTCATGTGCCCCCCTCCTGTGCCCTCTCATGTGCCCTCTCCTGTGCCCTCTCATGTCCCCCCTCATGTGCCCCCTCCTGTCCCCCCCAACATAACAAATGTTTATTCTCACCTTCCAGCGCTCCCTCGGCGTCTCCAGCTGCAGCCGATCGGGTGTACAGGACCTGTGAGGACGTCAAGAGCGTCAGCGGTTACTGCGGTAACCGGTCATGTGACCCGATCAGCTGATCGGGTTCTGACATCATCACAGATCCTGTTACCGAGCGGCTGCAGCTGGAGACGCCGAGGGAGCGCTGGCAGGTGAGAATAACGATTTTTTATTTTTAAACACTTGATTTAACTTATATTTAACTTCTGCAAAGTATGTATATACATTGCAGAAGTTAAATTAGGCGGCACACAATAGTTTTAGTGTATTGAGCATGTACTGAGCATGCTCAGTACACTAACATCGGGTCCGAGGAGACATCAGATGTTTCCTCGGACCCTTCTCCATAGGGCCCCATGTTATAGGGATCGGATCAGATCGGATGTGCACTAAATGCCATCCGATTTGGTCCGATCCGAGTCTGTCAGATTTTATTTTCGGTGCAAAAATCGGTGCAGGCTCCGATTTTTGCACCGATAAAAACATCGGACAGACTCAAAATCGGATGGCATTTAGTGCACATCCAATTCGGTCCGATGCCCATAGGGCTGCATGGGGCCAAATTCGGATCCGATGCTGTCCGATTTTCATCGGACAGCATCGGATTTAGACAAATCGTAGTGTGAAACCAGCCTTAGATGTAATGTGAAATCTGACAGAAATCATTGCGCCATTGATCAGTGAACGCACTACAGTGTGCCTTAAAACACAAGACCTATATTAAATATGATCACCCATGCTACTCGTCTTCTGCACACAACAACTCATGGACATACAGAATGGGTGTAGGGCCCCCATATGCTACCCATGGATGGCTATGTGCAACCTCAAGCACAACAAAGGAAGGCAAGGTCATGACTACCTGGGAAGTGGTGACCCAACATTACACATTACAATAGAGGTATGGTATCAGATGCATGGGTATGTACATATACATGTCATAGGCTGGTTTCACAATGCAGAACCAGATAAAGATTTACGGCAATTTCAACACCACACTCGGGTTTATAAATGCATATACGTTTTTATTATTAATTAGATCAAGTCACACAAAGATAAAACCATCCCCTAAAACAACCCAAGACAGTGTGGATACAGTTATATACTCATAATTACAGGCTTGTATACCGTAACAGTACAATCAAGACTATACCAGCATAAGATGGGTTTCAAATTTTGCATTGATTCATATACCTCCTTTCTCCCCTTTCATGCCCTCACTTGAAGACAGCGATACAGAATTGTATATTATAAAGCCATACCATACCCATCCTATTGCACATCTACCCATAACAAGATTGTCTGCATACCGTACTACACTGCCAGCACCTCAACATTTCGCTAAACGCCCCCCACGCCCACTATCTCTGAGCTCAGCACTTGGGCCAAAAGGGTGCTGTTTAACCTTGAACAAAGACCCAGCACTGGGATTGAACAGATTGTGACCAAGCGGGTGTCCAGGCTGGACCCACTACCACGTCGTTAAGTGGAGAGGGTCCTCCTTCTCACCCTGGACGTGGCCGAGGATGGGACACTGACCCCCGGAACCATACTGGCTGAACCCCCAGAACAGCCACTACTGTCCCAGTATCAGAGGCCGCCTATGTATGTGCCTGGACAAGCTCCTGATATGCGGAGGGGCCCCAGACCACCATACCCTCTGCATAGGCCGTAACAATATTCCTACAGGAATATGGTGCCGGAAGCCTCGTCAGGTCCTGCAGCTGAATATGCCCCTAATGAGACACACTACCACAACACGTAATGTATGTCATACAGGTTTTTTTTTGCCATTCTTCAACTACACGGTACGTGTAATTTTTTGGTTTCCTTTATTAAAAAACAAAACACAAACAACGTGTGTCGTGTTGATGTGTTCAAATTGCATACTTCTAATGTTGCCTACTAAAGGTGGTTGAAGGTAATTTGGCCAAATGAGTAACACCATCAGGCCTCTTCAACATTAGGACATGGTCAGGTCTAGGAGTGACTGTCCATGACCAAGGTTTTTGTGTTTTTTTTTTTCCAATGTAGTACTCCGGCCTACATGTGTGTTCAAGGTCTAAGCAAGCCCTCTGAAGCTGTAGGTGTTGAGGGCCGCACACATTGCTTATTTGTAGCATTAACATTACATTTGTCATTAGTAATTCCAAGGACCAAATGACAAATGTATATGTGCATCAACAAACATGCACTTTGTGGGGCCCTTGAGCCCTGGAGTTTGTAAGCGCTGCTGTAAACACATGTACCTGTACTCTCACAATTTGAACACAATCCCCCTGTGTTGTTGATGCGTAAGCCAATACCATGTTTTTGTGTACACGTGTGTAACCATTGATGCTTAGAGAAAGATTATGGAGCCAATTATAACATTTTTAACTTTTTTTTTTTGTCAGCATTTGCATTATTGGCCAAGTGGCTCTTTTTTTTTTTTTTCGGATGGAGGCTTTGTTGGGCCAATAATATGTGGGCTTTTGGCCTTTTTTGGTTGGTAAATACTTTAAAAACCATACACACAAAACACACAGTCAGCCACGGTCTGGTGCCAGCGGATGAACCGGCTGCATGGTGGGCAGCAATGAGTCTCTGGATGAGGCCATCCAGGCGTTGGAGGTCCGCCAGAGCCCATTGGTGGGCCTCAACCAGGTCCCCCAAAGATGGTACACCTATAGTGTCAACACAAAACTGTCAGTAACATGCACAGGTCTTGGTTTAAATGCTATGTGAAAGTGTCATGGAATTTACAGTTTAAGTCATCCTCTATGTTTGCCCTTGTGGGGTCTGCGGAGGGGCTCAAGGCCCATCCGCCTGCTGCAGCTTCTCTGCCTTCAGACACAGCACAACAAACATAAGATGAGCCATGTCAACATTATGTAATTGGGCAAATAAACAATCACATTGACAATGTAATTCGGGATTTTTGGACACTTACCAGAAGGCGACATTCCACCATGCTCACTGGGGGCCTGTGGGGACCATTCTCCCACAGTCATGGACCCTGATGTTTCCACTTTGGTGGATGGGTGTCCAGTGGTGGTGGTGTCCCCTCTGCCAGGGGTGAGGATGGGGTGGTGGGTGGTGAGGTGGCAGCTGCTGCTGGTGGTGATGGCGGTGCAGAGGCTGGAGGGGTGGCGGATGGGGACTTTGCATCTGAAGCAGCTGGTGATGCCGGCTGCTCAGGACGCTCCTCCTTACCTGTTTCAAAACATATTCAAGTTAGTATGAGGGCCCCAAAAGATAACACAGTACCAAAACTCAAGGCCATGGAGTTTGTGGCCAAATTAGACACTTTATGGTAACTTCACATGTTTTGACCCAAGGGGGAAGTGATGTGATCTTTAAATTTTAAACTACTAACAACATATTTGTGGGAGCAGTAGGAGGGTCCTGGGCATGCAGCACAGAGAGGTTTTGACTATTGGGCCTATAAGTTGGTGTGACACACACATTAACAACATTAAGCTTGTTTGCCATCACCTTTTGTAAGGACATTTGTAATAGACATATCCACAAATTAACAGCACAACACGTAAAGAATATTTGTCACCATAGTGACCCTTCATTAGCCATCATTGACGACAATATAAAGAAGATCACCTGACAGTCACTGTGTGTATAGTTGGCCATGTGGCAGAATACAGTGAATTTATGGGAACACTACAAATGTGGCCTATGTGAAGCAGGGTATGAGCTGGTGAATCCAAGCCAGGAGGCCCATATTCACAGTGTGTCTGATGTGGTGCCTAAAAAAATCAGACAATATGCACATGCTGCCTTCAGGATTAATACACAGATATGTGTGTTAGTATTTTAATTAAACAACAATGTATTAAATGTTATACACATGAGTCTAGGCTGGGCCTTCATGCACTTCTCTGCACCCCCTGCCATGCACAGTGATAACGCATGTTCATCATCAATTCAGTGTCACTATCACACTTCCATGTGTTGTAATTAGTGTCTATTGTGTTGTAATAAAGCATGTGTCTATGTGGTGTTGTCAAATAATCACCAGGCATCCTCTGAATCCGTTCCCGGATGGTGGCCATGCGGTCCCTGGCCTTATATTTGAGGTCCACTATCTTTCTTCTTATTTGTAGTGTGATCCTCCCCAGCCTCCAGCCTCCTCAGAAGGGCCCTCTGGATTTTGAGCAGGATGGCCTGCTTATAGAGGTGTGGGTGCTGTTTTGGAAACTCGCACCAATAGTCCGTGTGATCGCACAGGTTCATGAGGAGCATCAGCTCCGCCTCGCCCCAGGGTGCGGATCGCTGTGTGGCAGCCATCTTTATGGTGTGGAAGGAAACGCAGTAGTAACGCAGGGCTGAACGTACTATGACGTAATGATGTCACGACGCACGCTGGTTACGGCGAGGACACTTCAGCGTCCGCAAAGGAAGGGGCCCGCACAGAGACTGTGGAGCCTTTTCCGTAACGCCGCGGGTTTCAAAAATCTCACACTGTGACGCTCGTCCGTACTCCATGCTTCAATGCCTGGATCCCTAAGCACTCCTGACAGATGAGGAATTGGACACATTGGCTCAAGTAGTATGGACCAGATTGCAGCGATTTGGCAGTGGTTAACTGACTTTTGTCCATTTTGTGCCCTGACACACGTCTGGTCACAGGTGGGAAGCTGTCTCTTCCCATACCATACAGATTATTGTTACCTTTTGGACTGCGGCTTTTGCACAGAACCTCCTATTACCCGGAGACCTCAGGAGGATTGTATTTTATTAGGCCTCCAAAAAAATACACCTAAACAGGGTTAATAATTTCCTGGTTGCCAGATATAGAACATGAAGGCACGCCTGTTTATTGTAAGAGAGAGGTGATACATCTTCGGAAAAATACTGTGGAGATGACACATCAAAGATAAAAAGCAATTACTTCTCATATGCAGGAGAGAGGACGAATAATTGGCTCATATTCCACATCCCAGGAGGGTCCAAGACTGTGACTAGTGTTTCTCAAGCTCCAGTCCTCAGGGTCCCCAATAGATCACATTTTTGGGATTTCCCTAGCATTGTACAGATGATGGAATCATTATCAAGACATCAGAAATTGCTACATTTTCTCTCGAACCTGGTGTTTTTAGTTACCAAACTCACCAGTGCGCTCTTTTTTTTTTGTGCAGAATGTACTAAACTGTTGCTTTGGCCTCTTCTAACATTTCTGCTATCTGCCTGATGTATTTAGACTTTTTTTCAGCTTAATTATTGTCTGTTTGTCTTCCCAGTAAGAGCTCCTTTGATCGCATGTTGTGGGCTCACAGCAACAGCTTCCAAATGCAAGTGCTGCACCTGGAATCAGCTCTAGACCTTTTACTTGCATTCATTGATGATGGATTAATGAGGGAATAACCCATGCAGCCCATTAAAAATCTTTTGAGGTAATTTTGAGTCAGTCCTAAGGGCAATTTCTCTAAAAGTAACTTAGGCTAAATTCCTATGTCCAGCAATCATTTGTTAGAACAGATCCTGCAGTGATCCATCGACAAAAAAAATGTTTTTTGCCAATTTTGAAAAAAATTGATTTCTGCATGATTCGTTTTTTTAACGTTGGAATCTATGGAGAACAGATCTGCTAACTGATTGCTATTTAGCCTCTGTTTTTCTTTCACTTGTAAAAGATCAATTTTTTCCTTACAGGATCAGTTTCAAATGGAAGATAAATGCTAATTGGTTAACGGATCTGTGGCACCCCATGGGTTAATGTGCCACAATAACAGCACATGGGTTCTCTCCCCCACTACACACTGACAAACACTACCACCTCTGGGCAATAGGGGGAGCACCACCTGCTCCCTTATATACTCTTGCCCACGAGGAAGAGCTCAGACCGTTCAGCACGGTGCAGTGCTGTGAAGAGGAGCTTATTGAGAGCAGAGTTAGCTCAGTGCAGACCTAGCAAGGGTCAGAGGAAAAGGAGAACGAAAGACAGAGAAACACATCTGGGAGCTGGAGTGACACCATCACTTGCCCCAGAAGTACGCACAGAGACGGACACCGGATCCGGTACTGTGTCTGGCACCCACAGCACAGTGAATCCAGGAACAGTGGGATCTCTAGATGCCCCCTAGTACCAGAGTGAAGCAACACGGAGGGGTCAGCACAGCATAGAGGACCCAAGTTGCCTAGCCAAGTGGTACCAGCAGAATACAGAGAGACGTGAGGAATCCCAGCAGCTTAGCTAGAAGCAGCAGCCCAGGACACACACACAGTGCAGCACAAGGAAGCCAACGACCCGGACAGGGTGTGGGGAGAGAGCTCAGCCCCATTACAGACTCCGTGGACTATAATCTGCAATAATATCAGCAGTAAAGCCTTGGAAAACAGCTTTGGAGTCTGTGTATTGATTGCGACCTTTGCTCCAGATTCAGCACAGAGACAATTCCTCCCTACAGATCCAGCCTGTCAGCTCTGCAGCATCAGGAGAAGGCTACTTTCACACTACGATTTTTGTAAAATCCGATGCTGTCCGATATAAATCGGACAGCATCGGATTCTTCTAATGCCTGGAATCGGGTGCCAAATAGGCATCCGATTCCGACAGAAAATAGGATGCCCGCCCTCCTGTCAGATCGCTCCCTGAGAGCTGTCAGTCTCTCCCCCGGTCCTCTTCTTTATCCCCTGTGTCTCCCCTCTTGGCCCCCGGTCCTGTGTCTCCCCTCTTGGCCCCCGGTCCTGTGTCTCCCCTCTTGGCCCCCGGTCCTCTCATCCCCTGTGTCTCACCTCTTGGCCCCCGGTCCTCTCATCCCCTGTGTCTCACCTCTTGGCCCCCGGTCCTCTCATCCCCTGTGTCTCCCCTCTTGGCCCCCGGTCCTCTCATCCCCTGTGTCTCCCCTCTTGGCCCCCGGTCCTCCTATGCGTCCTCCTCCTCTCCTCTTGTCCTCCTCCTCTTGTCCTCCTCCTCCTCTCCTCCTCTCCTTTCTCACCTGTCCACGACTCCTGCACGGTCCCTCGCGTCTCCGGTGCCTTGCTGTTCTGTCTCAGTGCTGCCAGGACCTCTCGTGATGTCACAATCACATGACTGCCGGCTATTGGTTCCTGGCAGTCATGTGATTGTGACATCACGGCAGGTCTTATCAGCACAGACGGCAAGATACCTGGAGACACCGGAGATGCCGGGAGACGTCGGGGGCCTCGTGGACAGGTGAGCATAGATTTTTTTTTATTTTTAATTAACCCATTCATTCACTTTTGGAGCGATTTTAGTGTACTGAGCATGCTCAGTACACTAAAATCGGTCCGAGGAGACATGAGATGTTTCCTCGGACCCTTCTCCATAGGGCCCCATGTTAAGTTGATCGGGTCGGATCGGATGTGCACTAAATGCCATCCGATCTGGTCCGATCCGAATCTGTCAGATTTTATTTTCGGTGCAAAAATCGGAGCAAGCTCCGATTTTTGCACCGATAAAAAAATCGGACAGATTCGGATCGGACCAGATCGGATGGCATTTAGTGCACATCCGATTCGGTCCGATGCCCATAGGCATACATGGGGTCCGAAAATCGGTCCGATGCTGTCCGATTTTCATCGGACAGCATCGGAAATGCTAAAATCGTTATGTGAAAGCAGCCGAAGAAGAGAATTGCAGTGTCTACCAAACGTGAGTGTGTGTCCTCCAACCCTTCTCCACCATCTATAACCCCAATAGACTTTAAACCCTTACTGCCCCGGGGGATACAGTTCCCCCCACTGGAACTATACCATCCCCGCTGCCATTCCATCACCCCCGGAGGTTCTGCAGCAGCGGCGGCCCCCATAACTGGCCGCACCAAGTGGGTGGCGTCACCCGTGACAATCCCCTTGTAAATAATTCCCCCCTTTTATTGTGAGGGCCCAGGGACACGGTCCGGACCAAGCTACCCGTGACATCCCCAGTACCGTCCGGTCCGGCACCGAGTACCCCAGTCCCGCCTGGGGCTCCACAACCTGGCGTCACGAACAGGATCTACCCGGTCCAAAAGAATTGGACCCTGTGCGCCATCTGAACTGTATATTTGAGAATCCGCCATTTTGGAGCGCGCGGGAAAAGAAAGGGGGCGGTACCCTGCATTGGCACGAACCCAGCCTCCTCCCTTGGTGCTGACGACATCCGGCGGGGAAGGAGATCCCTGCTGCGCCCCGGAACCTCCCAGAGACATCCGGACGGAAGCGGAAGGCGGAGGGCGCATAATAACTAAGGGGGCCCAAGATGTCGCAGGCCGATGCACAAGACGGCGACGGAGCAGCCGGTGGAGATGCAGCACCGGGTCAGCCAGTAGCGTCCGGCGGTGCAGCGGCGCAAGGAACAGCATACATAATGCCATTCCTGATGCCGTATACTCCGGGGGCAATGTGGCTGCCCCAATACTCCGGTGAGCCTAATACTTTAACTGACTTTATGCAAAAGATTAAAGAGTACTATGTGATGTATCCCCTCACTGAAGCCCAGCGTGTAGGAATGATAATGGGACAGTTAACGGGCAATGCACGGCGTGAGGTGGCGTCCTGGCTGGACACAGATAAGGACACTGTGGAGCATCTAGCGGCCAGACTGAAAGCAACTTTTGAATCTGCTGTTGATGCCCGGGCTAAGATGAGGTTCTTTGCATGCCACCAGAAACCTAAACAGAGTGCCAGAGACTTTGCCTTGAACCTGCAGGAAGCACTCAAAGCCCTTAAGCTGGCAGAACCTGCTTTAGCCCCGGGAGCTGATAAAATGCTATTTGACCAATTCATAGAGGGCCTCCATTCCCTTTCCTATCGAGGACAGTTAAGCATGGTACTGCTGCAGAACCCTGACATGACATTTACTGAGCTGAAAGATAGAGCTATCCGTCTGCAGCAGCTGGAAGAGCCAAGGGAATTAACATCTGTGCTTGACACTACAGCAGCACCTCAGCAGGCGGCAGCGCCAGCGACATCTGCTATGTCAACGACCGCTGCTGAGGCCGGGGAATATATCTCAAATGCAGCCTGCAAAGTAAGTGTGCTCAAACTACACACACAATTGACTTTACTCCTTCCCCGGGGGATACAGTTCTCCCCACTGGAACTATACCATCCCCGCTGCCATTCCATCACCCCCGGAGGTTCTGCAGCAGCGGCGGCCCCATTACTGGCCGCACAAGTGGGTGGCGTCACCCGTGACAATCTCCCTTGTAAATAATCCCCTTTTATTGTGAGGGCCCAGGGACACGGTCCGGACCAAGCCACCCGTGACATCCCCACTACCGACCGGTCCGGTACCGAGTACTCTAGTCCCGCCTGGGGCTCCACAGATCCGTTTCCATAGACTCCAATGGTAAAAAACGGATCCTGCAGAAATCAGTTTTTTTGCAAGTGGATTGCTTTTGTATCTAGTGTAAGGGATGATTTCTGCCCATATGAACTACTTTATAGGCAAGTTTTCCTTGCAGTCCAATACAATCTGAATCCTCAGGCATGAAAATGTACAGTTTAGGTTAGTTTCACATTTGCAGGGGGATGCAGGAATTGACAAACTGGATGCTCCCGAACCGGTATTATCACTGATCAGTCTCATGGATCAGTGATAATACTGGTGCATGAACATCCCGCTGCATCCAGTTGCGTACCTATTTCTGCCAAATCCGGTTATAAATGATATGCCCCCCAGTGGGTGTGTCATTTAGGACTGCGTTCTGGGCACATGCAGACCAAAAACCCAGATTCAGCATCTGGATCCAGTGGGATCCGGAGTCCACCGGATCCAGGTTACATAGGGACACATTTTAATGTAACCCAGAGTGCACCTGATCCGAGTGTTCCTGTTTTTTGTCATGGAGACTAAATTCACAACAAAATGTGTGTTTGGTCTCAGTGCAAAAACTGATGACAGCCAGATCAGGGGAAGAACTGCATGCACCCACAAGTGCAAAATGGATACGGGTGCACCCAGTTTAAGCTGGATACACACGGATGCCAAAAAACAGCTGTGTGAAACCGGCCTTAGGCTGTGGTCACACATAGCAATCCATTTTTGGAAGTGTTTTCCAAGCCAAATCCGTTTTTCCTAGGCTGCTTTTTGTGCCTCCTGAGCCCCTAATGTTTTTGGCACTTTGCCATTTTTTCCATAAACAATGCTCTAAAAAACAGATCCGTTTTCCCATAGGGCCCCATGTAAAAAAAAAAAGGTCCGTTTTTTTCCAGCACCCAAAATCATTGCTTGCAACATTTTTTGGACCCTGGGAAGAGGTCTTCAAAAACGGAATGACCCATAAAGCACCCCATCCATTAATTGACCGTTTTTTGGACGTAAAAAAAAAAGACTTGTTTACATGGATACCAGCTCCCAAAACGTTCCCAAAGCAAAACCGGCTGGCAAGTGTGACCACAGCCTTACTCTGGAGAAATGTCCATCTCAGAAGCTGAAGGCCAAAAGATGTGAATCCAGGACCCCTATTCTGACTATCCTGTGGTCAGTTCTAGGACACACAAGTCCCTCTATAGCACTGTTTCCCAAACTCCAGTCCTCAGGGCCCCTCACAGGTCATTTTCCAGGATTTCCTTTTTAGTGCAACAGTTTAGTACATTCTGCACAAAAAAAAAAGAGCGCACTGGTGAGTTTGGTTAACTAAAAACACCAGGTTCGAGAGAAAACGTGGCAATTTCTGATGTCTTGATAATGATTCCATCATCTGTGCAATGCTAGGGAAATCCCGAAAATGTGATCTATTGGGGGCCCTGAGGACTGGAGTTTGAGAAACACTAATCTAGAGTCTCGGACCCTCCTGGGATGTGGAATATGAGCCAATTATTCGTCCTCTCTCCTGCATATGAGAAGTAATCGCTTTTTATCTTTGATGTGTCATCTCTGTCTGTCAAAGGCAATATCATTTATCACCTATCTATGGAGTAGATGGGCAATCTATGATTACTGAAGGATCAGGTGCTGAGTTCAAAATCCTGTGTGTATGAAGCAGTAGTATGTGCAACCAGACAGTGAATGGAGAAGTGGATGTGACCCGCCCAGGGGTCTATGGGAACTCAGTATCCGGGCGTTTACTGTAAGGGGGATGTCACTGGTGGCCTGCCTGGACCCGTACCCTGGGATCACTTAGATAAAAGGGGAAAATAACGCCACCTGCAGTTTCTGGTGATCTCAACAGCGCCGCTGTCAGACCACCGGGGATGGTGGTATTGCAGCCAGTTGATAACGCTCCCTGCAGGCGGAGCGGGATCCTCGGGGCAGTGTAGCTGCTGTGCTGGTTGTCGTGGTAGCAGCTCTATGGATTACCTCAATAGAATAAGACTCCGGAGGCTTGCTGACTCTGTACGGGTACTTTACTGGCAACAGTTCTCAGCAGTTCAGGTACACAGTTACACAGTCTTTGGCGGATAGCTGGCCGGGTAGTCACTGGGGAGAATAAAGTCTCTTTGAGGCTCCCAGAGTGTTCCTTCCATAGTACCTTCACTGTCCTCTGTGTCTTTACTTGTGCCTCCTCACTTCCTTGTGCTGTCCTGCACAACTCACTTGTCTACCAGACTCGTTGGGTGCTATGAGGTACCCTTCTTCTCTAAGGGGCTCAACCTGGTTTAGTGCTTCTGGTGGGGCTGCGCGTTCTGGATCTGGTCAGGGCTGCCTCGGGCACACCTGCGACCTACTGGTATTGATGGCTCAGGGTTAGACTCGCCTGCACCGTGATTCGGAGCTAGTCCCCTGTTGTGGACTAGGATTTCCCCGGACTATGGTAAGGTCTAGCACTGGGTTTCCTCCTTCTGTCTGGGTCGCCGCTCCTTTTGGGCGCCCTCCCTGTGGTGTCCCTGTAGGACTTGTTCTTCAGACTAGACTACTCCGACTCACTAACTCTCTGTGTGGTTCCCACTCCTTCTACCCTAACGCTCCTCCCACCAGGACCGGGTACCCTGGTAACGGGTGGCCAATTGGTCCCCCATGTTAGGTGTAGGGATGCTGAGATTAGAGCCTCAGGTTGACTTTACACTCCCCAATGACAGGAATACTGCACACTCAGTTATGGGTGCAGTACCCCTACTGTGGCGCACTGACCAGTGGGGCGCCACAGATGCACGTGCTCACTAACTCTCCATTCACACAGTGAAATTTCACACTCCTATTCTCATGATTAGTGATTGGGTCCCCATCAATCAGACACCCCCTATCCTGTGTACCCTGATTATGATTTTTTGGGAGAACTCTTTCAATATTACCTAGTTTTGGGACTTCCCTATAATCTGATACTGATATAGATCTGAGTGATACCTTTTGTATATATCATTTTCAGTGCCTGCAGCTCTGCTATTAAGGCCCCGTCACACACATCAATGTCGCGAGCGATCTGATCGCTGGCGACATTGATGGCTGATTGCTGGTGAGCCTTCACACAGGCAGACTCACCAGCAATCAGTACCAGCGAGAACGCTGGTATCCATGTAAACAAGCGGGTAACTAAGCACATGGATACCAGCGTTCTCACTGGGAGCTGGTATCCATGGTAAACAGTGGGTAACTAAGCGCCGCGCGGCGCTTAGTTATCCACTTGTTTACATGGATACCAGCTCCCAGCGCTTGCCAAGAAGCGCTGGGAGCGGGCTGATTGTGCGTCTCCCGGTGTCACATGCAGCGATGCTGCGTGTCCACCGGGCGACCATCGCCAGGTTTACGGACCTGTGCGAAAACCTGGCGACCATCAACCAGCGATATATCGCTGGTTGATTCACCATGTCACACGCGACAATATCGCTGCAACGTCATGTGTAGCAGCGACATTGACAGCGATATTGACGCGTGTGACGGCACCTTTGGGGGATTGCTGTGATCAGTCTATTGTAGTCTGAAATCCACCACCTGCCTAACCACATGTTCAGTGTGTGGCTCTATCCGTCCCCAATACTTTACACTGCAGATCTGCTTGTTCGGATTGGCTGCTGTGGGAACGCACAAACCCAGCAGAAACTGTGTGCACAGAGATCTGGCACAGAATATATATGGAAAGAAATTATTTTAAATTATGGGGAGGGGGTGTCAACATTCACAGTGAGTTTTTTAGGAATGAATAGGATGGTTGGCCCTGGAGCTTACAGTCGTCTTGGGTTGTCTTCCATCCAGTATTACATTATAGACTGGCTCCCTAACAGGCTGCAGCCACCCCTTGTGCCCACACAGTGACGCTTGGTGAGGACGGTGTTGTTTTTGGTGTGGGTGTGTTGTCAGGGTTCACACAAACCCCTATTGTCTCTCCCGGTGTGCAGCCTGGATTCTGATGCTCCTGTATTCCTTGTAATAACAATTATTCCCTTTATATAGGAGAAATGGGACCTGGAGGAAAGAATGTACGGAGGACTGGTACATGGGAAAGTGCAGCCAAACCTCACACTGTGCAGTAATGGTCCTCGAGTCGTCTCCTTCTAACACACATATCATGCAACCAATATAATGGCATGAGAGGATCATCACCCAGCTTTCCCAGGCTCCTGAATAGCATCTGTCAAGTTCTTAAACATACAAGAACATCTCCTGGGAAAACTGGGTTACAGAATTGTCCTTTATACATTTCCCAATTAAGAGGAAAATTATCTGTTTTTCCCTGGCTTCCTAATTTCAAGTTTTCAAATGGTCTAGGACAGTGCAGTGGTCAATGGAAAACTTAGTGGTCCCGTTCCTGGCTAGATATGTGTTTTAAAGAGGGTGGGGGTGTACAACGCTTGTTTTTGGGATAGTGTGACTTATTTTTCCCATGCCACAAGACAACCATTGTGGCACCATGTGCGCTCCTGTCAGCAGCCATACTGCTCCAGTCATGATGTCATTACTTAGATTTATTGCTTATCATCACCCCGGGGCACAGAGCGCTACACCCATCTCCAGCCATATTCCCTGCCACTCTGTGCCAATGTCACCTCCATAAAACATGACTCATGTGTACTAGAACAAGCCTCAGCTTGGCCAAAACCGTCCCAGCCCTCCTTAATGCTCCCTACCCCCCAAATCTGGTCACTGAGTTTGCCCAAACCAGTTTTTCCATAACACGGAAAGCCAAGTAATCACTTATGTAGCTATAAGGATGAACTCGCTGGAGTCTGGTCCTCTTACTCATGTAGAATACTCATCACATATCCGTCTCATCCACATAATGTCTATTTCTTTTGGACCATGACTAACCAGCCACTAACCTCGTATCACGGGGGAAGGTTTCCTGTTACTTTCATTACCATGATCCATCTTATGTCAAATGTTGACAACCAGCTGCAATAGGTTCATAGAGTTGTCGGCTATATTTAAAAAAAAATATGTATTGATATGATCAGTTAACGCCCCCCCACCATTATCTCAAGAACGGGGCATTATTGTAACGCCGCTATCAGTGAAGAGGTAGTTGGAATCCCCACACAATTGAATGAGAATCCGGCCACATCTCACTGTCAGTGGCTCCATTTCAAGCATAACCGGCGTTTACATTTTTATTTAATAATAATGTAGAGCAAGACATTTTAGTAAACATTCAAATATACTTTATCAGAAAATTCTGGTTGAAAACCATTCATACAAATTCCACAAGGTGTCCTCACTACACTGTGTGTGAAGCGGACATATGTTCATTCTCAGTCAGATCCATCTTCACACGGGGCATATAACCATATAAGGGAAAGGGGACGTGGCCTACACTGCTGTCTACAGCTGGGGAGGAAACAATGTAACAGATTAGCTCAGCATACAGGACAGTTGCAATGTGAAAATGCCAGGATCAGTGTAAACTCCTCTTTCCTTGGCACAAGCTTCTGATCTGTTCTCTTCCTCCTTCTCTGCTCAGTCAGGATCTCTGTTAACCCCTTCTCTGCTGTCACATTGCTCTGCTCCCTATCAGCTGCTGCCCACGCCACAGAGCCATAAAATGCAGTTTTTAAACGACCACAGAAAAATGTAAGAAAATAAGACATATGGCACAAAAAAGCATTATCTTAGTTGCTATGTGACCCATCATTAACAACCAGTGCAGTATTGTTTTTTTTTAAATCAAAAGACATTTAGAGTTTAAGTTGCCTTTCTTTAAGTCTTTATTTTTATTTATTTGCCCTCGACAACTTTAATTAACCAGATGTTTTTAGATAGATTCATGAAATGCGACTTTTTCAAATGTCCCTGCCTGGAGAAAGATGTCTAGCGGGTTTTTCTGACCCGCCCCAGGGCCTTGGGGATACCCAGTCCCAGGCGTTGTAGTTCACGGGGG
Organism: Allobates femoralis; assembly: GCA_033576535.1. Classification (NCBI taxonomy): domain Eukaryota; kingdom Metazoa; phylum Chordata; class Amphibia; order Anura; family Aromobatidae; genus Allobates; species Allobates femoralis. The sequence continues at coordinate 428,992,653 of JARQOC010000006.1, forward strand.
ATTTCACGGGGCCTGTGCCGGTCCCGTTGCCCTGGGGGTCGCTTAAAAGGGGTTTAAGTCAATAGGAATAAAATAAAGGATGTTTTTGACGCCACCTACGGTTCTGGTAATATTACCGGCGCTGCAGGACAGACCTCCGGGGTGATGGTGAAACAGCAAGATGGTTACGCTCCCCATAGGTGGAGCCGGATCCCCGGGGCAGTTATGGAAGTAGTGGGATTTCACACAGGGACGCAGCTACACCAGGCCTTGTCGCTTGTCCTCCTCCCTGCGGTCGTCGGTGGCTCCTCTGGGGAGATAGTAAAGGAGGCCACACTGTCTTTTTACTCTGTACAAGTTTACTTGCAGTTCTTTAATAACACAGTCTTTTCGGGTCTGCCTGGCCTGGGTAGTCACTAGGAATCAGGATGCTTTACTAAGGACCCTCAGTGGAATGCCTGCTTTTCTTGCCCAGTCCCTTCCTGCGCTCTCTCCTGTCTCCTTCAGCGCTCCCGCGCGCAGAGCCTGAACACAGCACCCATGGATCCATCGGTCAAGGACTCTTCTGCGGGTTCACCAGATCGTATGCGATGCCTTTTTCTGGATACGCCGGCGGTCGGGCCTCGACTTCCTCTAGAAGCTCGAGCCTCCGGTTTGACGGCTCGGAGATAAACACCCGCACCGTGCTCAGAGCCGCTCCTCTGTTTCGGGACAGATCTCTCCGATCGGTAGGCGTGCCGGGTCCGGATTCAGGCGCACTGCACTACCTGGTGCCCTTTGGATCCCCTTCCTTCCTGACGGCCTCTCCGCTGTCTTGTGCTCCTCACTCCCCAATGGAGCTCTCACAGACTAGCCTCACTCTCCTCCCACCCACACACTTTTCTACCCTGTCATTCCTGCCATGGGACTGGGTCCTCCCTACAGCGGGTCCACCCACGGTCCCCTACCTAGGGTGTGTGTGGTTGTATTGTGTGAGGGTCCTTGTGCGGCATCCCAATTCCCTAGTCACAGGAATACTACATATTCTTTTATGGGTGCAATACCCCTTCATGGTGTCCCAACCAGTGGGGCGCCACATTTCAACTTGGCGCAGATGCAATTTAATGGATTTTGCAACTTTTTAAGCTAAAAAGTCACAAAAAAAGAACATTTTTTAATCTTGCTCCAAGTCATGAACTGTTTGTGCATTTTAGAGAATTTGGTGCAAAAAAAAAAAAAAATCAAATATCATCAGACAAAAAGTAAGTGACCTCAAGAAATTGTAAGTAATGAATCGGGGCCATTTTAGAAAAATTGCAAAATTGCATTGTCTGTGAGAATTGTGGGATATCTGAACGCTGTCTATGGATATTTCCACCAGTGCCATAGACAATGAAAGAAGGGGTGGAGAACATGAGGGACCTTTGAGCTATTCAAACCAATCCTGTTCTCTGATTATTGGGTGACGGTCCTAGCAGTGGGATCCCCATTCATCAGCAAGTTATAAACCCTTTTCTTTGCATTAAATCAGCAAACCTATTTAATGGTTTGTGCTCTTGGCTGTTGATTAGTGATGATAGGTAATATCAATTGTGTATGGCTGATCTCAGCCTCGCATGTAATGGCTGGATCTGTGCAAGTAACATTTCATACATTACTCTCCATGATAGAAGTCAGTGGGCAGGTCAGTCAGTTCTCCTGACCATTAGTGACCACACTCGGGGTCAGGAAGGCTGACTTTCCAGGATTACACTGATGTTTTCTGTCTGTGTTTTTCCAGTATTGTGAAACGAGATGTTCTACGTGACGTCATATCTTCTACAATTAAAAGAAAGATATTCTGGATACACGGAGATTGAGAAATCGGAGTGACATGGATGTTGTAATAATCTGATTCAGAGGCCGCAGACGTTGGTTGACAGATGGTAAACACTGAGCTCTGGAGGATTGAGCACACGGATCTCCCAGACTTGATCAGAGACTAGTATGGCCACTGTATAGCAACTTCTTCACTCTGGTTAGGGAATCAGGTTTAGGTTTTGCATTGAAAACTTATACCTGCAATTCTTCATGTATTGAACACCACTATATGGAGAAGGCTACGTGTGCAGCTGCATTCAAACTGTTGGCCACTATGCTCGCTCTGCAGTGCTGCCATGATTATCCATAGGAAACACAATTCTTCCTTCCCTCCTTCCTTCCTTTCCTTACTTTTCTTCCTTCCTTCACCCTTCCCTCCCCTTCCCTTCCTCTCTCTCCTTCCTCTCGCTCCTTCCCCCATCTTCCTTCCTTCGCTCCTTCCTTCCTTCGCTCCTTCCCTCCCCTTCCTTCCTTCTCCTCCTTCCTTCCTTCCTTCCTTCCTTCCCTTCCTTCCTTCTTCTTCCTTCCTTTCCTTCTCTTCCTTCTCTCCTTCTCTCCTCTCCTCCCTCCTCCTTGCTTCCTTCCTTTGCTCCTTCCTTTCTCTCCTTCCTTCCTAAACCAATCTATAGGATAGACAAGTTACTGATGGGTGGTAATGGGGGGGACCACTTTTATCCTCGTTACCAGGTAGTAATGTACATGGCATAGAAGCTGTACATGGTTCAGATACTAAGGACAGTGAAGTACATGGTATAAAGGAGCTGTACAAGGCACAGGTGCCAGGCACATAGAGGAGTTGTACATGGCGCATGTATTGGGCAGTGATGCAAGCATTAATTACAGACTCTGCCTCTCTAAACAAGGGTGGGAGAGAGGGGAAAAGTTGAATTCAGGGTGATGTTTCCATAAAAATGAACAGATTTGCCCTGAGGAAACCCTCACTGTATGATAGGTGTAATTAGCCTATAATACTTGATAATTATCTTGGCCTCCGCAGATGCATATGTTCTTATTGACGTCCTGCTGGATTTTATGACCATAGCAAATGAAGAGTTAAATCTACTAAACTGTCATCATTAATCTCACTACACTCCTCTGAGACTGCATTAGTATAAGATTCTCCCTGAAATCTAGAAATACCCAGTACATACAAGTGCCCTGAGTCACCTTCTGATATCAGGTTATTACACATTTAATTAATCCACAATGCCCCCATGACAACGACTGCTCCAGGTGCCCCCAAGACTGCGACATCCACAGGTGCCCCCAAGACGGCAACTGCCCCGGCGTACCCCCATGGCAGTGACTGACTTCTCCAGGTGCTCCATGAACTCGACTGCCCTGGATTCCCCCATGACAGTGACTGCTCCAGGTGCCCCAAGACAGCGACGGCCACTGTGCCCCCAAGAGAGCAACAGCCCCGGATGCCCCTGATGCGCCCCAGGGCCTTGGGATACTTGGAACTGGGCTTTTGGGTACTTCTGGGGAGTCACAGGGTCGAGACCTGGCTCCGTGACCCTGGGTATTAACTTAAAAGTTCAGTATTGGTGATCGTGACGCCACCCGTTGTGTTTGGCTATTTGGGGCCGACACTGCGGTGTGGGACCTCTGGGGATGATGGGATTGCAGCTATGATGATATTGTCGAGCCCCAGGCTTTGGGGTACTCGGGTATCAGGCTCCTGTTGTCATGGGGAGTGGTGGCCGTGCCTGATCCCGTGTGCTGGGAGACTATTCTTCTGAAAAAGGGGTATTTACAGGGGATTATATACACTTTTGTCGTGACGCCACCTGTAGTTCTGGTGATGTGCCACCAGCGCCACCACAGTCCACCGGAGGTGGTTGGTAACGCGGCTAGTGTGGTAAAGTCCTCCACAGGTAGGACTGGACCTCCGGGGCAGCGTTCCTGTATAAAGGCAAGTTCATGCAAAAGATGATGCAACAGAGACCAATTCACTTTTCTCCAGGTACTTTATTGTTATTTGCATTGGTAGCATACAAAATCACAGTTGAGCACTCCTGATGGTATGAGGACAGGTAGCTTAACAAGTGGCTGCAGGCAGATCCTAGGTAGTATGGTGGGGCCCTCAGTGTGTGCCTTCATGCTCTAACCCGTCTGTTCCTTCCTTCTTTCCAGTTAAATTGTGAAGCCTGACGACTTGAAATCTGTCCGACCTCCTTCCTTGTCTCACCCTTGCTCCCGTCGGATAACCCTATGCTGGCTGGCCGCTTGTGTCTTCGGCGGTGCCTGGTACCCCCTTTTGGTTGCTCAGGGGCCCAGGAGAATTAGAGACTCCACGGGATTCCGGATTCTCTGTTGTCCTAAAGTATCCCACAGGTGCGGGCTCCGGTGCACGGTAAGCTGTCTGGGATAAACTTCCTCAAGTTCCTCACTCTCTTAGGCTGCCTGCGCCTGGAAAACTTTCTCTTCTTAAGCCCTTTTTATTCCATCTCCTCCCGGTCCCTCAGCCGAGAGACCTACAAGCTTACGAGCTTGGAGACCAAAGACCTGGCAAGATGCCCCCAGCCTCGGTCAAAAAACCTCCTTGTTCCCCTAGAGGTGGTTTTATTCCTTCCCGGGTACTTCCCACTGTGTAAACTAGTGTAGGAGTGTTAGAATAGGGTACCACCCACCATCCTAGAGTCTACCTGCAGCTGGAGTATCTGCACCTCTTTTACGGGTGCAGTACCCCTCTGTGACGTCTGCTTGGTGGGGCACCACAATATCGGTCCCACAGGTGGAACGGTTCCCCAGGGCAACTGGTACAGTCTATAGTAATGGTAGGGCGTTGGGGTGCAGGACTGAGGGCGCAGAATAACGGACAGACACACAGTTGTAGTCTCCTTCGCCTTTACTGAAATTAGCATGTCCAAACCAAGGTACTGTCCACAGTAGATGTTAGGAATCCGGGTACCTGAAAGCAAGTTTGGGATCTCCACAACCGGTGAGTTCTGAGGCCTCCCTTCTGTGCATCTGTGTGCTGGTCTGCGCTGCCTGTAGCTAAGCTGCGGCCCACTCTCTCTGCTGTTAAGTCTTTGACCTGTATGACAGGCAGCTTGAGCTTTTCCTGGGCTTCACTCCTCTGACACTGGCCCTGAACTCTCTGGTGCTGCTGTGTCTCCAGGTGTGGGGGCCGGGAGACTTGGAATCTCCCATCCTCCGGAGCTGGCTGCTGGGCTTGGAATCCCTCACAACCTCAGACTTCGGTGTCCGCTGCTGATGCTCTGCACTGGGGTGAGCTGGATCTCTGACTCCACACCCCAGGGCTTCTTCTCTCTCCTCCTCAGACCCTCTCCTATGGGTCCCTCTCGCTGCTAGTCTCTGTCCTGGGACGAGCCTTACACTGCTCCAGTCTACAGGACGTCTTCACAGCCCTCCTTGGAGCTGAACTGACTAACCCCGCCTCCGGGCCAGAATTTATAGGGGAGGCTCCCCTGAACCTGGGTCAGAGCTCCCCCTTTCTGGTCTGGAGTCAGCAAAGGTGTTGTATGCAGTGGGCTTACCTGATGTGGATACCCCTTCTTGCTTCCAGGCATGACCTCACCCCCCCCAGGGAGGCAATGACATTGTGGCTACCGGACTCCACCCCCATGATTGCAACTGCCCCGGGTGCCCCCAGGACAGCAATTGTCCCGGGTGCCCCCATGATTTTCAGCTATCGGCTGAACGAGCATTTGAGTCGGGCCGGCAGGCAAGGGGTTACTCGGATACCGGGACGGTGGCTTCGGTGGGGATCACGGCTGGTCGGGTCCCAGTTCCGTGCCCTGGGCACTCAATGGCTGATGGGGATGATGGTTGGGGGATTATACATGACGCCACCTGTGGTGTCTGGTAAGCGGTTACCAGTGCTGCAGCCCAGCGCTGAGGTGATGGTGTGGTGCAGCAGAGGTAGTACAGCTCCCCACAGGTGGAGCTCTTCCTAAGCGTGGCTGTGTGGATGAGGAAAGTTGTAGTTGTGGTCCAAATCTCTGTGGTGCTGCAGAGACCTTTTGGGTGACAGAATAACTGAAACCGGAGATCAGGTCAGCTCAAAACAGTTCTTTTACTGGTACCAGATGGATAAGGTACACGGTACAGTTTGGCTCACCGGGGATTATAGCCACAGCTTTTAGGATTCGCCACAGAGTCTGTCTGTCAGAGGTGTCTCTCAATTATCTTTCCTGGTCTTTTTTCATACTGACTCTCTGCTCTCCCACTCTGAAGTCTGGTTACTGGTCCCCAGGTCTGTTGCCTTAAGTTTTGTTACCTCTTGGTGTCTTGGACCTAGCTTTGGGACAGAGGTTAGGCTTCTTGATTGGTGTCGTGGCTCCCTTATGAGGGCCCACAACGTGCTGGTCTGCGGTTTGGGATAAACCTGATCAAACCGCCTCGGTTCCAGTTTACCGGTGTGACCTGGGCACTCCAGACTGCTCCAACCAGACCTGGAAAGGTGCCCTCTCTTCAGGACAGCAGGGTCCCCCGTCCGTCTTCTTTCTCTCTGTCACCGTCTGACTAGGCCAGTATGCGAACTCCAGGCCTCGAGTGCCACACACAGTGCAGTTTCAGGATTCCTTAGAGTTTGACAGTTGTAATTTGATTGCCAACTGTCAATTCATGGAAATCCTGAAAACCTGGACTGTGTGTGGCACTCGAGGCCTGGAGTTCGCCATCACTGGACTAGCTGTCTTCCAACTGTCACTCACTCTCTGCTCATCTAAGCTCCACCCCCCCGCGACCTACTGAAATACAGTCCCCTGTGCTAGGGTATCTTTGGGTGGGTTCTGTGGACAGACTCTGTAGTTTCCCCCCTCCACCTGTGACTACGGAGATACTACACCTTCTTTTAGGGGTGCAGCACCTCCCTGTGGCGTCCCTCCAGAGGGGCGCCACACATTCATTTAACAACAATCTAATGTATAGCTAGAGAGGCCTGGCAAAAGTGATGCATGACAGAACTATGCCCCCCCCCCCCCCCAGTACTGAACACCATTCTACAATGATCTAAAAAGATCTGAAGAGAACTGAGAAAAAATGGCAGCAACATGGCCAAAAATGAGCACTTGGGTTTGCCACAAGTGGCAGCGTCCTCTGATCAGGACCAATCCCCAGTGTTGTACGGCTTCATCAGTATTTGTATCCGAGATAATTAGAGTTAATGACGGATGATTTATATTAGAGCTGAGAGTCTGAGCCGCTCCTTATATAACCCATTGTCCATCTCCCAGCATTGTGTGTAGATTACATATTCCACATTCCATGATGGCCGATCGGGTGGGTGACATAACTCTGGTCTAGTCTTTATACAGAGAGATGCAACTGAGTAACCTCAACTAAGACAAGATTGTATTGTCCCTTGGGTCCAAGTGACCTCTAGTTCTAATCACTCCGTGGTCCAAAATCAGGCAATTATTTTTACTTGTAATAATTAGATTATATTGATGTCATGGTGCCGTGAGGGGAATTTTGCAGGGGACCTTTTTTTAGATTCTAATGATTGGCACTTCTGGGGGCACATTGAGGACATGAAAATCCCCTTATAGGAGTTGTTGTATATGGCTGGGGGGATACAAAGAAGTGCCGGAAAGGGGCTCCTCTGTCACATAAGAAGGCATTAGTTTTAAGAATATGGTCAGTCCTGGCCTGCATAGTACCAAGTGCAAAGAAGTGGGTGCCCCCTCCGTGGTGCCACACGGCATGAACAGTCTATAATAAGCACCCAAACATTGATGTGACCATGAGATAGGTGACGGCACACATCTGTCACTGCAGCCACATGATCCCATATTTCTGTCGTTCTAGGTTGAGCAGTAACAATGCTATAAGAGACCATAGAATGACTGTGCAGCATATACACACATATATAATGGCAGCCTTACCGCCCATGCCCTGCAGCGCACCCACCCAGAACCTGTCTAAACTTCCCTCTGTGTCCTTGGCACTTAGTTGTGCGTTCTCTGCCAGGACAACACAGCAGGGAGGAGGTTTATTTCTTCTCCTTATCACGCACACATACAGTAATTCTATCTGCACTGTGATGATTGGTTGGGTGTAAATCAAAGAATATACAAATGGCTTATTAAATTCATTTATTGCATGACTGAGTGTATCCTATTTATATGAGAAGTTTCTCTGTCCTGGTAACACCCACGTGTGACGTCACAGAGGCGACACTTTGTTTTATGGTGAGGCCTAGAGACGTGATACAGCAGATATTTATGTATTGTGTGTTCCCAGTGGGACAGGGGAGTAAGCAGCTGACGGACACCAGCAAAGCATTTCTTCTTTCCAAGAAATAAATGTATCAGATGACAATATTTATGCCCAATTCTTCTTCTGCTTACCATCTATTGGGGGAGAGAAGAAGGACACCTTAAGGCCACGTGCACACGTTGAGTGTTTGATGAGTTTTTTACCTCAGGATTTGTGAGTTTTTACCTCAGTATTAGGTCAGTATTTTACCTCAGGATTTGTAGCCAAAACCAGGAGGGGGTGATTAAATCCAGAAGTGGTGCAGGTGTTTCTCTTAGACTTTTCCTCTGATTGCTCCACTCCTGGTTTTGTCTACAAATCCTGAGGTAAAAAACTCACCAAATCCTGAGGTAAAAAACTCATCAAATACTCAGTGTGTGCACATAGCCTTAAAGCGGCCGTCACACGCTTCCATATATTAAACGATATCGTTTAAGCGATCTGCTTTTTGATCGCTTAAGCGATATCGTTTGTACATCGCTACGTGCGATCAAGCGATTTTACAATGTAAAATCGCTTGATCGTGACATCGCAGATATGAGAGCAGGACCTCATATCTAGCGATGAACGATTTAACAATCTGCTTCATACACCACGATGAACGATCTCCCAGCGGCAGAGCCTATGCTGGGAGATGGTAACTATGGTACACGTCGGGTTACTAAGCGCCGCGCGGCGCCTAGTAACCCGATGTGTACCATAGTTACCAGCGATCTCGCTGGCCAACATCGCTGGTGAGTCTGCCTGTGTGACATCTCACCAGCGATGTGAGCGATATTGTAAGCGATCGCGCGTGCACGTGATCGCTTACAATATCGTTCAAGTATGGAAGCGTGTGACGGCCGCTTAAGGTTCATTTAGGAGATTTGATAATCTGGGAATAATGGTGGGTTTTACACACACCAATTTATCTGTTCAATATCTGAACAGATCTCTGGTTGCAGTGAAATCATGGACACATAGTTCCATTTTGTGGCTGTGTACAAATGATACAATGTGTCCATGATTTCACTGCAACCAGAGATCTGTTCAGATTTTGAACAGATAAATTGGTGTGTGTAAACCCACCATGAGTGTTTCTAGGAACCAGAGATTACCAGCCCTTTTAAAGTGAACCTGCCAACAGATTTGGGTGTTTGAAACTAAAAGCACCGGCTTCAGGAGCGCCTATGCTGCATTTTAAGAAGGTGGCTATTATTCCCTGACTGCCCCTGTACACCAAATAAATACGTTTTTAAACTTGCTGACTTGTATTATAATTACCTGTATCCAGTCCGATGGGTTTTGATTGCAGCTCGGTCTCATCCTGCTTCTTTCTCCTCACTGTCCGACAGCTTCTTATTCTGATTGTTATGTGTATCGTGCGCCTGAGCAGAGGCTTCTCCGGATCGCGCAGGCGCACTGTGTGCTTGCACAGGGACTTTGGCAGTTTGCGCATGTGCATAACAGTTTAAGGCTCTGCCTGCAGTAGGGCAGATCACAGTGCACAGTCACAATCCTGAGAAGCCCCTGCGCAGGCGTGCAATTCAGATGTCACTCAGCAGAATAGGCTGACGAACAGCAAGGAGAGGCTGGACGGACAGAGCTGCAATCAAACCCATCTGACCAGAAACAGGTAATTATAATACAGGGTGGGAAGTTTTTTAAAACCTATTTATTTGGTGTACAGGTGGAGTCAGGGCATAATAGCCACCTTCTTAGAGTGCAGCATAGGTGCTGCTCAAGATGGCGCTTTTGCTTTAAAACACCAAAATCTGGTGACAGGTTCACTTGAAACAAGAGGGGAATCACCTGCCGAATGGGGAAACTGCTCAATAATCCATAGTGATGACTTTTCAGCAAGCTTAAAAATATAATTCTCGGCGGACATGTCATCCTGTGAATCCAGAGAATGTGCTGTCAATAACATGGTATTCTCTCAGCACAAAGCAATCATATTAAAGGTGGAAACATACTTATGTGAGATGCATGTGAGTACCTCACCCGGAATGGCGCCTGCCTCTCTGAATGGGAGCGTGTCAGCTGCTTGTGTTTCTGTGCAGCTTCATGCTCCCATACAGTGAGATTGGGGCCATTCCGGGTGAGTCATGTGAGATGCATTCAAGGTGCTCGCTTGCTTCTCACTTAGTGTGTTCCACCTTAAGGCTGAAGGCACACTGTCGTGCATCAAACACGGAGCATGTTTGATGCACACAGTGATGAGAGTGTGATGCGTGTTTTTGGTGTGTGTGGTGTGTGTGTGTGCCTGCTGTATGCATGTGAGTGTGCTGCGAGTGTGATGAGAGTGGGCTGCGTGAGTGCGTGTGTGCTGCGTGTAAGTGTGATGCAAACTTCAGGTCCGCGAACAGCATTTACCGGCATATTCAACCTCCGCGGCTGTCAAAGCTGCAGAGCATGAATGTGCCGGTTCTCAGTACAGTAATCAATCATCTTGCACCACTGTGTCAACGAGGCAAGATGATTATTAAACATCCAGCTGCTGGGCACCTCTTTCTAATTTTCGGGGTTAAACTGCATATGCAGCATCTGGGCGGCGTATCAGCACAGATGCTGCATATGCGGCTATTAACCCCGTGAATCAAGGGTTAATGTGTTTTTTATATGTTGGCAACATGTCTCCAGGGAGTGTCCACATTCCCTAGAGACATGCTGCCTTAATTCATTGGCAGTTCAGGGGTTAATCACTATATTTCTGATTAGCCGGTATTTGTCGGCATTTTCAAATCATTCATAAAAGTCATCGACTCCTGTCAGTGAGCTGCGAGCGGTGTGGTACGCAATTAGTGTAAGTACATTGCTACGCAGCGTTCTGAATAAGGAGCTGTCCCAGGTACTTACGCTAATTGCTTATGTCGAGTCCACTGGGACGGGGTACTCGGTACCGGACCGGGTTGCTACTGGGGAATGTCACGGAGGTCCTGGTCTGGACCGTGTCCCGGGCCCTGGCAAGTAAAAGGGGAATATTTACAGGAGATTAAATGTTTGTCGTGACGCCACCCATGGCTTGTGGTCAAAAGTGGGACCACCGCTGCTGCAGAACCTCCGGGGATGATGTTAAAGCAGCTGAAGTTGTAATAGTTCTCCGCGGGTAGAACTTGGTTCCCTGGGGCAGTGATGATTTAGGTGTATGGTGCAGGCTTGTGAGGAGTGCAGTTCACTTACTGTCCTGCTGCTGCAGCCTTCCTTTCTCCAGCGTCCAGAGCTGACAGGCTGTGACTCTCCAGGCTGGATCTCTCTGCAGTCCTGTTAGAGGGAATCATGTGCAGGCAGTAGAGAATCATGCAAGGGAGTCAGAGGCAGGGTTCACCATGTTTACTTTGCAGTTTGTTCAGCATAACAGCTCAGTTACAGTTCAAGGTACAGTTCTTTACACGGGTTACAACTCTCCCCTCCGGGTTCCTTTACTCCCTGCAGCCAGGTTGTTCCTCTCTGTGACCCCTCACTCCTTCTCTGTCCTTTCCAGGCTTTTACTCTCTCTCGCTCACTTGGTGTGTGTCTCCGGACAGTATGGCGGTGGCTCGGGCCCCTTGTGGGCCCTCGTGGTCGCCACTGAGCTGCTGTCCTTTGGGGTAGGAACTCTAACGTAGAGCTGGAGTTCCCCGTCGGTTAATCTGGGGAAACCGGGTGAATCGTCGGTCCCCTTTAGAGCTGACACTCTGCTTCAAGGCTAGCCTCCAATAGTCCTGCTGTGCTAGGCTCTATCAGGCTCCCTTCCAACGTGTGACTCAGGCTCTCTAGAGAAGGCTACTCTGCCTGCAATCGGTCATCTCGGCTGTGTTTCTAGGACCCAGTATCACTAGTCCTCTCTTCCCTCACACTCCTGGGGTGCTGGCTTCAGATGGGCTTTCTCTCTGTGGCTCCACACTAGCTCTTCAGATTCTGCGCTCCTTACTCCCCACTCCTCCAGGACGTGTGCTTCTTGTCTGTACTGCTCAGCCTACCTCGGCCTACTGACTCCTTCCTCCTCCCCTTCTCTATTTCTACCATCTATCACCTGACCTGCTTGCTGTCCCACCCACTGTTCTCTAAACCCACCACCCCTTGCCCGCCTACAGTCCCGGGCTCCGGGTTGGGTGCTGCCCTCTAGTGGTGTGTGGGAAGTCTGTGAGGGTGTTGTGGTGCAACTGTCTTCCTGTCTTACCTGGCTGCAGTTCCTATGTGGTCTCCTGGTCGCAGGGGCGCCACACTTACTGTACCCTCCGCTCTCCATGGTGCTGAAGACTTAATCATCTGGACAATGGCCAGCGCACTGGAGATTCAATGTGCGCTGGCCATGGAGCTGATGATTAAGCCTCCAGCACCATGGAGAGCGGCAGGTACAGTAAGCAATTAGCGTAAGTACTGGGACAGCTCCTTATTCAGGACGCTGCCTAGCAATGTACTTACGCTAATTGTGTACCACACCACTCGCAGCTCACTGACAGGAGTCGGTGGTTTTTTGAATGATTTGGAAATGCCGACAAATACCGGCTAATCAGATATATAGGGATTAACCCCTGAACTGCCAATGAATTAAGGCAGCATGTCTCTAGGGAGTGTGGACACTCCTGAAGACATGTTGCCAACATATAAAAAACACATTAACCCTTGATTCACAGGGTTAATTACCGCATATGCAGCATCTGTGCTGATATGCCGCACAAATGCTGCATATGCAGTTTAACCCCGAAAATTAGAAAGAGGTGCCCAGCAGCTGGGTGTTTAATAATCATCTTGCACCGCTGACACAGCGGTTCAAGATGATTGATTACTGTACCGGGAAACCGGTTGATGAGATTTCAACAGCACACGGGTGCGACTATTGTACCGTGTGCTGTATGGGTGCGAGTTTGACTCGCACCCATATACTTTCAATGGCCCCTAGCGCGTGGAAATCGCGTGCAATTGCAGCATGCTGTCATTGCACCCGCATTTCCATCGCATTGTGAGTGTAATGTGAGAAAATCGCATTGATGTGACCTGTATCATTTAAAGACACAGGTCCGAGTGCAATGCAATTTTTTCTTGCATTACACTCACGCGAGTCTTGCGCCAGTGAGCCTTCAGCCTAACAATCATTCTCTGCACATAGATGGATTCGTTGTGCTGAGAAAACAGGATATTAAATGATTGCCGGCTTGCGTTTAGTCAGTTGCTGTCATTTACCGGCCATGTATGGCACTTTGAAGCCCAGCAATGCCCATTCTCTTGGCTCTGGAGGAATAGACAGGTTTGACAAACTGCTTTAACCCTTAGGCCACATGCACACATTGAGTATTTGGTGAGTTTTTTACCTCAGTATTTGTAATATAAAACCAGGAGTGGAACAATCACAGGAAATGTATAAAACACGTCGCCACTGCTATATTTATCACCCACTCCTGGTTTTGGCTTAGAAATACTGAGAAAAAAAACTCACCAAATACTCAATGTGTGCACTAGGGATGGGCGAATCTACTCGCTAGGACTCGTTACTCGGCGAGTAGTAAGGGACTCGCAGGACTCGGTACTCTGCGAGTTTCCCAGTGATTACTCGCACGAGTCCAATGCAAATCAATATCAATCCTAGTTTTGTCAGAAACGCTGACAAAACTAGGATTGCCATTGTTTGCATTAGACTCTGCGAGTAATCACTGGCTACTGTGCCAGTGATAGCAGGGAGACTCGCAAAGTAACTGCTGTTTCTTTGCCAGCCGAGTCCAGCTGTCTTCTCTGTGCAGCTCCAGGGTCCTAGAGCCCGCCTGCTCACAGAGATGATGTAGCAGTGCTGAGATTATTCTCAGTCTGCTCATTCCCTGTGCATGTAGCAGAGAGGACATCGCGTTTTGGACTACGTCGGACGGAAGAGGATTTTTTTAATTAAAGATGGAGTCCCTAATGGCTTTTTTTTTTATTTCAAATAAAAAATTTTCTCTGTGTTTTTTTAACCCTTTATTGGAGATTCTTAGTGGCTGGGTCAAACGTGGCCTGACATTAAGAATCTCGGGCTTAATACCAGCTTGTATAACAAAGCTGGTATTAACCCCTTTATTACCCAGCGTGCTACCGCCACCAGGGCCGCTGGAAGAGCGGGGTTCAGCGCCAGAGGATGGCGCTTCAATGAACGCGCCATCTTCTGGTGCGGCTGCGGGCTGCAATTTGCAGCGGGGGTGCCCAGAAAGCTTGGGCATCCCTGCGCTGCGGATTCCAGCCCTCAGCTGCTTAGCTGTACCTGGCTAGACATAGAAATTGCGCGGAGCCCCACGCATTTTTTTAAAATTATTTAATGAATTTCAGAGTCAGAGTCTCAGAGTCTCAGAGTCAGAATCTCAGAATTTCATGAAATAATTTAAAAAAAATGCGTGGGGCTCCGCGCAATTTCTATGTCTAGCCAGGTACAGCTAAGCAGCTGGGGGCTGGAATCCGCAGCGCAGGGATGCCCAAGCTTTCTGGGCACCCCCCGCTGCAAATTGCAGCCCGCAGCCGCCCCAGAAGATGGCGCGTTCATTGAAGCGCCATCCTCTGGCGCTGAACCCCGCTCTTCCAGCGGCCCTGGTGGCGGTAGCACGCTGGGTAATAAAGGGGTTAATACCAGCTTTGTATTATCAGCTGGCCCTAAGCCCGAAATTTATGGTGGTCACGCCAATATTAGACATGACCGCCATGAATTTCTATTAAATTGTTTTAAAAAAAACACAACACAAAGAAAATTTTTTATTAGAAATAAAAAAAAAAGCCATTAGGGACTCCATCTTTAATTAAAAAAATCCTCTTCCGTCCGACGCAGTCCAAAACGCGATGTCCTCTCTGCTACATCCCCTGTGTATAGATATAGATCTCTATGCACAGGGAATGAGCAGACTGAGAACAATCTCAGCTCTGCTACATCATCTCTGTGCACAGACATTCATGTCTGTACACAGGGAATGAGCAGACTGAGAACAATCTCAGCACTGCTACATCAGGCAGCAGGCAGGCTCTAGGACCCTGGAGCTGGCAGCCAGCACAGAGGAGACAGGACTCTTATCTGTGCGAGTCAGAGATTACTTACAAAGTAAACTAGCAATGCAAATAAATGACACAACTAGGATTGCTTCAGGCTGAAGCTTCCTAGACACATCTGCGATTTGTAAATCTCACACTACTCGCTATTACTCGCTTCCCCATTCATTAACATTGGACTCGCTAGACTCGCAACGAGTAGCGAGTCCTGGGCTCGGACTCGCTAGAGTCAAGCGATTCCGAGTAATTTAGGATTCGCCCATCACTAGTGTGCACATGGCCTAATGAAGCCCTTACATAGTGGAGGGAGAACGGCTTTAGGTCAGAATTGTATCGATCTTGTGGGTGATTACCACAAATCGCTGTCCGACTATGGACCATGATGTCTTGACGGTTGTAGGTCTCTTGGCCTATACTCTACAGACTGATAAAAGACCCGCGGCTCAGATGATTGTTCAACCCAGGGCTGTGAAGTCATTAAGCCAAACATCTGACTCTAACTCCTCCATTTCCCGGAATGTGACTCCACAGCCCTGATTCAACTAAAAAAGTTTGTTGGCACATTTTCATCTTGTGTATTGGGGTTTTTGCTGCTAAATACCTTTTTTTAGAAGAGAATTGACTTGATTTTGGCGGGATTATAAACTGAGAGTTACATAAGGGAAGGAGCAGGATCCTTGGCCCCTAGTGACTAGATTGAGCCATTTTTTATTTTCCATCATTCATTCGCTTTAGTGTTTTTTGCCTCTTGTATACTCAGTGTATTGTACTGTATATACTCTGTATTTGCACTGCTACTTGGCCACAACAGACTTGGATTGTGCAATGATTACTCTATTCTTATCAAGATCCATCCAGAATGAAATGTATTAGACTAACATGACGAGTCGGTGAATTGTCTGATGTGAGAGATTTGCGGTGACTGCGGTAATCACTGTATATAAAATGTATCCGCTGATAATGATTCTCTATCGCAGGATCCCCAGGTACCTGGAGGATGAAGGATTTGCAGGAATGTGTAGTGTAAATGTTTACAGCAGGTTTTTCTGGCACCAATGGAAGCAGCATAAACATTGGCCCCTGATAAGGGAGAAGGGACCCACCATTGCCAAAATGGAGACGTCCGCTCTCTTGGATCCGACTCCCCTAATCTCTACACCAAGCAGCGCACGCCAGGACATAGCAAATCATAATTCAGGATTACAGATAAGCAGGAACATTAAACTGTGGAGCAGCTAAATAGGAGGAATGTATCCTCCTCAGGGCCCACATAAAGACGGTGGGCCTCCAGACCACTACTAGTGAGAGAAAGCTCCACAGCCAGTAACACAAGTCATCCAAAGCAAGGGGCCCCCTACTAGAGCAGGGTTTCAATTGTAACAATCCATCAGCTGTGAAAAGTATTAGATATTATTAGATAATACACCTTGGTTGGTTTCCTGATGAAGAAGTGAGGATAGCACTTTGAAACACGTTGAATAAAGCCACATTTGAGTCATACATCTCTCCGGTCTTTCATCTCACAGCAGCGCAGATCTTTCATCCACCTTAAGCGCCGTCACCGCAAAGATATGCGAAGTATCGCTTGAAGCGAGATTACATCGGGTGACGATTCCTGCTGTGACGAAAGTACATGACGATAATTGATGAATCGCAATGTGATCTAGCTCCGAGCTAATCTGCATGCATTCACAACTGTCTCTCGTGTGTTGACACACGATGAACGATCTCAGGGCAGAGCTATGCTGGAATGTAACTATGTAAGTCGGTTACTAGCGATGCGCGCGCCTAGTAAGATGTGTATCATATTACCACGATCTCGCTGTCCATCGGTGAGTCTGTCTGTGACATCTCAACCAGCGATGTGGCGATTGTAAGCGATGGCTCACTATCGCTTACAATCGCAAGAGATATCTAGCGTGTGACGGCCGCTTATCCAATTGTCTAAGGCCACTTTACACACACCAACTTATCTGTCCAACTTCTGAACAACTTACTGGTTGCAGTGAAATCATGGGACACATTGCTCCATTTGTACACAGCCACAAAATGGAGCAATGTGTCCATGATTTCACTGCAACCAGCAAGTTGTTCAGAAGTTGGACAGATAAGTTGGTGTGTGTAAAGTGGCCTTAAGGCTCCTTTCACATCAGCGGATTACCTGATGTGCAGCAGATCCGGCAGGTGGCGCCGCATCTGCCAGATCTGCCCCTAACGGCCAACTTGCGGCCCGGGTCCAGCAAGCCCCATGAATTGTCTATGGGGCTTGCGGTCCGGTGCGGCAAGTGCGGTTTTCCGGATGCAGCAAATCCGATACTTACAGCCATGAAAAAAGCGCTACAAGCGGCGGTTTTTTTTTTCCGCGTCCGCGAGTGCCAGATCTGCTGCATCCGGAAGAATGCACTCGCCGCACCGGACCGCAAGCCCCATAGACAATTCATGGGGCTTGCCGGATCCGGGCCACAAGTCAGCCATTAGGGGGCAGATGCGGCGCCACCTGTCAGATCTACCGCACATCAGCGTAAACCGCTGATGTGAAAGGGCCCTCACGTAGCACATCAGCCTTCTGTAGGCGCTGATCGCTGCCGTCGTTCGGACCATTTTGGTCCTTGTCTCCTGTCGCACACATGCGCATGTACAGCGAGAACAGGCACGCTCACAGCAATGCTCGGCACTGGAACAGGTAACCTGGGTAAGGCTGGTTCACACTGCAGTTTCCCTGTAGGTTATCAGTTTTGTGTGCCAAAATCAGGAATGTCTCCAAAACCCAGAACAGGTGTCAATCTTTCAATTATACTTTTTCCTGCAAGTTTCAGTCCTGGTTTTGGCACAGAAAACCTGATGAACCCTGATCAGGGGAAAACTGCAATGTGAAACCAGCCTAAGTATTAGATATGGAAGATAAGATTTGTTTCCATTCACCGACAGCAAGAAAAGATTAAAGTTGTAGAACTTCTCCAATAATGATAATTCAGATGTTGCTTTAATTCCCCTTAAAATGTTGTGATATATGCAAGGGTGCTACAATGGTGAGTGCAGGGGGATGCAGTCATAGCCAAGCTTTTGAGCCTAAGGGGCACAAAAGGTCCCTTTGGCCCATGTGAGATGACTATTACTAACTTGAGATAGTTGGGGGCTATGTTGGAGATTTTGAATTGGGGTCCAGAAGCTTCAGAATATGGAGAGGAGCATCGTAGGGCCACAGATCTTATCAGTGGGTGCACGTCCCTGGTTCCCACCTTTCACTAATAGAGAACTTTGCACATTACAAGAAGATGACACATTATAAAAATAATGGAGGACACACCTTCATGACAAAGCCTCACTGCCCCAGGGGCTCTACTCACAGATACATAGGAAGAAGGGTGAAATCACTCCCTGCCTATTAACCACATCGCTGCTGTGTGTACGGATCTCTGAAGGGAGATGATATCCTAAAGCAGAAGACCCCAAGCTTTCTGACCTTGAGAACCACATTCAACGCTGAGAGAGGGTCAAGAGCCACATTCATCTCCTTCCCAGTAGTGACACCCAGAGTACCCATTACCAATGCAAAGACAGCAAAATTTTGTCCAAAGAATCTCACAGAAGCAGCATACCAGGGGTTCCTAACTTACCCCCATTCAGATCTGCTTTTCTATGTGTGGCTACTCACAAGTCACCATCTGGAGACTGCTCTTCATAGGTGTATGCTAGACTTTGTGCTGATGCACAAAGCTGGAAGACAGCCATGAGACACACATCACTGACCCACAAGCTTCATGTGGCTGTTGAGCCACAGGTTGGGGACCCTCGGTCTAAAGCGTATGATATAGATTGCAATGTCCTCCCTGTTTATAATGCCATAACCCAGCAACAGCATTAATCACAATCAGGGGCATAGCTATAGTAGCTTCAGCAGTTGTATCGGAAACAAAGCGTCGGCAACCCTCCTGCTCTATAATGTGAGCTGACCCATGTGGGATTTGCACACTGCCAATCCGACTCTATTTTACAATATCTGAGGCAGAAATCCAAGACTTTGGATATGATCTTAACATACCCCCAGGGCCGTGGGATACTCGGAACCAGGCTATACTGTCTCTGGGGAGTCACAGGGTCAAGACCCGGCTTCTGTAACCCTGGGTTCAGTTGAAAAGGGGGAATTTCTGGCTTGGTAGGGGAAAGGGTGATGATTAAGGGAGTTATTCGTGAAGCCACCTGTGGTGTGTGGCTATAGGTGGCCACCGCTGTTGCAGAACCTCTGGGGATGATGGACAGGCAGCTGGGATGGAGCAGCTCCCCACGGGCAGAGCGGATCCCCGGGGCAGTGGATGTAGTAAAGGCGTAGGGTGCAGGATGGTGGGCGCAAAGCAACAGACAGACTCACGGTTTTGTAGTTTCTTGGTCCTTTACTGCCGCATCTGTAGTCCGGATGGTTGTTAGCTGAGTCCTTGTCTGTGAGCAACTCGGAGTTCTCCTCACCCAGTAGGTTCTGAGGCCTCCTTGCTGCGCTACTGTAGGCTCCGGCTGCTGCTTTAGCTAAGCTGCTGGTCCTCTCCCTCCTGCGAGATGCCGATTTCAGGTGACGGCTCCTGAATTCTCTATGTTGCTTTGTCTCCGGGCACATGGTGGCTAGGGAACTTGGAATCCCCCACCTTCCAGTATTGGTTGCCAGGACATTAGGCCCTGCACAGCCTCGGACTCTGGTGTCTGTTCTCTGCGCGGTTCCTCTGGGGTTAAGCACAGGGTTGCTTCCACTCCCCAGGCTTCTCTCTCTCTCCACTTCCTCAGACCCTCGCCTTAGGTCTAATGCTGAGTTAGTGATCCTGGGACGAGCTTAAGGCAGCTACCAGTCCACCAGGATGTCTTCCTCAGTCCTCCTAAGAACTGAACTGCTGTACCTGGGATGAGCTTAGCACTGCTCGATCCTCAAGGTACTCTTCACAGTCTTCTCGGGAACTGAACTGACTAGCCCTGCCAGAGATCCAAAATTTATAGGGAAGCTTACCCTGATGTCAAGTTTAGGTCTCCCCCTTCTGGCCTGGAGGCAGAAGGTGTTGTGTCCGGTTACCTGCCTGGTGTGAACACCCTTCTGTTGCTCTGAAGCGTGACATTACAACCCGGGGGCCATAATGGTATTGTGGCAATAGGACCCTGGGGTGCCACAATCACATAGAGCTTTTTGATGAGGATCTTGAAGCAGATCAGCATCAAAATACATGTAAAAATAAAAACTCAATGTTACCATATCCTTACACTTTATTACACCGGCTGCATATATACAGTGGAAATCCAGGATGTCATGTCATTTAGTGGGAATACTACTCTGCTTTTTTCATTAAAATGGGGATTATCTTCCAATCCTAAATGTAGAAAGATCTCTGTACAGATCTTTGATTCTTCCAGGAGTCCCCACAGATCCAGCTTTCTTCCTAATGATAATCCATTGGGACTTCAAGTTCTGTTCATCCAAAGCCCCCTGGTCAAGTAACAGTCAAAACTAAACATAGAAAAAACTAGTAGAAGTTGCTGAATGAAATAATAAGACTCCACTCAAGAAGACGACTTGGAGGTCACACCTCCGGATCACTTATGTAACTTATGTTCTTTGTAGATCAGTGTGGTCGCCCCATCACTTCTGATTGACTGTCAGCAGAAGGGAAATCTCTTCATTTATACATTCCTGATATAAACCACTAACGCTGAAAATTGAAAAAGTCCAAAGATGTGACAAAAATTAGGCCAAATCTGGTGGGAATGATGTGTGATAATCAGATCAGCCTGAGATGTAAAGGAAGAAACAAATCTGCTGCAGCCAGAGGTTACTGTAGAGCCGCTCATGGGTTATGGGCGGGCTGCCCTATAATGATGACAGAAGTGTTCTATGTACAGAGTATACTAGAATTGTATTATGTCCAATGGACATGGCATGTTGGGGGTTGTAGTATTCTATTCACAGAATATGATAGGATTGTATTAGTCATGTCCAGTGCTTGGGTCATGTTGGGGCTTCTAGTGTTATATGTATAGCGTATTATACATTCTTGGACAAACGTTTTGAAACTGGCACAAATTTTGGTTTTCAATATACATTAACTTTAGTTTGTTATGTGGAGTGCCATTAAAATAATATAACTTAATCATAAAAATCACATATCCACTGAATTTCAGCTCTTGTGGGAAAGTGGTAATGTGAACGAGGCAGCGGATATCCCTGTGTCATTCTGACTGATTTATAAGAGCATATCAGTGGCTTTTAGAGGGGACTGGTGCTTGAAATCATTATAGTCTTTTATTAACCATGGTTACTTCCAAGAAAACACGTGCACACATCATTGCTTTGTATCTAAAGGGCTTTACAGGAAAGAACATTGCTGTTTGCAAGACTGCCCCTTAATCAACCATGTATTGGTCATCAAGATCTTGAAAAAGATAGGTTAATTTGCTGTGAAGAAGGCTTCAAGACACCCACCCAAGAAAGTCTAGCAAGTGCCAGGACTATCTCCTATAAGAAAATTCTTGTACAGGATTGGTTCCACACCAGCAGAGAGCTTGCTCTGGAATGGTAACAGGCATGTGTCAGTGCATCTGCTTTGCAATCAGTTGAGGTCTTTTGGAGGTTGGCTTGGTGTCAAGAAGGGTTGCAAAGAAGCCACTTCTGCCCAAGAGAAACATCAAAGACAGACTGACATTCTGCAGAAATTACAAGGATTGTGGTACAGAGTACTGGGGTAAAGTTAATTTTTTTCGGACGAAGCCCTCTTTGAACTGTTAAGGAGATCTGAAAGTATGACTGGAGAAGAAAAGGTGAGCACTACCCTGAGTCCTGTGTCATGCCAAAAGTAAAGCCTCCTAAGACTATTCATGTGTGGGGGCTTCTCATCTATGGAGGGGGCTCGCTCACAGTTGTCCTTAAGACCACAGCCAGAAATAAAGAATGGGATCAGAACATCTTCCATGAGCAACTTCTCTTGACCATCCAGGAGCAATTTGGTGATGAACAATGATTTTTCCAGCATGATAGAGGCCGAGTCACAAAGCAAAAGTGAAAATTAGGTGCTTCTATGAACAAAACATTAATATTTTGGTTCTATGACCAGGAAACTCCCCAGACCTCAAAGCCATAGAGAACTGGTGGTCAAAGACACAGAAATTGTAATAAACTCCAAGCCCTGATCAGACAAGAATGGGTCATCAGTCAGGATTTGATCCAGAGGCTGACATCCAGGTGCCGGGGGCGAAGTCTTAAAACATAAGGGTCAACAATATAAATATTGAGTCTTTACATTACTGACCCATTAGTTTCTCATTCTTTTGTAGAGACTTTCATGTCATCAGACTCCTTTTCTATAACTTATATTTGGAAAACTAAGGATTCTGCTCTTTTGATTTAGACCTGGGCGAATACATGGATACAGAGCAGTCGTCAGTGGAGGTGTCCTGTCTTCAGAGACTGGTGAGAGGCTGGCAATCAATTTGGGACAGTGCAATACCATTTAATATAACTCCTATCTGATTGTGCCAGTCTGTGGAGTATGCCATGCCAGAAATTCAGCCTAAAACCATTAATACAAGTCTGGGGCTAAAGCCGGCCATTTATGTTAAATAAAGGGAATTTCCAGGATTTTAATACATTTGCTTAACAAAAGGCAAAAATGCTAATATAAAATAACTATAACATCTTAAGAGAAGAATAACAGCACTCACCAGGATTAATGAAAGCAAAAATCTTCTTTATTTAACGCGTTGTAGCACTGGAATAATGCAAAACGGTGTTGCCCAGCTATGGCTTCCCCTGTCCTGCCACCTGTATATCCTCGCTTTCAAATGAATAAAGACGATTTTTACTGTCATAAATCCTGGTTAGTGCCGCATTTCTTCTCTTATGATATTTTGCATGGACTGTTTTTATAGCTGAGCACTGCTACAGGATTATGATTTAAAACACCCCTGCAGACCTTTAAGTGGAAGATAAAAGGATTAAAAAAAAACTCTTGGAGAAAGTTTCTGAAAATGCAGATCTGTGTTACACAGTGGTGCACACCCTGTTCTACATTGACTTATAAAATAACTATAATTTCTCTAATACTCCAGCCTCACATACATAAATCTTAACTGGCATGCATGGCTCTTGACCACTGCAGCTAGTGACTGACTGTAATAAAGAAAGAATTCAGAGCCACTTGTCTTTCGAAAGAGTTCCTTTATTAACATCACTTTAACAACGTCCCGCCGGACGCGTTGATTGAGGCTGGCTTCACACCACGTTTTTTTTTTATCCGGGGCTGTCCGGTGTAAACCAGACAGCCCCGGACCATTTTTTGGCCCCATAGCAGCCTATGGGGCCGGATGGAAGCTCTCTGCCATCCGGTTTCATCACTCCAGGGAATTCGGACTATTTGCTCCGGACACAAAAATGATCCCCATTTGCCGGATCTTGGATTCGGCCGGATCCGGGGCAATCCGGCCCTCCCTAACATGGGAGCCTATGGGGCCAGATTGCCCCTGTCCAGGAGGATCCGGCAAGCGGACACTGGCGGCTGCACGCCGCTGTTGTTTCAGGGCTGCGGCAAGCCGCGGTCTTGAAAAATCAGCAGCTGTGGCTGCAATTAGCAGCATCCGGATGCACACAGGACCGGAGGGCACATTTGGCCCTCTGGTTCTGTGTGCTGATCTGGTCCGGGGCTGTCAGGGTCATCCTGGACAGCCCCGGACCGGATCACACCGTGGTGTGAAGCCAGCCTAAGGACTGTGTGTCTGAAACATGTCCAGCGGGACGTTTTTAAAGTGATGTAAATAAAGGAACTCTTCCCAAGGACAAGTGGTCGTGAATTCTTCTTTTTTATTACGTTAATGGTGGACACCAGCTGCCTTTCAGGAGCCCGGGGATCCACGGGTGTATCGGACAGAGGTGAGCAGCATTCCTCCTCTTTTTTCCTTCACATGTTAGTGATTGACTGTAGCTGTCATGTGAATGACACCCAAGCACAGGACACCAGAGTGGCGGTGACAGAGTAATGGTCATTTTATTGCTGTCAGATAAAATGTCAAACAATCACTTTAAAGTTGGCACAACCCACCAATTATAACATGACCATCCAACCATCTAATCTCTCTGCAATGAGACCTGTTGACATAAGAGATGTCTGAGGAGGGATGGATCGGGCAGATGGAATTCAACATGTTGAGTCTTTTTGTGCTCAAGGGAGAGAAGCCACCACCAGAGGTGCCGGGCCCCAGTTTATTTCACTTTCCCCATTCAGAACTGGGCCATGCATGTATGTGTATGCGTAGGTTGGGAGGGATAGCTGTCCAACCACATATGGCTTATTTTTGGCAAAATGCCCATATATTGATACAATGAGATTACTGTTTTACACTGCAGTTTAAAAGGTGTGCCGATATATGCCAAGGAAGCGTCCTTTTGGCATGTTAGACAGGTATGTGCGTCCCATTGTAGGATTTGCATATCTTAGCTGTATTTGCTTGACACATATGAATATAGTGTTGACATACGCTAGGGGGCATTCAGCAAAGCGAAGATTTGTTATGCATTTAAATGGGCATTTGTCAATAAGATCAACCCTCCTAGTTCATAGAAAGGTGACTAAAATGAAACCTCGATATCTGCAATCTGATGTCTTATTCCAGAGAAATCCATGTTTTTCTAAATGTGAAAATTAGCTATTAAGATCTATGGTCTGTACATAGATCTCCTGAGAATCTGCCTCTAGAGCTCAGTTTAAAAGAAAGGAGATGTCACCAGTGTGAGACATGTAGATTAGACTATCAGTTGTTACATGTCTCACACTAGTAACATCTACTTTCATCTACAATAAACTGTGTAGGCAGATTCTCAGGGAGATCTATGTTCAGCCCATAGAGTTTAACAGCTCATTTACATACAGTATTAAGAAAAACATGGGCTTCTGTGGATGGCAGATATTAAAGTATCATTTTATTCATCTTCCTATGACCTCATGTCCATATAGATGACTTAGTAGTGATGAGCGAATATACTCGTCACGGATAGTACAGAATTCAGGTTGTTCGTTATTTGGCGAGTATCGTGGGTGCTCAAGAGTGATGTGTATATCGTGAACGATGTGACTCAAATTGCTGGCTCCCTTCAGGGAACAATGGGAGCTGGCACCCTAGTGAGAGCTGCTTGAATGAAAGGCTCTTGCTTAGGGGGAAGAGCGATGTGTTGTATGTTGTGAACACACAAAAGAAAAAGCCCACCCTCCTCTGGAAATGCTCGTTTTATGGCGTGCTGTGTGTGTACAGAGCCCTCACTAATTGACTTGCATTAGAGTTTTAATACCCGAATAGTAAAATGTATTCAGCTACAATATTTCAAATCCGAATAGTTCACTTTTCGCTCTTCACTACCTAGGAGTTATCTTACTGCTCTGCCGAGGAGCAGGGATTCTTTTAGTATGTTAGGGTTTCTATTGGGATCCCCAAAAAACAGTATCCTGACTGGTACCCTCGACAGAGCCATTCCATTGAATGAAGGAATCATTGTTGACACTGTGTGGCCTCTGTCCTGGTAACGTTTTTTGTGCTTGTCTGAAAAGAATAGTATTGCCAAGATGGAGCCCAGACCAGTGATTATTTCAGCTTCATTGAAAGGGATGGTTCAGGTTGAGTTCTGGTTGGTGTACAGCTTGAGGATTTTGACAAACCCCGCCAACATAGTGTACGGTGGAGGGCACAGTATGAACCTAGTCTAAGAAAGCTTGTGTAGCTGGGGAGCAACCGTCTTTTAAACTGCAGCAAATCAGTGAAAGTGGAGTCACATTATACTGTGAAGATACACAATCCATGAGTAAATATCAATGTAACTACTGAGCCTGGAGCAGAGTGTCAGTTACCATACAGCAGCCACCGGTTACTAATCTGTGCTATCTGAAGTGATGAAGGGAAGGAGCTCGGCAAACACCATGTCAGCGCTCAAGTGCAGCTCAAATATTGACTATAGACATATTTCTGCAGAGGCATCTCCGTTATGGGAACCAACACACTGTGACGAAGTCCACAGCGATTTACAACCTGAAGCCAGAAAAGAGAAGTGTATGGAGGTAAGAGCTGTGCAGTACACTTAAATATGATTATCAATATTCACCAGTAAAAACCATTGTCTCTTCTCATACGACACAAATAAATACAACATTTGGGATCAATTTACAAGTGTACATTGCTCCAAAACCCCTCCACACGGAGTTAGATGTTAGCATTCTGGCTATATCATGGGGACATTAGAAGATTACTGCATAATAATATATTGAATTCAATAATAATAACGCAGTATGCGGTTGTCTCTGGAACGCCCCCAAGTGGTAACTGCAGGCAGTCTGACTTTTATTATGTGACTGTCTTTACACCCTATGTTCCACAATATTGTCTAATGTGACAGCCACACACAGCCGTATATGGGGTCATTACTGTGGCACTAAACATTGAGTTTTGCAAACCTCATTTAGATTTATGTAAAAGTTCATAGAAAAAGATGAAGCTGGGCACCACTAGAACGCCTCCAACCACCGGTCACACTCCATAGTGATAAACCATGCCTGGGGTCATATGGGTCATACTCCAAGGTTGCACACTCCAGGTATAGCATACATGTGACAATCCAGCAGGACAGAAGAAAAGCAGCACTTACCATAAGTTGAATCAAGTCCTCTTGATTTAACGGTGCAAATTACATTCAAGTGCAGGGAGGGGGAGGATCGGACAAGGCAAACTGTTTCCAGCCCGTGTGAAGTGCCAAACGTGCAGCAGTTTGCTGTTGTCCGATGCTCTCACTCCTCTCTGCACTTGACGTAATTTGCACCGTTCAATAAAGTGGTCTTGATTCAACTTCTGGTGAGTGCAGCTTTTCTTCTCTCCTGTTATGGTGGGTTTACACACACCAACTTATCTGTCCAACTTCTGAACAACTTGCTGGTTGCAGTGAAATCATGGACACATTGCTCCATTTTGTGGCTGTGTACAAATGGAACTATGTGTCCATGATTTCACTGCAACCAGCAAGTTGGTCAGAAGTTGGACAGATAAGTTGGTGTGTGTAAACCCACCATCAGATTTATGGAAAAGTTGTTGAAGCCTCTGTAATAAATCTGCCATGTGAATATATTCTTAAACATGGAAGTTAAAAGTTGACATTTAGGCTACATGCACACGATCAGGGTTTGCAGTGTTATTGACGCATGTTTGTGCTGCGTCCAGCAGTGCAAGCACAGTGGATTTATAGAAATCCCATGCCCACATTGCTTTTTAACGCCACCGCGTAAACTGACATGCCGGGCAGCTTTCCGCACCGCCGGTTCTCCACAGCACGTTAATTGATTACTGCGAGACGGATGTGATCTTGGCGGATGAATGCAGGCTCCCTGCCCCGAACGCAGATCGTGGGCACAGGGTGGCTGCGTTCACATGCAGAGATCACTGGCTTCCCGAAGGACCACAGACATGAACGCAGAGTCTCTGAATCGTCTGCACATATCCTTGGTTGGATTGTTGTATCTATTCCGATGCAGATCAGTGACATGTAATGCATGGCAGCTGCTTATCTCCCTCCAGAATGACTTTAGCATTAATACACACAATGACAATGCAGAACTGCAGTAAATCAGTCAGCTGACTAAAGTCTATGATCTCCAAGAAGATTGTTTTCCATCAGAATTGCTGCTGGGGGGTAAGGGTGGTTTATGTTACAACCAGATCCCGGGGCTCTTCTCTGTCAAAAGTAAAATAGATTCTTGATTGTCATTTTTAAAGTCTGTGATAGTTCCCATAGGGTGGGGCAGGGAACTGAAATGTCACCAACCACTCAGCCCTACTGTATATAAAGATGGAAGGGGTCTGTCAGCCCCTGCCTACTGTAAGAGCCCACCAGAAGAGGGGAATGCGATCCATTGTTGTCTAAGATACCTAATGACAAGGTTCAGCAGCCCCAAGAGAAAGATCATAAAAAGTTTGCCAACTTTCTATTTGACTTCAAAGACGATTGGTCAAGTCTGGCATTTTATACACCAGCCCAAAGCCAAAGAATGTTGGATTTGAAGTGTCTCTGTCTCCACATAACACAATCAAAATAGCAAAAAACACTCCTAGACCTAAGGAGGCCGATGTATTTGCTTTGATAATACATGGTAGAACGATTTTATAAACATTTATATATTATATATTAAACACAACCCAAATGACTTATCCTGATTAACAGCCCCTCAGGGACCTTCCTCCCTGCTGCTGAGATATCACTACTCAGTACAAGCTGCATCTGTCAATCAGACTTGGTGGGCAAAGACTGAATACACTTGGGACTTTGAGTCATTTCAATCTATAGCCAGATAAATATCAGGATAGATTTCTAAAGTAAGTATATCAACCTTACCAAAGCTAAACAAGGATTTCCCTCGGGATCAATAAAGTGTATTGTATCATATATTACATCATGTGCACCATTTGTATTGTGAAATGTGGTGTCAGACCTGATTTAAGTGTCATCTTCATTGGAATCACAGACCTTGTAATATATATGGTACATGGGTGTCTGTACCTGTTATGAGGAGGAGATTGGTGCTTTAACTTCTTCCAATATTTGGCAGAAATAATTGCAGATCTATCAGGAAAACACTTGGAGAAGTAAAACGTTACAAAACTAAAGCACAAGTTACTTTTTCTAATGAAAACTGGTAGAATTTTACTTCGCTCTGGAATATTTTTTTTAGGAACCAAGTTTCTACTGTCAGTGATTTGTTTACATCTAGAAGTAGAAAACATCTGATCCTGTGACACAAGCATGGAGGAAGAATGTGACGTACCACAGCTGTCAGTGCCAGAATAAGGGGTCTGGATGGAAACATGACAGAAGGCAGAGATATTGTGTATAGAAACCAACATCGTAATTCATCATGTACAGGGGGGTATCTTATGGGTTTAATACTCATGCACTGACTATTGAGGGGGCATCTACAGTCACAGACAGCATTTTAGGGTTCAATCCTCCTGCACTGTGAATGGGGGGCCACCTCAGTCATACACAAGATATGCAAGAGGTCCTGCACCGATTACAGGGGCATCTCAGTCACAGACCATATTATAGGGGATCAGTCCTGCACTGATTACAGGGGCATCTCATCAGTCACACACATTATAGGGGATCAGTCCCGCACTGATTACAGGGGATATCTCATCAGTCACACATTATAGGGGATCAGTCCTGCACTGATTACAGGGGATATCTCATCTGTCACACATTATAGGGGATCAGTCTTACAAACCATATTATAGGGGATCAGTCCCGCACTGATTACAGGGGGCATCTCATCAGTCACACACATTATAGGGGATCAGTCCCGCACTGATTACAGGGGATATCTCATCAGTCACACATTATAGGGGATCAGTCCTGCACTGATCACAGGGTGTATCTCATCCGTCACAGACCATATTATAGGGGGATCAGCATCTCATCACACACATTATAGGGGATCAGTCCTGCACTGATTACAGGGGGCACCTCATCAGAGACTATATTATAGGGGATCAATACCTCATCTGTCACAGACCATATTATAGGGAATCAGACCTGCATGAAATGAATATGGGGGGGGGGGGCATCTTATCAGTCATATACCATATTAT